>CM031599.1:102687783-102697783 GCA_018398815.1 Conus ventricosus
AAGGAGAGTGGCAGCTGTGTCTGAATGGGTATATAGATGGATAGACAGACAGACAGACAGGTAATAGTCAGAGAGAGAGAGAGGAGAGAGAGAGAGAGAGAGAGAGAGAGAGAGAGAGAGAGAGAGAGAGAGAGAGAGAGAGAGAGAGAGGAGAGAGGGGGGGGGGGGGGGGGGGAGAAATGCAGCGCACCAAAAACTATCTGTTTTCCTTCACCACCACCACCACCCCTCCTCCTCCTCCTCCTCCTCCTCCTCCTCCTCCTCCTCCTCCTCCTCCTCCTCCTTCTCCTCCTTCGTCTTCTTCTTGCTCGTCTTCTTCTGCTTCTTCTTCTTCTTCTTCTTCTTCTTCTTCTTCTTCTTCTTCTTCTTCTTCTTCTTCTTCTTCTTCTTCTTCTTCTTAAAATGGAACAGATATCTTAAACACCAAGCATCAGTTTATTGTAATTCTCATGAGGAGGGGAGAGGGTGGGGGTGCAAGAAAGAACCCTTCTTATCCCTCACAAACAATTAATAAACAACCCCCACCCCCACCCCCCACCACCCCCCAAAAAAAAAAAAAAAAATCAATCCATCAATTAAAATGAACAGTTATCCTCACGTCACACACACGATTAATTCCTTTCCTTTCTGAAACACGTTTATCCCCTTCTCAACAAAACGTTATGATTATGCCTCGGTGTTGGATCGGATGGCCAGGCACCGAAGCTGTATCCTGTTTATGGAGCCGAGGTCCAAAATCATTTTCCCCCGCGCAGTGCTGTGGCGCAGTGCTGTGGCGCAGTGCTGTGGCGCAGTGCTGTGGCGCAGTGCTGTGGCGCAGTGCTGTGGCGCAGTGCTGTGGCGCAGTGTGTGAGTACAGATGATTCCGTCCAACACAGACTTTCACAGCTCGATGTCCCCATACGTTGGGAGATGCACACAAACACGGGTCAAATGGGTCACCCTGGTTGACTCCCCTGCTGAACCGCAGTAGAACGTAGATGGGTTCCTACCTGTTCAGATGAAGCTTACACGGGTCGATCCGTGCGGAACTGTCAGTCTGCAAAACATAAGACACACCTCCAGAACAGCTGGGCTATACACAATACATAGGACACACCTCCAGAACAGGTGGGCTATACACAATACGTAGGACACACCTCCAGAACAGGTGGGCTACACACAATACATAGGACACACACCCGAAACAGGTGGGCTATACACAATACTTAGTACACACCTCCAGAACAGGTGGGCTATACACAATACTTAGTACACACCTCCAGAACAGGTGGGCTATACACAATACTTAGTACACACCTCCAGAACAGGTGGGCTATACACAATACTTAGTACACACCTCCAGAACAGGTGGGCTATACACAACACATAGCACACACCTCCAGAACAGGTGGGCTATACACAATACATAGGACACACCTCCAGAACAGGTGGGCTACACATAATACATAGGACACACCTCCAGAACAGGTGGGCTATACACAATACATAGGACACACCTCCAGAACAGGTGGGCTACACACAAAACATAGAATACACCTCCAGAACAGGTGGGCTATACACAAAACATACCCACACACCTCCAGAACAGGTGGGCTACACACAAAACATAGAATACACCTCCAGAACAGGTGGGCTATACACAACAGCACTACCTGCACCACGGATGACACGGTGACAAGTTCGGAATGAGAGGTACATGGTTTGCGATCTCCAAAACAAAAAAAAAGAATATAATGTTCATTTTCCCACAAACTGCTGCACTGGACAAACCGATGGATCCGTCACCACACCTAATGTGGCCAGGCTCCTAGGTTCGTAGATATTAGTGATGATTATACGAGAACCTGTTAAAGTTTGCTCTCACTATGAGGAAAAAAAACCCCAGGACATCCGTTTACACTCGCACCACAGAAGAGAGGGTATATATACTTCTTCAATTAATGAGTGCATAAGATCTTTTCTTCGCTTATCTGCATGACTCAAATTTCTCCTAACCCTACATTCAGTGGACAATGCGATGGAAAGATAAACTGTCATGAAACAGAACACGACAGCCGACACACCACGAAGACACCCTACGTCTTAAACTGGTAACATTGTTTTCTCCATGCAGGGCCCCGATGAGTCATCATGGAGTTGAGAGATGAAGATAAATGACCCCTGGGGAGTTTCTACTCGAGAAGTTCTTTTTGTTGCATCTATTTGCTGTTTGAATTTCTCTATTTCATTTATTTCTGAATCATTTAACTTCATTATTTATGTGATCTGACAGGCCTTTAAGCACGAGCTGGGAATGCCAGATTGAATCGTGGGCTTTTTAAAATATGGCCAGTAGAAATTTACAATTTGCTATATAAACTTTGGAGTATTAAATGACTTCATCGCGGCAGACTACAGTGCATTCGGTTAGAGTTGTGTACGTATATCAGCTCGGTGCCACAGGTCTGATTTAAAAAAAATGTGCGTGGTATATGTTTACCTTGTTTCTGAATTGGAATACTTGCCTCTTTGAACCATCACACTGGAATATCACTCTATCCTTTGTTGAGTAGCATTTTGCCTAATCACGTCTTGTCTAACATCGGCATGAACACGGATCAGTTTCCTTCACGGCAAACCCGACATGGGTAAAATGTTACATTATGTCTTTGCCGCAGGGACGGACCCCACCCCCACCCCCCACCCCACCCCTACTCACACATTGAAACGTGTAACCAGTGTTTTGCCTAAAGCATGATTTCGCGAGGCTAGGAATATTACAGAAAATTTCCCCCGAAAGCTGGATACCTCTATTGACTTCTAGCATACGCTAGGAGGGGATAGGGGTAATTACTATCGTAGACATTTAAAGACTGTCGCAGTAAAATACGAAAACAGAAGTTAGGCACATATTTCATTAAGTGTATGGGGCATACGAATAGTGTTCCTCCATGAAGCGTTAACATTTGAATGTTGAGAGATGTTTATGAAAATCTAGAACATGTATTGATCAGTTTTAAATTCTGAATTGTTTTCAAAACCCACATATTGTTTTACCATTGAAAACGAAACTTGCGAAGTAAGCCGATGAATGAATCAGTGTAGTATACACTAGGTGAGTGGGGAAGTTGGAATGCGCAGTCCTGGTGATTAAGTGAGGTTCAGTTAGGTATTTGTTGTCTGCCGCTGGAAGGTTGCTGCGGCTGGAAAAGGAGATGCTCTGCCGTGCTGTTTTAGCATGGGCCTTGCTAGACCATTAGCAGCTCTCATTTGGCGTCGACAGTTTCTTCCTGAGCGGATCAACTTGATTTATTTCCATTTTTGCGGTTCGAACTATTTGCTGTGACATCTTTAACATTCTTTTCAATGATGGCACCACACTGCGTCAGTTGTTGTCATCCCATGCTGTTGAAGTTCTGTGCTGGAACAGTGCAGTCTGGATCTGGACGCAGATGGTGTTTTACTTCTATTGGAACTGAACTGAATTCTTCAACAGTACGGTTTTTCTTGTTGCAGTCTGTGAGCAGCAGGAAACTCTCTCTCTCTCTCTCTCTCTCTCTCTCTCTCTCTCTCTCTCTCTCTCTCTCTCTCTCTCTCTCTCTCTCTCTCTCTCTCTCTCTCTCTCTCTCTCTCTAGTAAAGCAAAACATTTAATAGTAAAAGACGTGTTTTAAAATATCATTAAGCTTACAGTCTGTAATGTAAAGCATTAGGACATACTAAACCATTTACGTGATTAATAATAATGTGTCCAGGACGGGGGAAATCGTGATGGTATTGCTTAAGTCCCTAACTTGATGTTTTAGTCAGGCTTAACGCATCAAGGTTATATCTGCATTCATACACGCATATGCGCACTCATGCACCCACCAACTATTCACCTCTCTCTGGGGATGAGATGTCACGTTTTCGCTTCTCTCCTAACACGACTGAGAACACGAAATACAGTTTCTATGCTACTTTTAATTACACATGAAAATTCCAATTAACAAATGGAATAGTCAAAACATAAAAGATCAATACTTTCTAATCCCGGGTTACAATAAAATGGCTTCTCACCTGGCCCGGTTTACACACACACACACACACACACACACACACACACACACACACACACACACACACACACACACACACACACACACACACACACACACACGCACACACACACACACACACACACACACACACACACACTGTTACACACCACACCACAGTTCTCGAACAAGTCACTTCAAGTTTTCTTCAGCACTGGGTGATGGCGACGCCTTTGGTTGTCTGGCACCAGGTTTCAGGACTGGGTCTCTGTGGTCGTCTCTGGGTAATCGACGTAGAAATCTTCTTTGTCTCTTCCATCCACCTCTGGGTTTCGAACTCAGTCTTTCTTTCTCAACTTGTCTTCTACACTAAGACCTTGCTGTCACTTCTGTCTTCCAGACCACGTTTATTTCGACCCTACTCTGTCCTGCTCACCCTTCTCTCTCTCCTCTGTTCTCCTCTCTTGTGGTGCTCTTCTCTTCTCCCTGATGTTGCTCTTCCTCAGTGTGTGCAGGGATGGACACGAAGGATTTCCCTTTAGGTCATGCCTTTGTCCATGTTGCTTCTCTACCACCTTGTTCACACGTGCACTGAATTCCCCTCTTGTTACATTCTTCCACACATCAGCATTTACACACATCCCTACCAAATTGCTTAGCAAACAACCACTTCGCACAAAATGGACGACTTTCCCACCAACTCCGGGAGCCACTTTAACACAGTAATTATCCTAGAGAAAGTTACGACAACAATGTCCACACGCATTCAACCAGCCTGACAAGGCATGAACACAGTGCCTCACAGCAATGCCATCTGAACAAGCCCAAGACTCCTGCTCTTCAAGATCTGCTTACAAAGCAACTTCAGCTGACTGTGTCTTTAGCGCCCACTCGATGCTCTGAGGTCCTAGTGGTTACATTTTCCTTCCTTTCGCGATCGGGAAGGTTCGAACTCGGAAGGGTCCTCACTACCTTAGGTGCCATCTATCTCCTGACTACTACAACCTCCTTAACACTGTTCGGCCGTATGCGCTAGGTGAGGGCGTACTGCTAATCGGCCCATTACCCTTTCTCCACCACGCGCGGCATTCTTTTCCTCTAAAGCGCTTAAGGCCCATTGTGAGAAGTTTCGCTCCCTTGACATAATGATAACAGCAACAACAATAATAATCATAACAACAATAACAATAATGATAATAACAATAACAATAATAATTTTTTTTTAATGTTACCGAACCGCCAAGAGAAACGTGGACAAACGATTCACAAGACAAAACACGACGCGTTTCGACCTCTTAGGTCTTATTCAGGCAAGATACAAACAAATAGGACAATGAAAATGAACGAGTTATGACTTAGCTTTGATCTCTTTAGCGCAAGGTAGGCGTGTTATGAACTCCATTGTGAACGCTAGGACAAAAAAACTCGGGGGTCAAACTGAACGAATGCTTCTCTCATTGTGATTAAAACTTCTAACAGTGCAAGTGTATCCATCATATGACTCGGCTGACATCGAGTACCTCCATCTGTAAAGCAGAGACGTAGTTTGTAGGCCTGTTTTATAATCAGAATGGGATGTTGAGTAAAAAAAGAAAAGGAATCTCAGTTAGCAGGTTTATGTTCAGTAATCATCATGAACAGAAACCATCTATTGCAGATGCTCTGCTTTTCATTTCTTGCCATCATGGTGACTTCGTTTTTGAATTACGCTTCTTTCAGGGGCTGACGCTCATTTTGAGTCTGAAATGTAGCAAGTATGCTGTCGACATGGAGCCTGCTTACAGCTAACAAAGAGCAGGCAGTGCCGAATAGTATCGCACAGGAACACAGTAGTTCTGCAGCGTCTGCTCGTCTGGGTGGCCTGGCATTGATACCTCCCCGATTCCTGTGCTTGTAATGCCATTGATCGAACAAGGAAAAGAGAAAAAAACCGGAACTCGCTATTCATATATGTGTTTGATCCAAACTGAAATGAAAACGGTCCTGTGCTACAAATTCGATGGCGGTGATTTGTTTTCCATTGGCTCAGCGTTTGAGAAAATGAAATAAATACAAATGAAAATAAACGACACGCAGGAATCCATTTCCTATCTCTGACGGGTGTTTATTTGAGAGAAGACAGCAGATAATTTAGGAGGGACGGTTTTTGTGTTTCTGACCAAATCACGAGGAGAACGTTTCTATCTTCCAAAACTCCATCGACTGGAATAGCAAGCTTTCACGCAAATGCTAGGCTTCGTTTTTAACATTGCTGTATAACCCTATGGTGAAATAAATCGAATTCATATGCCTCTCTCTCTCTCTCTCTCTCTCTCTCTCTCTCTCTCTCTCTCTCTCTCTCTCTCTCTCTCTCTCTCTCTCTCTCTCTCTCTCTCAAAGCTGTGACGATTTTCTCCCCTTTCTTTGATGAACAGTGGGACATGTCACCAAACTAAACGATATAGTTTTACTACATTCGTGCATCTCGGAGGATAAATAAACAGCTATAGTCAGTTACTATTTACTTCGATAGATCCGTACATTGTGACTCTCGGAGGATAAATAAACAGCTATAGTCAGTTACTATTTACTTCGATAGATCAGTACATTGTGACTCGCGGAGGATAAATAAACTAACAGTTATAGTCAGTTACTGTTTACTTCGATAGATCAGTACATTGTGACTCTCGGAGGATAAATAAACTAACAGTTATAGTCAGTTACTGTTTACTTCGATAGATTTCGATAGCTCAGGGTTTTCTCCCGGGTTCTACGAGCCTTGTTCAAAGATACTGTATTGTCGTTGATGTAATCTAATTTTGAAAAGAGACTTTGGCAAACATTATCTACATTCATATGTGTATGGACACACACACACACACACACACACACACACACACACACACACACACACACACACACACACACGCGCGCGCGCGCACGCGCGCACGCGCGCGCGATTGCACACATCTCTCTCTCTCTCTCTCTCTCTCTCTCTCTCTCTCTCTCTCTCTCCTCTCTCTCTCTCTCTCTCTCTATATATATATATATATATATATATATATATATATATATATATATAGATACCGGTACTTCGAAACCTGATTGTTTCTCCTCAGTGACCTCGGAAAGTGCTAACTTGACTCCTCTGCCTTTTCTGTTCAGACACAAAAGTAGAAATAGTGAATAATTGCAGGCACAAGTGGAAATCTTTGCTAGCTCATTCCACCTGACAGGCCAGGAACCCCCCCCCCCCCCCCCCCCCCCCCCCCACAGACCTCACGTGCAGCAAACGAAACCCGCACACACAGAGACAAGATCAGGGCCCGCACGCCATAAAAGACCGTTGGCGTGCCACAAAAAAGAGACATCCTGAGGAGAGATATGTATACATGTATCTTGAAACAAGCTTGTAGATGAGTTTTAGCACTTCATTTTAAAAATATTTTTAACAAATGTTGCTCCCCAAGGGGTTGAGCTTTTTCAGATTTTTAAAGGACGTTTTAATACTGTTCATGATATATATATATATATATATATATATATATATATATATATATATATATATATATATATGACTTGACTTGACTTGACTTGATCCCTTAGACGTCGGTCCGTGGGGGCACCCCTGAAGCAGTGACAACCATCCGTCTCCATATATATATATATATATATATATATATATATATATATATATATATATATATATATATTATATATATATAATTACAAACAAAGCTTGCTCTTATATCTTTGAAGAAATACGGGGACATAAGTATTCACATCTGCAGTGGTAGATAATTCTTCCTAAGCACAGTGCTTGAGTGGGTGAATGGGGAATAATAAATGCTTCTCAAAATGAGCCTTCAGCACGTTTATAGTCTCCAAGGGGGAGACAATCTCGAAAGGGGAGGAAACTCACTAACATATCATAACTCCTGGTCAGATACCGGTACTTCGAAACCTGATTGTTTCTCCTCAGTGACCTCGGAAAGTGCTAACTTGACTCCTCTGCCTTTTCTGTTTTATGCAGAATGCTATCCCAGAAAAAGGCTGGTGTGCAATACCGTAGTATGTTCGTTGAGTTTTCAAAAAAAAAACAACAACAACCAAAGGTGCCACCTAAAAAGCAAAAGAAAATCATGAACCAGCAAAATAAGCTACATTTTCTTGTGAAAAGTAGAAAATATAAAACATTAACCTCTTAAGACACAAGTGCTGAGGGCCAGTTCTTGGAATGAATCCACAGGGGACTGAATTATAATAAACTAATAAATTCCAAGGATAAGTAACTGAGCACCATTCCAGCAATTTACAGAGTAGCTTGGTGTTGCAATGACTGCAAGAAATATTAGATTATGAACAAAGCTTGCTCTTATGTCTTAGCCTGAAGAAATATGGAGAAATAAGCATTCATATCTGCAGTGGTAGATAATTCTGCCTAACTAACAGTATGTGCTTGAGTGGGTGAATGGGGAATAATAAATGCTTCTCAAAATGACCCTTCAGCAAGCTTATAGTCTCCAAGGAGGAGACAATCTCCAAAGGGGAGGAAACTCACTAACGTATCATTAGTCCTGATCAGATAGAGGTATTTCGAAACCTGATTATTTGTCCTCAGCGACCTCCTCTCATCGCTTCTAATTCTAACGCGAAAATATACTGTTCAAAAAAAGAAACGCAAAATGCCAAGCTGCCGATTTGAAACACAATTTATTGAAGCTCAGTGTGACAACACGTTTAATGTGAAAATGACAAAAACAGGTCATCAGTAGGACAGAAGTATCCCCTGTAATGCTGTGGTAAAGAACCAGCCCCAGACCCTGAGAGAAATCGCCAGGCCGCTTCCAAAGTCAGTAACGGGTGTGACCCCCTCTGGCTGCAATGGTAGCCTGGCATCTGCGGGGCAATGAAGCAATAATGTTCCTGATTGTCTGCTGTGGGATGGCCGCCCACTCGGCCTGCAATGCCCGGAACAGTTCATTTGGAGTCGCTGGGGCGTTGGCCCTCACTCTCAGGCGTCTGTCCAAAACGTCCCAAACGTGCTCAATAGGATTCAAATCCGGGGAAAGAGAGGGCCAGGCCAGGGTGTTGATGTTGTTGGCGGTAAAGAAGGCTGTGGTCAGGCGTGCTGTGTGGGGCCTGGCGTTGTCCTGCTGGAACACGGCCCTGGGAGTAGCCATTAGAGGCAGGACGTGTGGCTGAACAATGACCTGGACGTACTGCTGGGCTGTCAGTTGACCTTCCACGCGCACCAGCTGGCTCCTGCCTGTGTTGCTGATGGCCCCCCATACCATGACATTGCCGCCACCATGCGGAGGTGCCTCGTCGACGCAGT
Source organism: Conus ventricosus (assembly GCA_018398815.1). Taxonomy (NCBI): domain Eukaryota; kingdom Metazoa; phylum Mollusca; class Gastropoda; order Neogastropoda; family Conidae; genus Conus; species Conus ventricosus. The sequence goes on from CM031599.1 coordinate 102,697,119, forward strand.
TCTGCTGGTTGCGTTCATTAACCCGGCGGTAAACCCTTCGCCTCCTGTCATGGCGCTTCAGCAGAAACTGTGACTCATCCGAGAACCAGACGTGTCGCCAATGGTTCCTCAGTATCCAGTGTCTGTGTTGCGTAGCCCATTGCAGTCTGGTCTGTCGATGGCGCCCCGTCATTACGTTGCCACGTAGGGGCCTGTAAGCCCTCAGCCCAGCAGCATGCAGCCTGTTCCGGACAGTCTGGTCGGAGATGCGACGGACACCAGCGCATGCCTGGACAGTGGACGAGGCCGGCAGGAAGCGATTGCGGAGATGTCTGAGCCGTATAAAGCGGTCCTGGGCTGGCGTTGTGATATGAGGTCGGCCTGACCTCGGGGCATCAGCTGATGGCCCTGTCCTCTGGAAGCGAGTCCAAAGTCGGCATATGGTACTGGGGGAGACATTCAAAGCATGGGCCACATCAGTTGCACTCTGAACAACTTGCAAACGACCCAGGGCGTTTTCTCTCTCTGCTGGGCTCAAACGTGGCATGCTGTTTTTTGGTACGGTGTGCCTGCCGGTTGCCAAAATGACCCGGCTTTTATACTGCACTATGACCATGGTGTGTGTGTTTTCACCACTGAGTTGGGCATGCTTTGCAGGCGAAACAACAGAAGCACAACCCAATGTT
>CM031599.1:102707783-102727783 GCA_018398815.1 Conus ventricosus
ACAACACACACACACACGACGGATGAACTCTATTTCCAGATTTTGATTGGCCAGGCATCCCGAAAATCAAACGTAAAAACAAGGTAGACGTGTACTTGACGTATTTTTTCCTTTCCTTTTTTTTTTTTAATTAAAAATCTTGGTTGGGGATTGCAAGCGTTCAGAAGAGCAGACACAATAGCTATAAAAACGTTGAGGGATAATTCATGAGCAGGTTTGTGTCTTCCCAGACGTAACTGGTATATCGCAGATGGTGTGAACATCTTAATCTCTCGAGGTAAAGCAAACACATCAATCTCCTCCTGTTAACTCCATGTGTGAGAGTGGGAGAAAGGACATGAGAGAGAATGAGATATGTACACGGCTTATGCCGATGTTGGATAGGGTGCTCTCTCTCTCTCTCTCTCTCTCTCTCTCTCTCTCTCTCTCTCTCTCTCTCTCTCTCTCTCTCTCTCTCTGTGTGTGTGTGTGTGTGTGTGTGTGTGTGTGTGTGTGTGTGTGTGTTTCTCTCTGCTTGTCTGGCTGTCTGTGTTAAATGCTGCACCACGATTTTCTTTCTTTTTGGTTTGATCGTGTTTCGTACGAGGGGTAGATACGTTTTGATATAATCATAAAGTACTCTTCATGTGCAAGAGAGAGGAGAGAGAGAGAGAGAGAGAGAGAGAGAGAGGAGAAGAGAGAGAGAGAGAGAGAGAGAGAGAGAGAGAGAGAGAGAGAGAGAGAGAGAAGGTTCCAAAATGGCTTAGAAAATAGACACAAAAAACAGAGAGAGAGAGAGAGAGAGAGAGAGGAGAGAGAAGAGAGAGAGGGAGAGAGAGAGAGAGAGAGAGAGAAGAGAGAGAGAGAGAGAGAGAGAGAGATGCAAAGACAGAAACACAAGCACTTGGGAAAAACGCACCGGAAAGGGGGTGAAAAGAAAGAGAAACCACGCTTCGTTGTTATTTCTTCACATGTGAGAGGGTTTTTTTTATTTTGGGTGCGAGATTTCCCTTTTACGTTCAAAATTTTAAAAAAAAAAGAAAATACGAAATCGACTGTAAAATTGAAATATTTCAAAGGGGGCATTTTACCCCCTGATTTTTGGGGGATTACTAGTGTGTACGTACGTACCACACACACACAAAACCCAAACACACACACACATCCACACACACACCAAAAACACACAACACACACACACACACACACACACACACCACACACACACGCCCCGCGCGCGCGGTAAGCACGCGGGGCCCCAACGCTCGAGAGTTTTCCCTTTCCGATTCCGATGATTTTTATTCAAAAATGGGCCCACAGCCCCTTTTGTAAAGGGGGGTTTTGGTAAAACATAATAAAGCAATTTGTCAATAAACAAAAGGGGGGGACCGATTCATACTTAAAAAAAACCCTTCAACAAGTCCCAAAAACCAATACATAAAACAAAAAACAGCAAAGGGGAAAAAACCCAAAAAAAACATATTACAAAGCGTTACTAATTCCCCAAACTTTAAATGCCTTAAACAGAAATATTAAAAAATTCCCGCACGCGTGAGGTTTTTTGTGAGGCTTAGTAAATTTTGGTTTTTTGAACAAAGGGGGGTTGTCGGTAATACTTGGGTTTTTTAAATAGGGCTTTGCGAAAAAGTTTTAAGTGCGGAAACAGCAAAAAAAAAAAATGTACCTCTTTTTCCTCGCTTTTTTGCAAAATTGGGCCCAAATTTTAAAAAATTTCTGTTGACAGTTCTGTATTTTAAAAAAAAGGTCCCATTAACCCTGAGATTCCAAGCCGGGAATCTTGTTTTATATATTTAAAAGGGGTTTAAAAAACCCAATAATAGGTAGGGTTTTTAAAAAAGGGGTATCACAAAAATTTCTATACTGTCATATCTGCTGGGGTTTTGAATATGTTCATTCCTTTTTTGGGGGCCAACCCCGGGTTTTGAAAACCCGTTGGCGAAATTTTACGAAAAAATGTTAAGGGTTTCCAACCCCCGTTTGTCCCAAAGGAAACAAACCCCAAAACCATTTTTCAAAAAAAACATTTTCCCACTTGATTTCACCCATTTTTAAACCTTTGCCTTTCAGTCAAAAACATATAACAAATTTTTGCTTTACGGGGAAAAATTCTTTGCTTTTTCCATTTGTAATAATTTAAACCAAAAGCTTAACGCTTTCCCCAAAAGTGATTTTAAATATTTTAAAAAAGGATCCCTTTAGTTTCACCACAGCCCAAGGTCTTTTGGGTTTGTCCTATTTTCTACTCTGAGGAATTTCTTTAAAAGGTAGCAAATGCACGGGCTCACATGAACAGCTCCCTTGTTTAACCCCCATATTTGCCCCATTTAAACCCTTTGGGCTGAACTTCCCCAGTCAAAACAATTTCAAAAACCCAAAAGGAAAGATTTTTATTAAGTGTATGCATTTTTTTTCCATAATACCAATCAGCGCATTTTTTCCCCGATTTCCGCGAGATTTTTAAACAAGCAAAAAAACAAAAAAAAGAGGGGCCCGGCTGTTCCTTTCCTGCCAGACTGAAAACACTTAGCCCAATCCTGCGTAAACCCGCGGGACCGGGACCGAGTTCAGCGATGGAAATGGGCCAGCCCCAACCTTTTTTGGCTCCCTTTCTTCTTTGGGGACTTGTACAAAAGCGCTGTGTTTTGTGACTGATTTTGTTTTTTTTCCCAAAAAACTTGGTTACAACAAAATCCCGGATTTTTTGGGTTTCTTTTGGGGTTGCCTGGGAAATTAGGGTGAAGGGGAGTTTTGTGTCTGGGTGGGGGTTTTTTTAACACGATTCAATTATTTTAAAAGTTTTGGTTTTTGTGTGTATATTTTGACGTAAGTGACCCATCACTTTTCAAGGGGGTCTCAGCGTCAGCGGAAGTGAGCACCACAAATTTAAAAGTCTCTGCACTGTGGTAGATTCTATGTGTCGGTTTGTGGAGAAAAGTTTTCCCAAAAGGAAAAAAATAGAGGTTTTGGGTGTAAATTTTAAAGGGAAAAACCCATCCCCAAAAACAACCCCCGCCGTTGTTAAAATTTTAAAGGACATTTTGAATGTTTGAAGGGGGCAAGCAGTCGCGAAATTTGTATGAAATGTTACAAAAAACTAAATGAAGCTGAAACCCCGTTTCAACCTTTTCCGACCCCCAAAAATTACGATCGACCGTTTTTGCATTTATTTTAAAGAAAAGGCAAAAAATTCTGGACAATTTTCCCGATCCGAGCTCCAATCATTTCGTGAAAAGGGCTTGCAGCACTTTTAATAAACAAAAAAAGGGGGTTGCCCCAAAAAAAACCCGAGAGTAGGGGCCGGAAGAGATCCGCACAACAAATTTTTTAAATCCGGGCCCGATTCCCTTAGTTGATGAAAGTGTGTCAACGTCATTTTGTCAATCACTCAACCCCACAAAAAAAACCCAAAACTTTCTGCACAAAAAATATCACCAATCCCACCAAAAAAGGGCCGAAAGGGCAGGGTTTAAGCTGAAATCGCCTTTCCCGGGACTTTCGGAAAAAAAAAAAAAAATCTGGATCTTTTTAGCCCGGGTGATGGGTTTTTGATTAAAACCACTCCCCGGTGAAGAAAAAAAATTACTGACACTTTTTGGTCCAGGAAGCGCGGCGTCAAGTGACCATTTAACAGTTAGGTCCCAAAACAAGGGGAAGCCAATTGGTTAAAAAAAGATCAGACACCCCCGTAAATCTTCTGCTTTGGCTTCATTTTCCTTTCTGAGAAAAAAAAAGATCTCACATGATAAGAAGTTCAGAATGAATTTTTCCCGGAAGCAGTAAGAGGATGTGTGGGGTGTGTGTGTGTGTTGGTGTGTTTTGTGTGTGTGTGTGTGGTGTGTGTGTGTGTGTGTGGGGTGGTTTTTGTGTGTGTTGTTTGTGTGTCGCTGGGCCCCCACCAGCTCCCAGTTTTTTAAAATTTTAAAAAATTATTTTTTTATTACAAAATATAATTCAATCGGGCTAAAGTTTTTGGGTGCACTCAAAAATTATTTAATATCTTATTGTCAACTGATCAGAACTGTTGATCTGAAGTGACAGAAGAAACATACCCCCTTTCTACATATCACGACACAAGCAGAAAAGCGTGCCCTTTGTAAAAAGGGGAAAAATTCCCCAAAAAATTTGTCCCAAATTTAAAACCCGGATCATGGAAAATTTTTGGCATAGGCGGGGTGTTTAAAAGATGTGCATGGCTTTGGAAAAACATAAAGGGAAATTTCCCAATATGGGGTTTTTTGCATGGTTTTGTGTGTGTGTGTGTGTGTGGGGTGTGTGTGTGTGGTGTGTGTGTGTGTGTGTGTGTGGGGTGTGGGGGCTTTTTGTCTGTGTCGTGACTGTGTGTGTGTGGGGGGGGTGTTGGGTGGGGTTTTTGGGGTGTGCGAGTGTGTGTGTGTGTGTGTGTGTGTGGGTGTTTTTTGTGTGTGTGTGTGGTGTGTTGTGTGTGTGTGTGTTGTGAGAGAGAGAGAGAGAGAGAGAAAAAGTGGTGTTGTGTGTGGGTTGGGGTTTTGGTGTGGTGTGTGTTTTGTGTGGTGTGTGTGGGGGCCCAAATCCTATAAATTTTTTTTCTTTTTTCTTCAATTTGTTCCAAAATTATTTTTGTGTGCTGCAACCCTTTTAAACATTTATTCTTTTTTGTGATTCGTGCTCTTTTCCTCTCCCCTCCCCTCTCATTCTTCTCTCTCTCTCTCTCTCTCCCCTCTCTCTCTCTCTCTCCCCTCTCTTCTCTCTCTCTCTCACAACTGTGTGTGTGGTTTTGTTTTGTGTGTGTGTGTGTTGTGTGGTGTGTTCATGTTTGCGTGTGTGTTTTGTGTGTGTGTGGGGTGTTTTGTGTGTGTTTTGTGTGAGAGAGAGAGAGGGGAGAAAAGGGGAAAAGTTATGTGTGTGTGTGTGTGTGTGTGTGTGTGTGTGTGTGTGTGGTTGTTTTGTGTCGTGTGTTTTGTGTGCACTTTTTGAAAATTTTTGGTTCTGTTTCTTCAATTTGCATTATTCGTGTGCAAGCAAACCTTTTTACATTTTTTTCTCTTCTGATTCTCTGCTCTCTCCTCTCTTCTCCCCTCTCTCTCTTCTCTCTCTCTCTTTTCTCTCTCCTCTCTCCCCTCCCCTCTCTCTTCTCTCTCCTCTCTCTCTTTTTGTGAAATGTGGGGTGTGTGTTCTTGTGTATGTGTTTGCGGGGGGGTTGTTCAGTGTGGGGATGTGTTTTCATATGTGGGGGTTTTGTGTGTGTGGTGTGTGTTGTGTGTGTGTGTGTGGGGGTTGTGTGTGTGTGGGGTGGTGTGGGTGTTTCATGTTTTGTGTTTTTCTATTGTAAGGTTTGTACCACAATGCATGTTACATGCATATAAGATTTTTGACAAATTGACCACTGTATCGTGTTAGAAATGAAGCATGCTACATCACTTTCAGGGAAAAAGGGCCCTGTACAGGAAAAATCTTTATTTGGCTAAGGAATCCCCGGGAACAGTTCCTGAGAGGGGAGACCCAGAACGGACACAGTGAGAAATTTGCATTTTTAAATTTGTATATATTTTGTGTTGTGTGTGTGTGTGTGTGTGTGTGTGTGTGTGTGGTGTGGTGTGTGTGTGTGTGTGTGTGTGGTTTTTTTGGTGCGGGGGCGGGGCGGTGTGTTGTGTTTTTTAAATGTTTTTATGTTTTCCCTTCCCAAGTAAGAGGGGTCTTTTTTATATTTTATTTTTCTTTTAAATAAATTAAAAGAAAAAGAAAAAGGGAAAGAACTTTTTTCCCCCCCGATTTAAATTCGGGCCACCCAAATAAAAATCCCTTTTTTCCTCTCCTCTCACACAAAATCCTGGGGCAGGGGGCATTCTTTAAACCCCCCCCCCCCCCCCCCCCCCCCCCCCCCCCCCCCCCCAACACAAAACCCCTTTCCCTTAATTCGGAAACGGGGCCCAATTTTTGCACAGAGTTTAGTGTGTATCGGGACAGTGTTGGGTTTTGGGCAGGGGCGAGTGATTTGGGTTTCTATTTCAGGGGGGCCCGAACTGGGTTTGAGTTTGGTTCATGGTCTTACACAGTGGGGATACTAAAGGGGTGTGGAGCTGGTTGGACTGGGTTATCAATACGGCTCCTACCACTGTCCTTGGGCAAAAGGGCCTGGGGTGTTCAAATAGGTAAAGCCGGGCTGGCTTGGAAGATGGCACTGATTTGTTTTCCCTTTATCGCCACCGTTTTCCGTTATTTAAAAAAGGAAAGGGCGTTCGAAATGTTTTCACCCCCAAAACACACACACACACCCCAAGCACGCATGGCGCCCGGCACCCCTGCACATAAAACACACACACACACACAAAAACCACACACACCACACAAAACCACACACACACACCACCCACCACACAACACACAGATTGTTTGCAGCAAATAGTCATCCCCAATTGTTTCCCCATTTCTTTGGTGGTGTGTGTGTGTGTGTGTGGGGTTGTGTGTGTGGGTGTGTTTTGTTTTGTGGGTGTGTGTGTGGTGGGTGGTTTTGTAAAGAAAAAGAATCAGAAGACTGTGTTTGATTTTGTATTTTATTCAGAAAAAAATAGGGGGTTTAAAAAAATTTGTTGGAAAAAAATCATTTACTTTTGTTTGAAAAGCTTGAGATTTTTGGCAGTCATTTTTGCGTTGGTCCCAAAAGTTCGGGCTGCATGAAATCCCTTTTGTAAATTACTTTGCGCTTTTTGGGATCAAACAAGTTTAAAAAAAAACGTTAATGATCCGATTTTTTTTTGCTGTTTTTTTGTCTGAGCGGGGGGGCGTATCAAACTTGTGAACTAACAATGGGGGAAAATTTTAATCTTCCCCATTAAGCGTGGTAAAGTTGGGTTTTTGGGAATCGATTTTTTTGTGTATTTCATTGTTGAAAATTTTTGGGCCTAACAACTTGTGCACACAATATAAATGTTTGTTTCTTCTTTTCTCTCCCAAAAAAATTTAAACCTAGTCGAGTTTGGTATTAAAAAAAATTTGTCTAAATTTCCCCAAATTCCGGGCGTCAGGAGCGTATAGAAAAATTTTATTCTTCACGCAAAAAAACAAATTGTCAAACTGAAAAAACCCTTTTTTTAAGGCCGCGCCGAAATCCGAAAACATGGGCTGCTGGCCCTTGTTGTGTGCACGGTGAAAGGCAGGGGCTTTTGTGTAAAAGCGCGGGTTAGTTTAGGGGGTTTAGGGGGGCCCCCTTTCTTAAACACTGCCTTCCCTGACCTTGGCAAGGGGCCGGCAGCCCCGGAGAGGTGTTAACCCCCTTGCTTCCCCTAAAACACAAAAGAACTCGCTCAAAACCCAGCCTTTTGCGGGGGGAAAAAAAAGTTTTCCCAAATACTTATACCCCATTAACAACAGGTTTTATATTTACCATCAAAACCCCCAAACTTTCTCTCACACTTAAAAAAACCAAACCCCTTTCAAAATTTATTTATAAACATTATTTTATTCATTTTTTTTTTTTTTTAACGGGAAAAAAGGGCAATGCTTTTTGAAAATTTTTTAAATGTGTTTGTAGTCCTGTTCCCGGGTCCCCGATAGAAGATTTTATCATCAGCTAAAAACAAAATTAAATAAAAAAATTTGCCCCAGAGACGATAGCCCCAATGTCTTCCTTTCCTAACCCACCTCTTTGCTAGCTCATTAATAAAAAAGGGGAAAAAAAAATTTTTGGAAATGCAAGCTTTCGCCCTGTTTGGGCCCAGCTGTAATTTCAAGGCAATCTGTCAATTTCCCCACCACATCGAAAACCTCGCGTTTTTTAATACATTAAAAATTATTCTAATAAAATTTGTAAAATTTTTCCCTTTTAATCCCAATTTTTAAAAAAAATTGGCCAAAGAAAGTGTCGGTTAATAGAAAGAATGTTTTTTTCAAAATCTATAAATTTCCTACACCCCAATTTGCGATTGTAAGAAAATTTGTTTTTGAACAAGGGCTAAAAAGGTAAACATGTGGCCAATAGTTGAATACCCTTTCTTAAAACCCACCTGATGCTGGCCAGTGATATCGTTTTCTTCACCCATTTTTTGCAACCCGCGGGTTAATAATCGTGTTAAAAGTTTTAACTGCAATTCGCTAAAGGGGAAAATTCCCTTTTATATTATTAGGGTTATTTAAGTCCCCTTTTTTTAAAAATAGGAAAAATTTGATAGCCTCTTTTAAAACGTCGAGGAAATGTGCCACTATCAAAAACTTGTTGAAATATTTAAGAAAAACGGACTACTTCTTCAATATTATTTAAAACCCAATTCGCCTTGATCCCATCGGGCCCCAGCTGTTTTTTTTGGTTTCTTAAGTTTTCTTATAGCTAGAAACACTTCCCCTTAAAAATTTGGGGGGTTTTCCCCCATTACCCCTCCCCTCTTCCTCAGAAACATCAAAAAGGAAACCTTCTTTTGTATCCTTTTTGTCCCAAAACCTGAAAATTTTGGGAAACCTTGTTTTCAGAACTATAGTGTTTCTTCCCCTGCTTATTTTTGAAATTAGTTTTAGGGGAAACCCCCAAAAACCCTTTTTGACTTTTTTTTGACATTACTATTTTAAACTTTTAAAACATTTTTTTTAAAACCTTCTCCCTTCTTCTTCAGAAAATTTTTTTGTTTTCCCGTCTTGAAAATTAACAAATTCTTTAATATTTTCCCAGGATCTTTTGAACGGCGGCTATTTTCTCAGTAAACGTCAAACCGTTTTTTTTACCCCAACCGAACATTCAAAATCGAACCAATCATCAGGGTTTTTTTTGGTTGGGTTGGGGAATATTTGCTTTTTCTAAAAACGGAAACTTTTCTTAATCCAACTTTTAAACACATCTAACGTTCACCAACCTCTTGTTAATTAAATCCATTGCAATACTTTTTTTTTGCGCGCTTTTCCCCAAACAACTAAGAGTGTCTCTTTAAAATGAAACATATTTTGCTTCCCAGCCCAAATTTTTTCTATTACGAATTTAAATCTTTAAATTTTATCAAAAATTAATTCAAATTTTGAAAAGGAAAAGGGGAAAGACGAACAAAATTTAGGTAAAGGGGGTCAGAGTCTGAAACGTTCCAAAAACAGAACTTTTAAAACAGTCGTAAAAGGGCAAAAAAGGTCTTTGAAAATAAAAATAATGGGGTTTAAAACTTTTTCCATTTTCAGATAGGTATGTTTAGAAACCCTTTTGGGTCCCCCCTTACATACACCATTCTTTTTGGCACAACCCCATAGCAGTGCCCCTTAAAAAAAAGCAACTTCCCAAAACAATTCAAATGACAGTTTTCCCAGAATTCGATTCACCCCTAAAGGCTGGCTTTTGTATTGTATATCCATGGTTGATAACCCCACGGAAATCTTGAAAAATTTTTTGATGTCCGTATTCAAATCCCATTCAAAACAATATAAACATCTTAAAAAATTAAGCAACAACTAAGCAGTTTTCCCAATTACACTTACCCCTTTAAATCGATGTTAAAAGGGGCCCTTTAAAACGGGGGATGTTTCGGGGGGAACAAACAAACATACAAAAACAAACATCTTTATAAATTCCAAAACAATTTTTTGGGTAAATTCAAAAACACAAAAATATTGACAAAATTTCAACATTTTTCCCTTTCAAAAAGGAAGTCAACCCATTCTTTATGAGACGATTTTTCCCGGGCCGGATCCCCTCCCTTTTTTGGGGGAACTTCACCGTTTGGCTTGAAAAAAATTTTTAAAAACCGGGAAAAAGAATTGGTTTACATTCCCCCATGAAAGTTTGGGAAAACAAACAAAACAAATTCACATAAGAAAGAAAGAAATCAGGACAAGATTTTAAAAAACAACCATTCACTTAAAACGAAAGAAAAAAAAAGGGGTTTCTTTACTTTTACAAACGACTCTTTTTGCATTTTTCACGCAGGGTGCTGTCTGTTGCTTGCCCCCGGACACACTGTCACTGTCAGCGGAAAAAGTTCACTAGTGACCTGTAACCCGTGCGAGGCGCGGGGGGTTTCCGGTGTTGGGTCAACTTTGTTCCCCATGACCCGTTTTACACTGTAAGACAAAACAAACTTTCCCCCTGGCCCCCCCTCCCCCCCTTTTCTTTCTCTCCTTCAGCTGATCTTGTCATCAAGGAAAATTTCTTTTTTTTTCTCGATGAAAAAGATGGTCAAAGACCATCCTAGCCCCTTCCCCCCTGTTCCTAGCTCTTTTAAATGGGCGAAAGTTTTCTTTTCACTTCCCTCACCCCGGGAAAGAAAAATTCCCTCCCCAACAAAAAATAGTCATCCCTTCAGTTTTTGGGTTTTTCTTTCAGGGTTTTTTTCTTTTCCTTATAGAACAGCATCTTGCAATGAAGGAAAATCTTGCTTTCCGTTTAAAAACCCGTGTACTCTGTCAAATTTTAAATTTTTCCAGCAATGCCCGTTTATCAGGGGTCAGATCTTTTTTACCCTTCCCCTTTGCACTGTTCATTGGTTTCATCCCTATTTTTTTTTGGAATTTCCCTAAAAACAAAAAATTTTTTCTTTTTGACCTCCCTTTTAGGTCATCATTTTTTTTTTAATTGCTGTACTTTAGCCGTTTGCTCTGAATTTTCTTTTTTAAAATCTTCGTTTTTATTTTTCAAAGCCACACCTCTTCCCCAAAAATCCGTTTCAAATTTTTTTGAAGGGCAGCGTACTGTTCACTAAGTCTCTGTCACCACCCGCTCCACATCCCCGGGAATTACTGGTCAAGTAGGTGCTGGACTGTAAAATCTCCGTCATGTTTTTCCATCTTCGCGTCCAGTGTCGGTTGACGTGGAGGGGTGGCCTTCGCCGTTGGGGGTGGCCTTTTCCATGCTGGCGTCCGAGTGTCCGTGAGCTGAGCCTCTTGCCTAGTGCGTCCCCCTTTGGGGCCAGGGTTCCCCGCTCAGAGAGAAGGGGGAGAGAGGGGGAGGGGAAAAGAAAAGGGGAAAAAGAGAGAGGAGAGAGGAAGAGGGGAGAAGGGGAGAGAGAGAGAGAGAGAGGGGAGGGGGAGAATGGGGAAAGGGGAAAGGGGAAGAAATGAATAATTTAATGAATGAATGAAATTAAAGAATAAGAAAATGAATGAATAAATTATTGCCCGAAGGGGCCCCCGTTTCCAGGTAATGGCGGTGAAATTTTAGGGAAAAGGGAACGACAATACCCTCAAAAAACAAAAATTTTTTGTTTACAAGGCTTTGTAAAACGTACAAAAAATTTTTCACTCTCGCAAACCCTTTTTGATAAAAAAATTCGGGTGGGTGCAATGGGGTTTATTAGGGAAATTGCAAAACTTGGGAAAAGAGACAGAAAAGAGGGAGGTAGAGGGGGAGGGGAGAAAAGAGAGAGAGAGAGAGAGAGAAGGGGAGGGGAGAGAGAGGGGAGAGGGGGGGAGGGGTGGCCCCAAAAAACACAAAACTAGCCCACAACCCCACACACACACACCCCACACACACACACACCACACCACACACACACACAAAACACACCCAAAGCACACAAACACAGAGAGGAAAAGGGGGAGAGAGAGAGAGGGGAGGGGGAGAGAGGGAAGGGGGAGAGAGAGGAGAAGAGAGAGAGGAGAGAGGAGAGAAGAGAGTTCCCGGTCCCGTCTTTTACAACTACAAAGGCGTGCACATGTCTTTTAAGTGGGCCCTGCAGTTTCTGTTATGTTTCTTCCCGTACGGGCCCCCAAAATATTAAACCCGAAAAAACGCTCCCCAAAAAATTGAACCGATTACCAGACACTTTTAAAACCCTGTGCTTAAAGCGCCCGTCAATTTTGCTGGAAACAAAAAGAGTTTCGGGCGTTTCTCGCAAAGGAAATAGAATCAAATGCACCGAAAACTGATTCCTTAAACTGTTCCCCAAAATGTTACACTGCTTCTCTCTCCTCTCTCTTCCCCTCTCCCCTCTCTCTCTCTCTCTCCCCTCTCTCTCTCTTCTCTCTCTCTCTTTCATTTTTGTGTCAACTTTTTAAGTGTTTTTGAGACCTTCTCTCTCTCTCTCTCTCTCTCTCCTCTCTCTCTTTTCTCTCCTTCTCTTCTCTCTCTCTCCCCTCTCTCTCCCTCTCTCTCTCCCCTCTCTCTCCAAACCCCCCCCGAGTGCATTGCAAAGCCGGGACAAGAGCGTTCAATTCTTTTGCCCGTGTTATGGGCCCAAAACCTTTTGGGTTTTTGTCCATAGTTTCTCCCGCCCATTCTTCGTTGTTTTCAAGGCCCCCTTTTTTTTCGTTCTTTCCCCCCATCTTGCCCCCCTCTTTTCTGTCCAGGATTTCTTTTTTCCATTCTTCCCTTTTTTTTCAAATGCCCCTTTTTTTTCGTTCTTTCCCTTCCGCTCCCCGCATTGAGGGGAAAAATTTTCAGTTAAAAACATTGCAAAGTTGTCATGTGGCCAAAGGGCCCAAAGTCGTTTTTTGTTTTTTAGCTGCGAAAAAAAGCTGTTACGGGTTTGATTTACTTTCGGAAAAGGGGCCTTTAATTTTTTTTTTTCTGTTTTTTGATTTGTAGACCCTAAAAAGGGCGTAAAATTTTAATCACGCCTCACCCTCCCATGGGTTTTTCCCCTTTTTTTCCCGATTGGCTGTGGGTCGTTTCCCCGTTTACACAAATACGGGCCGGGAAAAAATTTTAAAAGCAATGGTTCACGCTGGGAAAAAAAATCTCTGTTTCATGAATTTTGGTATTGTCCTCTATTCGTCAGGGTGGGGGCCATTTCTTTTTTTATCCCCCCCCCCCCCCCCCCCCCCCCCAAAAAAAAAGGGGGAAAAAAAAGAAAAACTAACCCCCATGGTTGACCCCCTTTTTTTAAAAAAACACCGGGAAAAAAAAAGGGTTTCTGTTTTCCCCGTCCAAAATTAAGGGTTGTTTTTCAATAACAATGGTGTTTACCGTGGGATATTCTTTCCATACATTTTTAGCATGAATTTGCTAATGAGGGTGCGAAACAAAATCCCCAGCAGTTTAGTAAACCCGGGGGGTTCCTTTTTTTTGTAAGGGTAAAAACCCTTAAATGATTAAACCATTGGGACTAGCTACTTCCCGGCGGTTTCCCTTTCGTTTACATGGCATATTTCAAGAGTTCTCAAGAACCCGTGTCTCTGTCAAAAGGCTTTAAACGTCCAAAATTTCAGGGGCCCCCACTGCTGTTTTCAAAATTTTTCAAGAAGAATTTTAAAGTGGGCAATCATTTGATGAATGGGGTTTTTGGTAAAGACTTGGGGTTTCCCGTGTTTTTGTTGTGGTGGAGTTTAGAGCAATTTCCCCCGTCTGGGTTTCCCTTTAGGGGGGGTTTTTTTTTTTGGTAGACTGGGGGTTTCCGTGTTTAGTTGTGGGGGAGTTTTGAAACAATACCTGTCGGTTCCCTTTAGGTGTCTTGGTTGTTGGTTGGACTGGGGTTCCTGTGTTTTTGTTGTGGTGGAGTTTAAGCAATACCCTGTCTGGTTCCTTGGGGTTTGGTTGTTTGGGATGACTGGGGGGGGCCCTTTTTTAGTTTTGGTTTGGGGTTTTGGCAATACCCCGTCTTGGTTTTCCTTTTAGGTGTCTTGGTTTTTGGAAAGACGGGTTTCCTGTGTTTGTTTTGGGGGAGTTTAAAAGGGAAAAACCCTGTCTGGTTTTCCCTTTTAGGTGTTTTGACGGATGTTTCCCCTCCAGTCCCCCAAATTTTCATGCAACCCGGGTTTAAACCGGGGAAGGAAATCGTCCGGGAAACCCGGGTTTAAAAGTTTACCGATGCTCTCACCCCGGGGACTGTTTTTTAAACCGGGTTTAAACTGAACCCGGTTTGGCAGTTTTTTGCAGTGATTTCGGCAACCAACTTCCAGAAGGTGAAGAGGGACTTCCAATTTCCCTTTTTTTTTTTTTTGGCCCCCCGTCAGGTATTTATCACCAAAAAGGGTTTTTTTATTAGGGAAACGGGGGGGGGGAAAACCCTATTTCCCCTTTAAAAGGGGGCCCACCCGAAACTTTCCCCAGCGCACTTGTGAAGGATTTTTGTAGAAAAGGAAAAATAATTTTTTTGTGTTTTTGTTAACCTATTTAAAATTTATTTGGGGACAAAACGAAAACCTGTCGGAAAACATAGATGAAGGGGGGTGTTAAAAGGGAAATGGTTTCAGGAAAAAAAAAAAAAGAAGAAATTTTGTTTATTCTGTGAATTTAAATAGTTATGAACTTAAAATAAAAAAAAAGTTAATTATTCCAAGTGGTTCGCTTTGAAATTTTCGAGAAGAGGGGGAAATTTTGAAAGTAGGGAAAAATAAGCTCCCCGAGTGAGGGGACATAAAACCCGGGATATGCTGTTTTGCCCTTTTGGTGGATGATATTTTTAAATCCTCTTGATATGAGTATTGGGTAGTTGTGTGTTGGGGAAACAAGAGGTGTGGAAAACTTTCCCCTTTTCATTATCAAAATTTTTTTAAACTTTTTTGGGGAAAAAATTTCCTTTTAAATTTTTGGTGATCATATAAATGAAAAGAACATTCTTGTTTGTATTACAAGAAAAGAAATGAACAAAATTTTTTTTTGGGTGACATTTAATTTGATGGGAAAAATAATCATTATTGTTGTAAAGAATTGTATTCATGATTTTTTGAAAGGGTCTAGGGGAAAAAAAACCCTTTTCCCCCATTTGGAAAGCTTGATTCTGAAAGGTTTTTTAAAAGGAAATGCTTTTTCCTGTGTTTTGTGTTGAGATTTCCCGGGGAAAAAGGGAAAAGTTGTAGTGTTGAAGAAAGAATTTTGTGTGTTTCCTTTAAGGGATAATAAATAGGTTTTTCCCAAAGAATTGATGTAGTCTTTATTGTAATTTAAATAGTAGCCATGTTTAAACAAAAGGGAGTTAATCAGGGTTTTTCCCCCCGTAAAGTGTTCCCTGGACTGAGGGGGGGAATGGGGTGCCATTGGCCCGAGGGGGAGGGGTAGCTGTGCTACCCCCCTTGTTCTCCCCCCTGTGTCGGCGTGGAGGGCCGGCCCCGGGGTGCCGCCCAAACCCCCCTTTCCCTGCCCTGCGCCCGGGGGGCCCATACCCGCTGAGCCGTTTAGCTGGAGACGCCGGGGTGCTGCCAAGCCAAGGGGGCCGCTCCCGAGTTTGAAACCCCGACCTGTTTTTCTAGGCCGCGCCTTTCGTTGGGTTTGGGTGTGAGCCCCGCCCCCCTGGGGTGAGACTGTCCCCCCCCTAAACGTCGGGGGAAGGGCGCCCTGAGCGTGATGTGTTTTTTTTTTTTTAGCCACACTCTGAAGTTCTGGGAGGCCCCGTGTTGGACTTGACTTGAAACTTTTGTTTCGTCTTCACATCTGCGTCAATTTTTCGTCGGGCTTCGTCTCCTTTATCGGCCCCGTGTCTTTATCGTCCCCGTCATCGTCTACTTTGAACGTTGGAACCCCCACGTAATAAAAAGCATAAAACACAAAAAAGTGTTCCCCACACACCCCCACCCCACACACGCGCGCGCACCCCCGCGCGCGCGCGCGCCAACAACCACCACACACACACCACACACACACACCACACACACAACACACACCGCATGCAGCACGCACTCAAAGCCCCAGAGGGGAGAGAGGAAAGGAGAGAGAGGAGAGAAGAAAGAGAGAGAGAGAGGAGAGAGAAACCTTTTGGTTTCAAAAAGTAATAAAAGGAAAATTATTGCGAAAAAGCCTTGGGTTGTTTTGGAAAATTTCCCGGGGGAAAGTAAACCCCCACAATCGCAGATTGGGATTAGCGGTTTGAGCCTCAGCCCCGGACATTTCTGGGCCTGGGGAACATCCGCATTTTCTTTCACAAATTTTGACACGAGGACCAAAAAAACAAGGACACCGGAAAAATTTTGATTTTTCCCTTGTTGTTTTAACAGCCCGCCCCAAAGGGCCCTTTTTATCCGTTTGTGTGTGGGGTGGGGTGTGTGTTTGTGGCTATGATTTTGGGTTTTTCCCCCCCCCCCCCCTCCCCCCCTCTTTTACTAATTTGAGCATGTATTCGTTTGGGGTATCTTTGGGTTTTTTAAACCAAATTTTACCCATCCCTCAGTTGTTTTTTTTTGTTTTTTTTTAACTGTAGACAAAGCGGGCCGTGTTTTTTTGACAAACCATAGAATAAGGGATATAATAACATTCGGGGGGTATAAAAAATTTTTACCTCGGGCCTGTGGCGAAAAAGCAAACAGAAAACAACCCAAACGTTTGGAAAGGGGGGTTGGCCCTCCACCCCCGTGCGATAGTTTAGATTTTTCCGCTCTCTCGTTTACCAAAATCGACCATAATTTTTGACCCGGGGGGAGGGGACACAGATCTTCGAAATTTCCTTTGACTGTTGATCAGGGCCCGAAAGTTATTATATGTTACACACGCACACGCACACCAAACACACAACAAAAACGCGCGCGCGCACGCCGCACGCACCCCCACGCACGCCAAAGCACAAACGGAATTTAGAGGGACTAGCCCCAAAAAAACTCCCGTTCTGGGAAAAGATAAAAAGTATCATGGGAAATCCCCTTTTTTTGAACAAAGATTTTTAAAATAAAAAGGGGAAAATTGGGCAGCCTTTCGTTGATCTAATGTGGGTAGATTCATACCTCCCATTTATATCCTCTTAAAATGTTAAAAAAGAAAGGGAAAAATTCGTTTTTGGGGAAAAGTCGTTGGGAAAGTGAATTACTTTAAGGGAAAGCGAAAAAGTTTGGTGCTTTAAACTGATTTATGTTTGTTAAACTTGGTTCAGTTTGTTTATGCTTTCTTTTTATTTTTGAATTTCCTTTTTTTTTTTTATACCCTGCTTTTTTTTCTTTACTATACCTTTTTCTTTGTTTTTTTGTTTGCTTGTTTTTTGGGTTTTTTCTTCTTTTACGCAAAGGGGTTTTTTGACGGCATTGTTTTTTTTTCCCTTTGGGGAAATTTTTTTCAAACTTTTTGGGTTTTCTTTTACCTCGTTCGTATTCTTCTTGCTCCTTGAGGATCTTTTTTTTTTTGCACTTCCTTTTTCCCGCTTCCCCTGAACCCAAAAAAAATCTCGTTTTACAAAAACAAACAAAAACAAATGTTTGAGGCATTCCCTTTTTTTAAAACTTCGTGTTTAGGGTCTTTTTTCAGCGCGGAAATTACATGTCCAAGAAATAAAGATAACGCTAAAAAACACGATTAGAAATTAACGGGATACTACCTTCAGGGAAGGGGTCTACGTGTGGGGGGTGTGTGCATCATGCATACTGCGTGTGTGGTATGTGTGTTTGTGTCCCCCGCACGCACGCACGCGTGGTGTGCGTGTGTGTTTTTTGGGGTGTGTTTGGTGTGTGTGGTGTGTTTTGTGAGGTTGTGTGTGTGTGTGTGTGCCCCGTTTTGTCTGCTGTGGGGATTTTGTAGTCCTGTATAAGACAGAGGGGAAAACAGGACAAGAGAGAGAGGGGAGGGGAGAGAGGGGGAAAAGAGAGAGAGAGAGGGGAAAAGAGAGAGAGAGACCCGGAAAAGAAAACAGACGGGCGACGGGGCAGAGCAAAGACAGAGGGAAAAAGAGAGGGCAGACGCACAGACAGACAGACAGACAGACACACAGACAGAAACCGACCGACAAATTTTAACCCTAAGAGAGACCCTTTAAAACTGAAAAAAAAACAACCAACCAACAATCAGGGGGGCAGGCAACAGAGGCAAAAGAAGGCAAACATGCCTCAACCTACTGAAGGGGGGTGGGACGCACGCTGACTCGCTTTGGGTTTTCTTTTTTTTCCCTGGGTGAGGAAAAACAATATCAGAGCGGGTGGGGGGGCTTGCTGGGGTTTGCTACACGTGCAACAGGAAGGGACAGGGAAAACAAAAAACATTTCCCCTCTGTTCCCCAGGTTGGGGGAAATGTAGGTGCAGTTGTTTGGATTCCCTGGGTTTCCCCCGTTCAAACGGGGCAAAAAGACACACACTTACACACACACACACACACACACACACACAAAAACACACACACACACACAAAAACACACACCCCACACACACACACACTCCTCTCTCTCTCTTTCTCTCTCTCTTTTCCTTTTTCTCTCTCTGTGTAAAAAAAATGCTTTTAAATATCTCCTTTCCGCCCAAAAAAGAGAGAGAGAGAGAGAGGAGAGAGAGAGAGAGAGAGGGGGAGAGAGGAGAGAGAGGAGAGAGAGAGACAGACAGACAAGACAGTGTGCGTGTGCGTTTTGTGTTTTGGATGTATGTGTTTTGTGTGTGGTGTTTTTTGGGGTTGTGTGTGGTGTGTGTGTGTGTGTGTGGGGTTTCGTGCGTGGTGCTTGGGTGTTTCTGTCAAAGTCAAATCCAAAATCCCAAAAAAATTTAATTTTTAGATGGAACATTGAATAAACAAAAAATCGCTTTTTTACATCAAAGCCATCCATAAAAAAAAACCCAAAAAAAAATAAAATTTTAAAAAATCGGTGAAAAGACGACTAACACAAAAAATTTTTGAAAGTCGAAAATAACAAAAAAAAAAAGAAACCAGAGAAGGGAAAAAGGGTTGGAAAAGGGGGGGGGGGGGGGGGTTGTTTTGGGGGGGGGGGGGGGGGGGGGGGGGGGTGGGGGGGGGAGGTAGGGGAGTATACAAAGGGGAAGGGGAAATTCCATAAAAGAAAGAAGAAGAGGGGGGAGAGAGAGAGAGAGGGGAGAGAGAGAGAGAGAGAGAGAGAAGGGGGAGAGAAGGGGATTGGTTATGTACAATAAAGTACATTTTTTTTCACAAATGTTTCACGGTTTCGTATCCCCTAAGAAACTGCGACAAGGCAAACCCTTTCCCCCTGAGGCACACCCATTTATGCAGAGCATGACATAGATTAAATATAAAACATCATACACAGGGGAAAAACCATAAAACCATATTTTAAAGGGTTTTTTTAAAATGTAATTATGAATTTATTTATTTAATTTCCTTTTCGATTTTTTAACGGATTTTATTTTTTATTTTTTTAAAGCGTTTTGGCAACTTGTTCCATACATTTTTACCAGAGTAAAAAAAACAAAATTTATAAAGATTATTTCTTGGTCTAGGAATAGATAAAAAATGATTGTGTCTATGGATGTTAGTTTTAAATGTGTCGCTTATCTTTTTAGGAGCATTGCCGTATATAACATTATGCATACACACTGCCTTATTTAACAAAAGTCTGTTGTGGAAAGTTAATATACTAAGTTTTTTATAATCTTCTGTAGTCAGAGTGCTTGATCTTAACAATACTAATTTTAGTGCTCTTTTGTACATTCGATGAATCATTTTAAAGTTGGTTTCACTGCAGCTGTCCCATAATGTCGATGCATAATCAATTATTGATAAAATGTGAGCACAGAAGAAAAGCTTACGAGAATGGGTATCAAGGAAATTCTTAATCTTGGCTAGCTGAAGTAATTTTTTTGACAGACGTTTTCCCAGTGACTTTGTATGGTCAGTCCACGATAGATCCTTATCAATTATTACACCTAGCATTTTATGTGAATCTACTTCTTCAATTTGTTTGTCAGATATAAACAATGGTTGAAATTTTGACTTCATTCTTTGCCGTTTTTGTCGAGCACATACATACATACATTTGGTCTTGTTTGCATTTAAGGACATATGATTCAGTTGGGTCCATTCAGTAAGTCCATGAATATTATCTTGTAGTTTGTTTACTAGTCTATGGGTGTCTGAATCACTGGAATGGAGCGATGTATCGTCGGCAAACATTTCGCACTTACATTTAACATAAAGAGGTAAATCATTGATATAGATAGAAAACAGAAGAGGACCTAATACAGAGCCTTGTGGTACACCGTATTTGACAGGCAAAAAGTTTGACATTTTATTGTTAACTGTTACTGCTTGTTTTCTGTTACATAGAAAAGAAGACAAGAGATTAATGAATTCTGGATTTAATTTATACAGTTCTAATTTGCGCAGTAGCAGAGAATGATTTATAACATCAAACGCTTTCTCAAAGTCTATAAAAAAGAATACCAGTAAATTTATTTTCATTTATACTGCATAGAAGGCTATCAACGAGCTGTATGAGGGCTGTATGACAGGAATGATTTTCACGGAAAC
>CM031599.1:102729858-102737358 GCA_018398815.1 Conus ventricosus
TTGAATGAAAGTGATTGTGTCGGTTCTCTCCTCCTCCTCCTCTCCTCCTCTTACCTTACTCTCCTCCTTCTCCTCCCCTCCTCCTTCTCTAAGCAGTTGCAGAGAAGCAAATCTTCCCTCTAAGGCCTTTAAGATTTTTCACCGATATTAGGTCAGTCTGTTGTCAAGAGTGGATTCGAGCAAGCCTTTATTTCATTTTCTTTGTTCGTCAACCGTAGTTTAAATTTCACTATGACAAGATATAGTCACCATCATGATTAGCTCATAGTCAGCCCCACATGGTCATTATCACAGCTAGATAGATAGAACAGGTAGGACATCAACAGGGCGGGTGGAGAGCCATTTTTGTTTTAAATAGATGATTCCTAGTCATTGAAAAAAAGCCTTTAAACAGAGTTGCAGTTTCATCAAGGAGGTGTGCGGACTAGTCCATGTACGCTACACCACATCCGCTAAGTTTTGAGAGCACACTGTGCATGATTTGAAGCTGATGGATAAATGAATTAACATCTAAGATGAGAGAAGTGAAGAAGAGGGCCTCGTGGCTACACCTAGCAGATGTCTTGACCTACGCATTATCCCATCAGCATTGAGGTCCGCTACCAGTAAATTCTTATTGCTAATACTTGATTGTTGTGAGTTGTCCATTGCTTATTGCTTAAACTGAGAAAGAGTCAGAAGTCTTAGATTATATTACAGCGAATTGTACTTTGTCTTCAAATATAACAGATTCTCCATGACAGTTATGATTTATAAGGGTTAACGGAGCAGAGAAGATATGAATCTAAACATGAAAACAAAATCGCAGAGGATCGATAAGCACTGACCATTATGTTTACTTTGCTGGCGCAGAAACGGTTTTCGTATACCAGGAAGCTATCCACAGCTTTCATAGACTTCGGAGAAGCCTTTGACTGTGTCAGCAAAAGTGTTCCCTTGCCATCTTGCTTAAAAGATAGCATCTGATGTAAAATCGTTAATGGGTTCAAATTTTGTGTAATTGAGTAAAAGCTAGAATTCGCTTTAGAAAAGACAAATACAAATATAGTCATTGTTCACGAGGTAGAAAACAAGGAGACGCATGTAGCTTCATTTTATTCTCATTGTTGATAAACAAGTCAACTCGCGATGTATGTGCCTGGAGGACTGTTGCTGTTTTAGAAGTATGTATCCTTTTTATAGCTATAAGTGCTATTTTGATGAAAATCTTGGATATCACAGTATTCCATAGAGTTAGGTATTTCAGTATAAGAAAGATGTGGCTTTATCTTGGTATCGTATGTCAGTTGTTAGCGCTCATAATCTGCTCAGCACACTTGAGTTTTGTTCCCGTGTACAAAAAAAGCTTTTAAGGTAAGTCCAACGCTGTTTTTGCTGTCTGTCATGAGAAGTTGTAAATTATTTTGGCTTTTTTTTCTATCATAAAAACTGCGACGATTCACCCATTTGTAATGGTTCTCAGTTTAGAGTGACTAGAAAAGTGCTTCTCTTTTAGGAATCGGTTCATATTTGTGCTGTTGAGGAAGATTCTAGGTGTTGACGGACAGGTCCCACAGAAAACCTAAAGTAGTTCCAAATAATGTTATAGTGTTTCTGCTCTAGATTGATCTGATCTAAGGTAAACGGACACAAGCGGATGATACAAGATTATCTTGTAGGATATTATCATATGCATGGCACACATGCCATTGGCCTTCTTCCTTGCGCTGAACCCTAAGCGATCTGAAGCGATCAAAGCTAAGTGAATTTTCGTTGTTTTATTCGTTTATGTCTCACCCGAGAAGACCTAAGAGGCCGAAGCGCGTTGTGTTTTTTTTTGTACTCGTTTGTCCACGTTCTCTGGGCGGTTCGCAACGTTTATTTAAGATTTGTTTAAGATTTCCGCCTGCGTCGTCTCGCTTTGCAACTCAAAAACGATGTTATTATAAATCACAGAGTAGGCCATTGTGCGCCCCTCCCCGTCCTCTCCATGCTTCCTGCATTTATAGTCTGCAAAAGGGGTGGTCCCCACGAAACAGATGAAAATTACCCACTCTCCACCCCCCCCCCCACCTGCCCACACTCCCTCTCCTGTCCCCTCACTCAACACCTGGGGACAAAGAAAACCAGCCGCAGATGGACAAAAGCCAGAGAGAGAGAGAGAGAGAGGAGAGAGAGAGAGAGAAAAGACGCAACAAAGTTTAAGAAAAATAAAGTACTAACTTTTTGAAACTGGCAGGCAAGAAATGCTATGTATGCAATACTTTCCAAGTTTGACAGTTGTGTATCCGTTAGAAGCAAAATCAGTGCAGACAGCTGGGACGAAAAAGCTTTTGCCGTCTGTTACGCTGATTCGCTTTACTGACCCCCCCCCCTCCCCCCCCCCCCCCCCCCCCCCCCCCCCCCCGACTGTCGCCTCAAGATAGTTTCTACTCCTGCTTGAGGGCACATTCTGGTACATTGCGTCCCTTCCCACTTCCTGTCCTTTCCAGAAAAAGTCCATCAAGAGGTCCATCAAGGTTCGTTGCAGGGTGTGGAGTTGACAGGGGAGTCCATCACGTTGTTTGGGGGTGCAGGGGGTGGAGGTTGTACAGGAGAGTCCATCAAGTTGTTCGTGTGCAGGGTGTGGAGGTTGTACAGGAGAGTCCATCAAGTTGTTCGTGGCAGGGGGTGGGGGTTGTACAGGGGAGTCCATCAAGTTGTTCGTGTGCAGGGTGTGGAGGTTGCACAGGAGAGTCCATCAAGTTGTTCGTGTGCAGGGGGTGGAGGGTTGTACAGGAGAGTCCATCAAGTTGTTCGTGTGCAGGGTGGGAGGTTGTACAGGAGACTGGTTTGGGAAGCGTGGTTTGACAGCTTGCTCTTAATTCTTCCTGAAAAGATGTAGTGAACGTCCATGGTTCGATTCGAGCAGGTGATCTTTGTAGGTATGACTACTCTGTCTCTCTGTCTCTGTCTCCCGCCTCTGTCACTGTCTCTGTCTCTGTCTGTCTTCTGTCTGTCTGTCTGTCCGTCTCTGTCTCTGTCTCTCTCTGTCTCCCTCTGTCTCTCTGTCTCTCTGTCCCCTCTCTCTCTCTTCTCTTTCTCTCATCTCTCTTCCTGTCTGTGTCTCTATCCGCCTATCTCTCGCCTGTGTGTGTGGGGTGTGTGTGTGTGTTGGTGGTGGTGTGTGTGTGTGTTGTGTGGTGGTGTGTGTGTGTTTGTTTGTGTGGTGGGGTGTGTTTGTGTGTGTGTGTGGTGTGGGGTGTGTGGTGTGTTTTGGTGTGTGTGTGTGTGGTGTGTGTTTGTTTGTGTGTGGTGTGTGGGTGTGTGTGTGTGTGTGTGTGTGTGTGTGTGTGGGGTTTTGGGGTGTGTGTCTGTGTGTGTGTGTCCCGTGTATCTGTGTCTGTGTAATCTGTGTGGGGTGCGTTTCGTGGTACGTGTGTGTGTGTGTGTGTGTGTGGTGTGTGGTGTGTGTGTGTGTGTGTGTGTGTGTGTGTGTGTGTTTTGTGTGTGTGTGTGTGTTGTGTGTGTGTGTGCGTGTGTGCATATGTGTGTTTCTGTCTGTGTCTCTCTGTCTGTTTGTCTGTCTGTCTCTGTCTCTGTCTCTGTTTCTGTCTCTTGTCTGTCTGTCTGTCGTCTGTCTGTCTCTCTCTCTCTCTCTCTCTCTCTCTCTCTCTCTCTTCTCTCTCTCTCTCTCTCTCTCTCCATGTGTGTGAGCGCTTACATATGTCCGTGTGTATGTGTGTGTGTGTGTGTTGTGTGTGTGTGTGTTGTTTTGTGTGTGTGTGTGTGTGTGTGTTTGTTGTGGTGTGTGTGTTGTGTGTGTGTGTGTGTGTGGTTTTGGTGTGTGTGTGTGTGAAGACGCGTAACCCCTCCAAGCTCCTGCTTCTGATCACAGCAAATGCGCGGTCACAGCAAATGCTTTTTGTTGTGATATCCTTTCCATTGCGGTGTCCCCTAAGGCCTCGAGCTTGCTTCCTTTCTCTCTCATCTTAATACCACCAAATTGAACATTTTGTCGGCAAACTCCTTTTTTCAGTTCTGAAAGATTATTCCAAACTACTACCTTTGATTCCTGAAAGAGTAGGGGTCTGCCTCTAAAGCTGTCAAGAAATATTCATCACAGATGTTCCAAGACTCCAAAAAGTGACAGAAAAAATAGCTGATAAAAGACAAAAACCATTGCGCGTCCTTGTAGGAATCACCAAGAAGAGAGGCTGTATCACTTGATGTTGTCATGGGGATGGAGCTCCTCGCTCATCTTCATCACACGTGAAATATTTGCCGTGATCTGTGATCATGAACATGCCTTCAACCAACAGGGCACCCCTCTGCTGTGAACAGGGCACCCCTCTGCTGTGTGATTTTTAACAGGCGATTTTCCCCATGCTTTTTTTAAGTGTGATATCACGGTTCAAATACCATGTTTGTGATCAGGCATGTTATTTACCAAATAAGTCATCAATTAACCACAGACAAGCGAGAGGTCTGATGTATACCCCTGTTGTGGCTGTCTTCAGTACCATGACATCAAACACAAAGGACCGCTAGTGGTGGGAAAAAAAACAGACTCAGACACGGCGTATGTTTTAACCCATCTCAGTAATCAACGAACCTAGTGTTCAACTCTGTCTACTATATGACAGGAAATCTGAAAGAAGACAGGAAACAGTAAACAGTAAATAACAAACAACCAGGGTGCTTCTTGCTCCCATGAAGGAGTTAAAACAAGCCCATAATTCCAAACGGATGTTGCTTAGGCCACTGAACCGCCCAGCAGAAATGACTACACAGATGACGCTGAACAAACAAGGAGACATCACCTAAAAGGATATTCTAGGCTTGCCCCTATACCCTGTACCCGACACATCTACACAACAACAACAACTGGAGTAATGGGTTTACGTTTATTCAAGACTGGCACAGCCTTTTTTTAATCTTGAATATTGTCTAGCAAACAGACGAACAAACAGTAACAAAGGCTAGTAACCTCTGTTTGATTGAACGGAAATCTTAAAAAAGGCAGACGATAGTGAGCAGTAAATCAGTAAACAACAAACAGGTAGGGTAACTCTTGCTCCCATGATGAAGTAAATGCACTTCCATAACTCCACGTGAGTGCTGCTTATGACACCGAATCGCCTAGCAGAACAGAGGGCACGACGAACAAAGACACATCCCCTGAAATGACGTTACAAGCTTGCCTATACCCTACATCTGACACATCTCCACAGCAACAACAACTAGAGTAATGAACAAAGACAAGATAACATGTTTTAAAGACCTTCAAAACAAAAGAATCATGATTGTCCTCGGAAGAGGCCCTAGTAGGTGGTGACCTGTGTCTATATCATGTAGGATGAGATTCCCGTACTACCACCCACCAGAGTGGCTGGGCAGCAATGCGCTATGTCCTGAAGTAGATTCCCTCATGATAACTTGATGTGACATGTTTGCATCGCGCATGTCCTGGGGTACGGTCTCTTCCTCCAACACTTTAGCAGAAGCTCATGGAGGTGACTGAGGAGAGAACTCTCCTTGCCGGCTTTGATGACTTCTGGTGGAATGCCTGGAGCCTTACCACAGGCTAGCGAGTCGATGACGTTGCTGAATTCCTCGGTCGGTGGGGCGTCGAGCTCCTGCATGGCAGTATGGCGGAGGGAGGGGGGGGGTTCTCGATGGCTGTGTGGGTGACTGAGTTCTCCCTAGAGTACAGCTCCTGTAGTGCTCCACCCATCTCTCCCTGTGTTTGCTGCGGTCGGTGATGACATCCCCTGAGGTAGATTTTAGAGGAGCAATATTGATGGCGCTAGGGCCAAACGCTTTCTTAATGCCATGCACGAGTGTACATGGCGCGGATGTTGCCGCAGTCGGCGGAGATCTGGATGCCCTGGCACATGTTCAGCCAGTGCTCATTGGCGCATCTACCGGCGGTCTGCTGAGTGTTGTTGCCAGCTTTTCGGAGTGCATCCAATGTCTTTGCAGAGGGCTCTCTCTTATCATGGAAGAGTGCGGCTTGCTTAGCAGCAATGGCAGGCTCCATCTCCACGATTACTGCTTTAAACCAGTCTTCGTTTTTCCTCACTCTCTTCCACAATGTGTCCGAGGCGGATTGGTAGGTGACATCGCAGATGTGGTTCCACCGTGATGAAGCGCTGTCTGTCGTGCAGTCCGCAAGGGCCTTGTCAATGGCTCTGGCAAAGCATTCGCGCAGCTGGGGCACTGGCGTCATGGCTGTGTTGATTCGAGGACGTCCCTGCTGCTTGGAGCAGTGGATTCGCTTGGGCCGAAGACGCATCTTGCTGCCGACCAGGGAGTGGTCAGTGTCGCAGTCAGCACTGTGGTAGCTGTGGGTGACGAGCACATGGTTGAGCAAGGGTCTTCGGGTGATCACCAAGTCCAGCTGATGCCAATGACGGGATCTACGGTGCCTCCAGGACACTCTGTGGTGTGGATTGGTGGGGAAGAAAGTGTTCATAATATAGAGGTCGTGGTAGGAGCAAAGCTCAAGTAGCCGCTGTCCGTTTTCATTGAGCTTGCCGCTGCCAAAGCGGCCGATGCAGCGGGGCCAGGAGCTGTGGTCTGCACCAATCCGGCAGTGTATGTCTTCTCCATGAGGCTGCCATTGGAGTGGAGGCTTGTCTCTTGCAGCGCGACGATGTCAATGTTGAACCTCTTCAGCTCGCGGTCGATGATGTCTGTTCTTCTGGCGTCGTCAACGTGTGTGTATATGTGTCTGTGTGTGCGTACGCGCGTGTGTGCGTGTGCAGTAGTGGGGGTGTGGAGCGATGGGAGAAGTGGGAAGGAAAGTGAGGTTTGAGCAAGTTCCCGAGTAAGAACAGGTGTTCCTTTGCAGGTACCTCTCTGATCTTGGTTTCCAGCTCTTCATAGACCTCACACTTAGCCTCAGCTGTAGAACAGAGGATGGGGGCGTAGACGCTAAGAATGTGTGTTGGTCCAGTATATGTTGGGAGCCGTAGAGAGACGATTCGTACAGTCCGTTTGGAAGGTGCTTCAACTGAGGACAGGAGAGAGTTTCGCTCAGCGAATCCGATGCCATGCAGTCGGTGCTCCTCTGGCTCCAGTCCTTACCAAAAGAGCGTGTGTTTCTTCTCCGTGAGGCTGCCATTGGAGGGGAGGCTTGCCTCTTGCGGCGCGACGATGTCAATGTTGAACCTCTTCAGCTCGCGGTCGATGATGACTGTTTTGCTGGCGTCGTCAACTTGTGTGTGTGTGTGTGTGTGTGTGTGTGTGTGTGTGTGTGTGTGTGTGTGTGTGTGTGTGTGTGTGTGTGTGTGTGTGTGTGTGTGTGTGTGTGTGTGTGTGTGTGTGTGTGTGTAGAGGAGTGGAGTTCTGGAGAGAAGGTGGCAGTGGGAAGAAAAGTGAGGTTTGAGCATGGAAAGCGGTTCCCTATTTTCCGAATGACTGTCATCGACTGGTCTGAGATAGTTTACTATGACCCAGACTTCTGCAGTCTGAGTGGTAGTAACCCCCCCCCTCCCCCCTCACCCAGTAAGTTCTGGTAAATAGTGTTTGATCGCT
>CM031599.1:102744858-102747358 GCA_018398815.1 Conus ventricosus
TTGTAGGCGTTTACAATCACAATTTTAGAATTTCCATAAAACCATTTTTCACGCGACGACAAATATCCACCCTTTCGAAAAACTATAATGTTTGTTTTGTCCATGTTTACTTTGAGATGTAATCTCTGCGCCGCTGAGCACAAATTGTTCAACTGGTTTTGAAGCCCTATAACAGTTTCAGACAGTAAAACGATATCATCTGCAAAAAGTAGAATGAATATTTCAATCAAATCAAACTTGTCAGTGTCTCGGGGTGCCATGATACAAATCCTGTGTGGCTGTTTCACTGACATGCTATTAGATGTGTGCAGCAAGTTTATCACCCCGTTGCTTCTTTCAGAGGTGCACGGCATTTACTGAGAGAGAGAGAGAGAGAGAGAGAGAGAGAGAGAGAGAGAGAGAGAGAGAGAGAGAGAGAGAGAGAGAGAGAGAGAGAGAGAGAGAGAGATGTTATTAGTACATGAAAAAAACCCAATAGCCCCCTCATTACCTATGCTAGATACGCATACACATGCCAGCTAAATGCATAAACACATACACACACAGACACACACAGACACACAGACACACAGACACACACACACACACACACACACACACACACACACACACACACACACACACACACACACACACACGCACACACACACACGCGCGCGCACACACACACACACACACACACACACACACACACACACACACACACACACACACACACACACACATACACACACACACACACACACACACACACACACACACACACACACACACACACACACACACACACACACACACACACGTGTGCAAGAACGCTCGCTCGCACGACACGCACGCACACACACGCCACCCAACCCCCCCATCACCCCCCCACACCCCCCACACACACACACACAAGCGCGCACTTGCTCTATAACCTAGACCATTGATATCTCTGTGCAAGCCTGCTTGAGGAAATTGCCACTACTTCACTCACACTGGGAGAAAGTGGGCCACTTTATTAGCAGTGTGGTAGCAAATCTTTCTCTCCTCTCTCTCTCTCTCCCCCACTCCTCTCTCTCATCTCTCCTCTCCTCTCCTCTCCCTCTCCCTCTACTACCACTCTCTCTCCTCCTCTTCTCTTCAACCCTAGACGCACGCACGCACGCAGGCACGCACGCAGGCACGCACGCACGTACGCACACTCATCTCTCTCTCTCTCCTCTCTCTCTCCTCTTCTTCTCTTCCTTCTCTTCCTCTCTCTCCCTCTTCCATCGACCGGCATCTGGCGTCATCCTCTCCTCTCCTCTCTCTCTCTCTCTCTCTCTCTCTCTCTCTCTCTCTTCTCTCTCTCTCTCTCTCTCTCTCTCCTCTCTCTCTCCTTCCACTGAATGTAATGCTGGCAGAAAACTCGGGGTCTGTTGGAAGATGGATAGGGTGAATGGGGAGAGGTGGGAGAGGGCAGATATGGAAGGTGACGCATAAAATCAAAACAGAAGTGTTCACGCACTTGCATGCATGTGCTTTTTGTATGCTTGTCTCGTGCATATTCAACATTTACCTACGACGGTTTCGATCAAAGATAAAAATGTAACCAAATGAATGAGCGTAAACACTCATGGGACAGAGAAGCTATGTCAAAATACGTCTGTTGGTTTGACAAATGGCTTGGACAGCGCGTGGTCAGAGAGCTGGAATAAATTCGTTAATGGGATTACATGAAAGGTTGCAAAGAGGCGCTATGTTCAGTCCTTTGGACCAAAGCTAATTTCGAATATTCCGCTTGAAGGCGTCCATTTGTCACTTACACACCAGAGCGGAAAAGCGTACGTGTATCATCAAACCCCTTGATGCAGCCTAGGAACTGCTTTGAAACATAAGGCTCCTATAAATCTGTAGTGTTCCTATGAGGATGGAAACGTGAAAATGTGTCTCCAGGGATCGAGAACAGCGCGATGTTACATGCGTGGTGCTTCTGTCTTCTTTGTCATTGTGATGATCAAACAGTGAGGAAGTATCCAGTCACAAGTTCTTTGACTGCCTCTCAAAATTAGTTATGATCAAGTGAGGAGTTTCAATAATCATTTCCAATCTTGTCTACCATTTTAATAGATGCAAAGGTTGAAGCACATCCTTTGAATCCTGGCAGTGGGGAATGTGAAATACACCTTGTAAAAAGCTCATGACAAAGTTTCAAGCCATCACAGTTATTTAAGCAACTGTTGTAAAAATAAAATAAAAAAAAAAAGCAAAAAAAAAACAACAACAACAAAAACCTGCTGTTTGTGCCAAGGCAAAACGGATTTTGTATCTTTATCTCAACTGTCATATATGCAAATCGAACCCTTTTCATCTACTACTGATTCGTCTCTTTACATTTTCATTTAAACAAAATGGTTATTATCAATGTCAAATCTAACACAAATACCAGAATGCTTAGATAGAAGGTTTTTTTTTTTTTTGTTTTAACATCAATACCACATTGGTATCCGACTATTATTCTGCCATGCATGTCCGATTT
>CM031599.1:102749858-102757358 GCA_018398815.1 Conus ventricosus
CAGCCCTTGTGACAACTCCGACACCAGTGTCTGGTAATGACCTAGGATAACTTAATACCCCTGACAGCCCTTGTGACAACTCCGACAGCCATGTCTGGTAAGGGCCTGGGATGTTTGAATACCCCGGGACACCCCTTGTGACAACTCCGACAGCCAGTGTCGGGTAATGACCTGGGATGATTTAATACCCCTGACAGCCCTTGTGACAACTCCGACAGCCAGTGTCTGGTAATGACCGGGGATAATTGAATCCCCCTGACACCCCTTGTGACAACTCCGACAGCCAGTGTCGGGTAATGACCTGGGATAAATTTAATACCCCTGACAGCCCTTGTGACAACCCCGACAGCCAGTGTTTGGTAATGACCTGGGATAATTGAATACCCCGACAGCCCTTGTGACAACTCCGACAGCCAGTGTCTGTAATGGCCTGGATGATTTAATACCCCTGACAGCCCTTGTGACAACTCCGACAGCCAGTGTCTGGTAAGGGCCTTGGGATGATTGAATCCCCCTGACACCCCTTGTGACAACTCCGACAGCCAGTGTCGGGTAATGGCCTGGGATAATTGAATACCCCTGACACCCCTTGTGACAACTCCGACAGCCGTGTCTGGTAATGACCTAGGATAATTGAATACCCCTGACAGCCCTTGTGACAACTCCGACAGCCATGTCTGGTAATGGCCTGGGATGATTGAATCCCCCTGACAGCCCTTGTGACAACTCCGACAGCCAGTGTCTGGTAATGGCCGGGATGATTGAATACCCCTGACAGCCCTTGTGACAACTCCGACAGCCAGTGTCTGGTAATGGCCTGGGATAATTGAATACCCTGACAGCCCTTGTGACAACTCCGACACCAGTGTCTGGTAATGGCCTGGGCATCTGTGTTCAGCTTTCCCTAGGATAATTTAATACCCCTGACAGCCCTTGTGACAACTCCGACAGCCAGTGTCGGGTAATGACCTGGGATAACTTAATACCCCTGACAGCCCTTGTGACAACTCCGACAGCCAGTGTCTGGTATGACCGGGATAATTGAATACCCCTGACAGCCCTTGTGACAACTCCGACAGCCAGTGTCTGGTAATGACCTGGGAAATTGAATACCCCTGAAAAGCCCTTGTGACAACTCCGACAGCCAGTGTCTGGTAATGACCTGGGATAATTGAATCCCCCTGACAGCCCTTGTGACAACTCCGACAGCCATTGTCTGGTAATGACCTGGGAAAATTTGAATACCCCTGACAGCCCTTGTGACAACTCCGACAGCCAGTGTCTGGTAATGACCGGGGATAATTGAATACCCCGACAGCCCTTGTGACAACCCCCGACAGCCATGTCTGGAAATGACCTGGGATAATTGAATACCCTGACACCCCTTGTGACAACTCCGACAGCCAGTGTCGGGTAATGGCCGGGGCATCTGTGTTCAGCTTTCCCTAGGATAATTTAATACCCCTGAACAGCCCTTGTGACAACTCCGACAGCCAGTGTCTGTAATACCGGGGATAACTTAATACCCCTGACAGCCCTTTGGACAACCCGACGGGCCAGTGTCTGGTAATGACCTGGGATAACTTAATACCCTGACACCCCTTGTGACAACTCCGACAGCCAGTGCTGGTAATGGCCTGGTATCTGTGTTCACTTTCCCTAGGATAATTTAATACCCCTGACAGCCCTTGTGAAAACCCTCCGACAGCCAGTGTCGGGTAATGGCCTGGGCACTGTGTTCAGCTTTCCCTAGGATAATTTAATACCCCTGACAGCCCTTGTGACAACTCGACGCCAGTGTCTGGTAATGGCCTGGGCATCTGTGTTCAGCTTTCCCTAGGATAATTTAATACCCCTGACAGCCCTTGTGACAACTCCGACAGCCAGTGTCTGGTAATGGCCTGGGCATCTGTTTTTCAGCTTTCCCTGTGGTTGCGAGCGTGCTGACAAACACGATTTAAAGGACGTATGCTGTCAAAAAGAGTTCCCAGTGTATGACAACATGAGAGAATAAGGCAGAAACAGGAGATAAACTACTGACTAACTGACTGTCTGAAAAAGGTCAACATGTTTGTTTGTTTGTTTGAAAAAAGTGGGGATGAATGAGGAAGAAAAGAAATCAAAGACAAATATAGTAAATTAGGAGAGTAGAGGCCTGACGGCGAAAAACAAAAACAATAAAAAAAACAAACAAACAAACAAACAAACAAACAAACAAAAATGAAATCATGCAATGAACAGAGGCGCTCACTAACCACCCTATGTTTATAAGTCTCGTGTTTATGGCAAGATTCCAGATATAAACGTTCGTCCCCCTGGATGAAAACTGTGTAGTGAGCTCGGTTTCAGCAGTTGTGGCATCCTCTCACAGCATTCAGTGGAACACACCGCCCGTAGTTGTGTGGTGCTTCTAACGCTGCAGTTGATACAACATCACGGTGCAAGCCATTCCCGAGGGGCAGGGAAACCGTGGGATAAAAAAGAGAAATGGGAGTGAACGATATTAAGAAATGTTACCAAAAGTGAGTGGTAAAGAATCGAAATTGAAGAGCGAATCTAAGCCTATATTTGAAGATCACCCCCCCCCCCCCCCCCAAAAAAAAAAAGAATAATAAAAATATGAAAATAGAATTTGCTTGGACTCAACAGACAATCGATCAAAATGTTATAATCAATTTGAAAAAAAAGAAACTTTCAAAGTATAATGCCTGCAGGTGAAAAACAAAACATAACAAGATGCAAAGCATACAAACGTACTCCCAGTTTATCTTGAATACGCGTGAGATATTCCATAAAGAGGAAAACCGTTTTGGGCCGTTATAGCCGTTAGTAACGGCTATTCTGGTAAACATCGGCCATCATCTCTGACCCATAATGAACATACTTACAAATTTTCAGAAAGATCGGACAAGTACTTTCTGAGATGTTCCATAAAAAAGAAAAACCGTTATGGGCCGTTGCAGCCGTTAGTAACGGCTATAACGGTAAAAATATGTACAGTTTAAAATTTAACAATTTTAATATATAAATTATAAACTGTACATATTTTAAATAGCGGTGATAATTTTATCTGACTAAAATTAATTAATTCAGATTCGATGCTTATCAGCACTGAATTGTTGACAGTTTACTGGCCTGACTTGACAGCTGAAATCAGCCCTGACAGGATTGCCTTCGATGTTTTATCAGCGCTGAATTGTTGACAGCTGATTGACAGCTGATTGACAGCTGATTGACAGCTGGAATTGACTTTGTCAGGGTTGCTTTCAGCGCTGAATTGTTGACAGTTTATTGACAGACTGGCAGCCAATCAACAGTTGATTGACAGGGCAAAATTGACAGCTGATTGATAGCTGAATGACAGTTGATTGATAGCTGAATGACAGTTGATTGATAGCTGAATGACAGTTAGAATCAGCCCTGACAGGATTGCCTGCAATGTTTTTTTATCAGCGCTGAATTGTTAACATTGAATGACAGTTGACAGATTGCTTTCAATGTTTTTTATTAGCGCTGGGCTGTTGACAGCTGATTGACAGTTAATCAACAGTTGAGTTGACAGTTGAGTTAACGGCTGAGTTAACAGTTGAGTTAACAGTTAATCAACAGTTGAGTTGACAGCTGAAGGACAGTTAATCAACAGTTAATTAACAGCTGAATGACAGTTAATTAACAGCTGAATGATAGCTAACAGATTGCTTTTAGTGTCTTATCAGCGCTGGATTGTTGACAGATGAATGACAGTTTAATTGACAGGATTGCCTTCAGTATTTTTTTTTATCGGCTCTGAGATTGTTGACAGCTGAATGATAGCTGAAATCGACCCTGACAGGATTGCCTTCGATGTTTTTTTTTTTATTAGCACTGGATTATTAACTGTTGAATGATAGAGGGATAGATGAATGATAGAGGGATAGATGAATGATAGAGGGATAGATGAATGATAGAGGGATAGATGAATGATAGAGGGATAGATGAATGATAGAGGGATAGGAGTTGTCTGGGATGTTTTATTTAGGCTGAATTGTTGACAGATGAATGACAGGTGAGAGCTGAGGCGAATGATAGCCTTTGATGTTTTATCAATGTTGAATTGTTGATAGAATGATAGTGTTTTTTTATTAGCTTTGGAGTGTTGGCAGCTGAGAGAGAGAGAGTGTGAGATTGTCTTCAGCTGTGAATAAATGCTGACAGAGATTTGTTGACAGCTGAGAAAGAGAGTGAGAATAAAGGTTGAGAGAGATTTGTTGAGAAAGAGATTTGTCAATATAAAAAAAAAGAAGCTTACCAAGTTGCTACTAGGACAGGATAGGGATCTTTCTTGTAGATGAATTTGTCCTCAATCGAAACAAAATACTCGTTTCTAATAACTCTTATTTTTACTACCTTTGGTCGATGCGGCCACAGTTTGGCGTGTGCCTTAACTGCATCAGCGAACTCTTCATCGCTCATAAAATAAAAGGACGGAAAGTATTCTAGTCGGTTTCTCTTTCTGATTTCTAGGCTGAGAACAACCTTAGGATCGTCTACAGGGTCGTCTTTGTCTTTAATTAAGAGTGGATATTGAGCACTGTCATTATTAAAATACTCGTCAATATAATATGGCACCCCTTCAGTGTACCAGTTCCTTCTAACTCGAGGCCTCTCTGGAAACATTAAAGCATGTCTATCAACGGCGGTTTCATACTCTTTCTCATCTCCGTAATACTTACGAGAAAAGTAGGGGAAGTATTCATATGGATTCTTCTTTCTTGTCTCTAAATCAGGTAAATAATCAGCGTCTACCATTGTTAAGTCTAACTCAAAAAGATACTTTCAATTGTTTGCTGGCAGTAGCACTAAAAAAAGAAACTTACCAAGTTGCCACTAGGACTGGATAGGGATTTCCCTTGTACATAACTTCTTCGTCTTCCCAAAACCGATACTTATCAGTAACAACTCTCACCTTAACTATCTTTGGCCGATGTGGCCATAGCTTAGCGTGTTCTTTAACAGCATTGTCAAACTCAGTGTTGGTCATGTTAGAGAAGTCTGGAAAGTATTCTAGTCGATTTCTCTTTCTGATCTTTGTGCTAGGAACAGCAGCAGGATCATCTTTAGGGGTGTTTTTGCCTTTAATTAAGACTGGATATTGAGCTTTGCCGCTCTTAAAATACTCATCGACAGGACGAGGAGGATTAAACCCGCCTCTGTCGTACCAATTCCTTCTGATTCGCGGTCTCTCTGGAAACATTAAAGCGTGTCTTTCAACAGCTTCTTTATACTCTGGCTCACCATACCCAGACGAAAAGTAGGGGAAGTATTCATATGGATTCTTCTGTCTGATCTCTAAATCAGGCAGATAGCCAGCGTCTACCATCGTCAACGTCTAACTCGAAAATATACTTTCAAAATTATTTACTTTAGTAGACCGAGGAAGTTGTTTTAGAAAAAAACAACTTACCAGGTTGCTACTAGGACTGGGTAGGGGTTTCCTTCGTAGATAACTTCGTCGTCAAGCCAAAATCTGGGCGGAACACGTCTCAGCCTTAGTATCTTTGGCCGATGCGGCCATTACTTTGCGTGTGCCTTAACCGCATCGTCGAACTCTTTGTCACTCATGTCAGAGAAGTTTGATGGAAAGTATTCTAGTCGATTCTTCTTTCTAAGATCTAGGCTGGGAACAACTTTAGGGTCGTCTACAGGATCGTCTTTGCCTTTAACTAAGACTGGATATTGGGCCTTTCCAGGCTTGAAATACTCATCAACAGGATGTGGATAGTTACCCTCACCGCTGTCGTACCAATTCCTTCTAACTCGGGGCCTCTCTGGAAACATCAAAGCGTGTCTGTCAGCTGCAGCTTTATACTCTGGCCCACAGTCGTCGTATCCAGGAGGAATGTAGGGAAAGTATTCATATGGATTCTTCTTTCTAGTCTCTAAATCAAGCATACATTCAGCGTCCACCATTGTTAACGTCTAACTATGACTGATTATACTTTCAAAATTGCTGTTAACTTTAGAGAAAGGCTGAGAAAAAAGAAACAACGCTTACCAAGGCGCTATCAGGACTGGATAAGGATCTCCTTTGTAAATGACCTTTTCTCTAATCCTAAAACTAACATCGTCAATAACAGCTATTGTCTTTATTATCTCTGGCCGGTGGGGCCATAGTTTTGCGTGTTCTTTGACTGCATTAGCAAACTCTTCAGGAGACATGCTCCAAAATTCTGGAAAGTATTCTAGTCGGTTCTTCTTTCTGATGTCTAGGGTGGGAACGACAGTTGGATCGTCTTTAGGATCGTCTTTCCCTTTAACTAAGACTGGGTATTGAGCAAGATGATTATGTCTAAAATACTCATCGATGGGGCGTTTTGGGTCAAATCTGCCTCTGATCCTCCAATTCCTTCTTATTCAAGGCCTCTCTGGAAACATTAAAGCATGTCTATCAACAGCTGCTTGATACTCAGGCTCATCCCCGCGATAGCTGCTATCAAAGTACGGAAAGTATTTATATGGGTTCTTCTTTCTAGTCTCTAAAGCAGGGATACAGTCAGCGTCTGCCATTATTTAGGTCTTATTCTGGTTGTAGTTTTCAAATTATTTACTGCTCTTTTAGAGAGGTTTCTCAGCTAAAGTTTAGCAGATTCTATGTTAACAACAAACTGTCTAGAAACACACAGCTAAGAAAAAAAGAACTAACTCTTACCAAGGCGCGATTAGGACTGGATAGGGATCGCCTTTATAAATAACTCTTTCCTCGTCCCAAGAATTAAAATCGTGAGTGGCAACTCTTATTTTTATAATCGGCGGACGGAGAGGCCATAACTTTGCATGCTCTTTGACTGCATTCTCTAACTCTTCTTTGCTCATTTCAGAGAAGTCTGGAAAGTATTCTAGCCGATTCTTTGATCTGATTTCTACACTAGGAACAATCGTAGAATCGTCAGGAGCATCTTTGTCTCTAACTAAGACTGGGTATTGAGCAGTATCAGGCCTAAAATATTCATCGATGTAACATAGAGGACTTCATTTTTAGCTCGCCAGTTTCTTCTAACTTGCGGCCTTTCTGGAAACATTAAAGCATGTCTTGCAACAGCAGCTCTATACTCAGGCTCACATCCAGTATAAGACCTATCAAAGTAGGGGAAGTATTCATATGGATTCTTCTTTCTTGTCTCTAAATCAGGCAACTCCTCAGCGTCCATTGTAGCACTTTCTTTCGATTACATTTTCAAAATATTCTGACAGTAGTGTGTTAATTTTGGTTGTAAAACAGGTGTTAATTTTGGCTAAAAGTGACATGAGAAGGACGTGATTTGTTTGTGAAAAGGGGGGGGGCTTTCGTGCAAAATACGATGGGTGGTCTTGAACAAACATATTTACCTTCTCTAAAACTAATGGTAAAGTACAGATGTTGAAGTGAGAAACCTTGACCCATCGTCTTCCTCAGGCAGAGAGACAACAAACTCCCAAACAAGTAAGGATGCAGATGGAGCAAAACAACTGCGGATGAACGAT
>CM031599.1:102762358-102764858 GCA_018398815.1 Conus ventricosus
ATGTTGTATAGGATGTCACCATGTTGTATAGGATGTCACCATGTTGTATAGGATGTCAATATTTTGTATAGGATGTCACCATTCTATACAAGATGTCACCATGTTGTATAGGATGTCACCATGTTGTATAGGATGTCACCATGTTGTATAGGATGTCTCCATGTTGTATAGGATGTCTCCATGCTGTATAGGATGTCACCATTCTGTACAGTATGCCACCATGTTGTATATGGTGTCATCATTTTGTATAGGATGTCACCATTTTGTATAGGATGTCACCATTTTGTATAGGATGTCACCATGTTGTATAGGATGTCACCATGTTGACGGTATAGGATGTCAATATTTTGTATAGGATGTCACCATTCTGTACAGGATGTCATCATTTTGTATAGGATTTCACCATGTTGTATAGGATGTCACCATTCTGTATAGGATGTCACCATGTTGTATAGGATGTCACCATGCTGTATAGGATGTCAATATTTTGTATAGGATCTCACCATTCTGTATAGGATGTCATCATTTTGTATAGGATGTCATCATTTTGTATAGGATGTCACCATTTTGTATAGGATGTCACCATGTTGTATGGGATGTCACCATTTTATATAGGATGAGGGAAGGACAAAGCGCTGTAGCCACAGGAAGCAATGTTCAAACATCAGCTTTCGTTACCCTCGAAACGGAACAAAGTCCTTGTCAAACAAGAATGTCAAGGGCATTCCACGAATTGACCAAAGACCGTCGTCTCTGACTGATGCTAAGAGTTTGAGAGGCGAAGAAGGCAGATTCCTACTGGGAGGAAAGGTGACGATCGTCAGAATCAGGATGAGGGTGGGTGGATGAGGAGGGAAGAAGAGAACACATAGACAAGTTTTCATTTTTAGAAGATCGAGAGCTGCATGCATAGATTGTCATAGTGAGCGCTTAGTGACATGAACATACATTGTCCATCTTTTTTTCAGGCAGGCAGAACAAAAATAATTCTATACAACAACAGAGGCCAGTCCGCTACAAAGTGTACTTTACAGTAAAAGTTCTGTTCACACGAAGCAGAGTTTCTCTGCTGTAAAGGAGATGTGACAAGCACACACTCCTTTGCGCGCAGTGTTGCTGCTTTGAACTTGCAGTGTGAGATAGCTGCGATGTACACATTTGCCACTGCAGACAGGACAAGCTGAACAGAGAATAAAAACTGCGCGCAGTGTTGCTGCTTTGAACTTGCAGTATGAAATGGCTGCGATGTAAACATTTGCCACTGCAGACAGGACAAGCTGAACACGGAATAAAGACTGATGAAAAGGAACAAGATCCTTGGTTGAAAGCAATACATACACATCAGAAGGAAAGAGCACGGCGTTAATTTGAAAAACAAAACAAAAAAGTTGTATGTAGATGTGAAGTCCTCGTGATGGTGGATGATGGGAAAACATAAAAAAGGAAGGAGATCACTCCTAAAGCCTGAACAATAATTTACCTTGTAGTTGTTCTGATTCAATTTATTAATATTCCACTTAGTCACACCCAATGAAACACATTATTGCCGTCTTTTACACACAAAGCTGACTGCAGATTTGTCCCTAATGCTGACTGTTGCATGACTGACCATTTATCCACAAAACTGACTACAGCATGCTGTCCTGATGTACCCGCAATGCTGCCTGCAACATGGCTGTCTTAAGTTATCCACAATGCTGACGGCAACATGGCTGTCTTAACTTATCGGCAATGCTGACGGCAACATGGCTGTCTTAACTTATCCACAATGCTGACGGCAACATGGCTGTCTTAACTTATCGACAATGCTGACGGCAACATGGCTGTCTTAACTTATCCACAATGCTGACGGCAACATGGCTGTCTTAACTTATCGACAATGCTGACTGCAACATGGCTGTCTTAACTTATCCACAATGCTGACTGCAACATGGCTGTCTTAACTTATCCACAATGCTGACGGCAACATGGCTGTCTTAAGTTATCGACAATGCTGACTGCAGCGTGACTTTTTCATCTTGCCCACAAGACGGCTGGAAGCGTGGCTGGAAGCGTGGCTGTCTTTGCTTTTTTTTCTTTCTCTTTTTTAAATTTCTTTTTTTAAGGCTGTCTTTGCTCGCCAACAGTGAAACTGCACCGTTGCTGTCTTTATCTTACACTTCTCACTGCTTTTACATATTTTGTCTTCAGGAGACTTCTGATTCTTTCTTAACTGTCCTTCCTTCAGGGTCTGACGCTCATTCTGAGTCATGAAATTAGCAAGTGCAGTCGTCAGTAGGGAGCCTTGGTACAGAAATCCAGACAACATACTACTCAGTGTCTCCGAAGTGATTCAGCAGTCTTGTAGTTTGTCCTGATCAGGGTGGCTTCATGTTGATGGCTACCTGTCACAGGTGCTTGAGCAGTGACAGAATGTGTCGGGGCCAGGGGAGTGATGGAGGGATGGGGATGGAAACAGTGTGCGTGGGGATGGATGGACTGTTTAAAATGGAGAAAGACT
>CM031599.1:102777358-102779858 GCA_018398815.1 Conus ventricosus
AAGTTACTGATGAGTGTCTTAAATGACTGGAATAGGAAAGCATCGGCCTGCGCGAGGACCTAAACTGGTGTCCAGGCTGGTAGAAAAGTACTGGCCGACTTTTGGTCACTGACCTGTGAGCTGGCTGAAGCGATGTGATGGGTATTTGTCTGCTTGCGATCATTGACGCTGTGCTGGCCAGTGGACAAGATACTTATTGACCTGCTTCATGTCATTCCTTTGCGCGCTGACCGATGGGAAGAAATAAGTACTGGTCTGCTTGTGCGTGTTTGATGACTGACGTGAAGGGATAGGTTTCGGCATTTGGTCACTGTGTGTTGTAGTAGGGGAGGGGGTAAGATTAGATATCTTGTGGTCATTGACCAGTGCGTGTTGAGATGAGTCTCTGGGCTGAAGCTGTCTTAGTAGGTAGACTATAGAAGAGAAGCTGTCTTAGTAGGTAGACTATAGAAGAGAAGCTGTCTTAGTAGGTAGACTATAGAAGAGAAGCTGTCTTAGTAGGTAGACTATATAAGAGAAGCTGTCTTAGTAGATAGACTATAGAAGAGAAGCTGTCTTAGTAGGTAGACTATAGAAGAGAAGCTGTCTTAGTAGGTAGACTATAGAAGAGAAGCTGTCTTAGTAGGTAGACTATAAAAGAGAAGCTGTCTTAGTAGGTAGACTATAGAAGAGAAGCTGTCTTAGTAGGTAGACTATAGAAGAGAAGCTGTCTTAGTAGGTAGACTATAGAAGAGAAGCTGTCTTAGTAGGTAGACTATAGAAGAGAAGCTGTCTTAGTAGGTAGACTATAGAAGAGAAGCTGTCTTAGTAGGTAGACTATAGAAGAGAAGCTGTCTTAGTAGGTAGACTATAGAAGAGAAGCTGTCTTAGTAGGTAGACTATAGAAGAGAAGCTGTCTTAGTAGGTAGACTATAGAAGAGAAGCTGTCTTAGTAGGTAGACTATAGAAGAGAAGCTGTTTTAGCAGTTGATGGAATTGATGGCTGGACCCATTGCCAATGCCGGGCGCTATGTGACACTACTCAGTCATCGGTGACAGGAGGTTCATGGGTAGATGGAAAATCAGGTATGATTCATTCGCCACATCGATAACACCGACATGAGCTGAACACCTTTATCTCCTCAACACCTGCTCTCGAAAGACCACAGGCCAAACAGCAGCTACACCTTTATCTCCTCAACACCTGCTATCGAAGGACCGTAGGCCAAACAGCAGCTACACCTTTATCTCCTCAACACCTGCTATCGAAGGACCGTAGGCCAAACAGCAGCTACACCTTTATCTCCTCAACACCTGCTATCGAAGGACCGTAGGCCAAACAGCAGCTACACCTTTATCTCCTCAACACCTGCTATCGAAGGACCATAGGCCAAACAGCAGCTACACCTTTATCTCCTCAACACCTGCTATCGAAGGAACATAGGCCAAACAGCCACAGCAGCTATCTCCTCAACACCTGCTGTTGAAGGACCATAGGCCAAACAGCAGCTACACCTTTATCTCCTTAACACATACTGTCGAAGGAACAGAGGCCTAATAGCAGCTATTGTAGCGGAGCAAAATTTCATGTATTTGAGCTCCAACACCTTGTATCCGTGTACGCACGTGCTTGCCTACGTGTGTGTGTGTGTGTGTGTGTGTGTGTGTGTGTGTGTGTGTGTGTGTGTTTGTGTGTGTGTGTGTGTGTGTGTGTGTGTGTGTGCGCGCGACGCGCGCGCGTGCGTGCGTGCATGGGTGCGTGCGTGCGTGTGTGTGTGTGTGTGTGCGTGTGCTTGGTTGCGCGCGCGCGTGTATGTGTGTGTGTGTGTGTGTGTGTGTGTGTGTGAGAGAGAGAGAGAGAGAGAGAGAGAGAGAGAGAGAGAGAGAGAGAGAGAGAGAGAGAGAGAGAGGTGCGTGCGTGCGTGCGTGCGTGTGTGTGTGTTCCTGAGACCATGAATACATGTGCACATACACACAAGTATGATTCTTTTGTTTTCATGGTGAGAGAATGGGTGTGATTTCAGCAAAGGCCAGAAAATATCCTTGTTTGGCACATCCCTGTTAGCCTTGCGTTGGGAGTCTCTCTCTCTCTCTCTCTCTCTCTCTCTCTCTCTCTCTCTCTCTCTCTCTCTCTCTCTCTCTCTCTCTCTCTCACACACACACACACACACACACACACACACACACACACACACACACACACACACACACACACACACACACACACACGCTTTCCGAACACTGCTTACCTGTCTGTTAAGTAAAGAACAAAGAAAAAATCGGACAGACCAAAACGTGCATAGCATGTGACAAAGATGTGGGGAAAAACCCCAAAAGAAGTCGTTCATATGATTTTTGTAAACAACAACAACAAAAATCTGAAATTAATCATACACGCACTATCGGCCTGGGCTTTGACATTTATTTTTCTTCTGTCTCGTCCCCTGCGCCCCGTCAGTAGCATTATACTCCATACTGCTCATTCTATCTTCTGGTGTACAACCACACCGTCCTATGTGCC
>CM031599.1:102787762-102814357 GCA_018398815.1 Conus ventricosus
CGTGTTGCAGTCAGCGCTCGTCATGACCCTTGTATGAGTGACATCCTTAGCATCCTTTTGGCGCACCAGGATATAATCCAGTAGATGCCAGTGCTTGGACCTTGGGTATCTCCAGCGGTCTTTCTGCTGAAATAGGGTGTTCGTGATAGTCCGACCAATCTCGCTGCAGACCTCCAGAAGCATCCCGCCGTTTTCGTTACAATTGCCCACCCCATGTCTTCCCAATACCCCATTCCATATTTCGAAATCTCTGTCCACTCTAGCGATGAAGTCGCCCAAGATCAGAATTTTGTCTTCCTTCCCGATTTTCAGCACTAGTTTTCTGAAATCTCTGTAGAAAGCTTCTTTCACTATGGGATCTGCCAGCAGAGTAGGAGCGTACACGCTGTTGATGGTTAGATGTTGGTTTCCTTTCGTTTGTAAAGGCAGACGGAGGCTCATGAGGCGATCTGAGTGACCAACTGGCAGGCATTGTAGCTTTCTGGCAACAGAGTTTTTTTTTTATCATGAAGCCAACCCCTGAGAGTCGGTGTTCTTCCTTCTCTCTTCCCGACCAGTAGAGTGTGTATCTCGCTCCATGCTCCACGTGTGATCCTTGTTCTGCAAAGCGAACTTCGCTGAGTGCTGCGATGTCCATTTCTAGCCTTGCCAGTCCCTCGCCACTAGGGCTGAGCGTCTTCGGGGGCGGTCGCTTTCATCTGAGTCCTGCATTGTCCGAACGTTCCAACATGTCACTTTCAAGTTCATAGTCCGTTTCCGTTGCGTAGTTAGTCGTTGATTTATCCGTGCAGATTTTCCCCC
This sequence comes from Conus ventricosus, assembly GCA_018398815.1. Lineage (NCBI taxonomy): Eukaryota > Metazoa > Mollusca > Gastropoda > Neogastropoda > Conidae > Conus > Conus ventricosus. The sequence goes on from CM031599.1 coordinate 102,788,564, forward strand.
TGTTTTCTTACCGCTGGTGGGAGATGCCCGTTGGCCGCGGCTAGCCAACCGGGTGGGGGTGAGACAAGCTTTTTTAGGTCCCCTTTTGCAGACCCGTCTTCATTCGGAGCAAGCAGGCTAACCCTAGAAAAGGCTGTTTGGTCCCCTGGGGTGAACATACGAGAGCCGTTGTTGTCTCTTCAACAGGTTAACGACCAATATCCCAGACCGCCTACATGCAGAGCTCCGACTGCGACTTCCAGTGCCATCCTGCACCTGTCGTTTCGCTGTGCTCCATCGCGGCAGGGCTTCCTTCCCACCTGCGCTACGACTCTTTATAGTGAAGACCGGCTTTCGCGCACCGATCCCACTCTTTAGACCCAAGAAGGACACGAGATATCTCAGCAGGCTGAGACGGTCCCGGTAACCGTTGGGTTGTAGGTGTTACATCGGAGTTTCCCTCTCCTATCTTCTGGCTCAGAAGCCCGCTGTCGGAAGAATGACGGCTATTTCCTCATAGTTGGAGCACGGGTACAGGATGTTCAGCCATGACCATGGACCCAGGGTCTGCTCACGACGAAGCTCTCCTCTACTCCTGGCACTTGGTGAGTTTGGAATCAGAGTTGTCCTTCTCCTAGATGAACAGCCGTCCCAGGCTCACGAGTTCCATGTACCCGTAGCAACCGGTTATGGCGCCGGTGACCGCCTCGCCCCTTTCCAATCTGTAGATAACAGGTTTGCCGGGTTTCGAGGCAAAACCACACGGGAAGGCCAGGAGTTGGACTTGGTTGTCAGAGGCTATATTTTGCGCTTTGCCACATGAGGAGCACTTTTTAGGCTGTGGGAGCTAATCCCCACATCCACCCCACAGCTTAACAACCCTTCGTGCAACCCCAGGATCTAGCCACAAATAATCGACTGTCCAAATATACTTCACGTATTATAGCTTTCTGTTGCACCATGATATAAAACAACAACAAAAAAGTCTCCAGAGGCAGAAACACAGCTTCTACACCAGGGCAGGGTGTCACACATCTCACTAACCAGTGAGCCAAATTTCTCACGCCGTCTGCCACATGCACCTAACGGGGCGATGACCTCCGCTACCCCCCACGCCAATCACTGGGTGGCTGTCTTTACCTTACCCACAAAGCTTATTGTTACTTTATCTGTACTTACCTGCAAAGCTGACACAGCATACCACTCTTACGTTATCCTTGTAACTGCCTGCAGCATAATTGACAATGCCATATCCACAAAGCATACTACCGCATGGCTGTATTAATGTTACCTAGAAAGCTGCTTGAAAAAAGGGAGAAGAAAAGAAAGAAAGAAAGAAAGAAAGAAGAAAAAGAAGAAGGAGAAGGAAAAGAAGCAGAAGAAGAAGAAGAAGAAGAAGAAGAAGAAGAAGAAGAAGAAGAAGAAGAAGAGGACAAATGCTGCCTGATTAACAAATGCGACATCAATATGGATGTCTTGCCTTGTCTTCAAAATTGACTGCAGCCTGGTTGTCTTTACCTTTCCTACAAATCTGACTGCACCACATGTGTATTTACCTTTCCTACAAATCTGACTGCACCACATGTGTCTTTACCTTTCCTACAAATCTGACTGCACCACATATGTCTTTACCTTTCCTACACATCTGACTGCACCACATGTGTCTTTACCTTTCCTACAAATCTGACTGCACCACATGTGTCTTTACCTTTCCTACACATCTGACTGCACCACATGTGTCTTTACCTTTCCTACAAATCTGACTGCACCACATGTGTCTTTACCTTTCCTACAAATCTGACTGCACCACATGTGTCTTTACCTTTCCTACAAATCTGACTGCACCACATGTGTCTTTACCTTTCCTACAAATCTGACTGCACCACATGTGTCTTTACCTTTCCTACAAATCTGACTGCACCACATGTGTCTTTACCTTTCCTACAAATCTGACTGCACCACATGTGTCTTTACCTTTCCTACAAATCTGACTGCACCACATGTGTCTTTACCTTTCCTACAAATCTGACTGCACCTTGGCTGTCTTTACCTTTCCTACAAATCTGACTGCACCTTGGCTGTCTTTACCTTTCCTACAAATCTCGCTGCACCACATGCGTCTTTACCTTTCCTACAAATCTGGCTGCACCACAGGTGTCTTTACCTTTCCTACAAATCTGACTGCACCTTGGTTGTCTTTACTTTTCCTACAAATCTGACTGCACGTTGGCTGTCTTTACCTTTCCTACAAATCTGACTGCACCTTGGCTGTCTTTACCTTTCCTACAAATCGGACTGCACGTTGGCTGTCATTACCTTTCCTACAAATCTGACTGCACCTTGGTTGTCTTTACCTTTCCTACAAATCTGACTGCACCATGATTGTCTTCACCTTTCCTTCAAATCTGACTGCACCTTGGCTGTCTTTACCTGTCCTACAAATCTGACTGCACCTTGGCTGTCTTTACCTTTTCTACAAATCTGACTGCACCATGATTGTCTTCATCTTTCCTTCAAATCTGACTGCACCATGATTGTCTTCACCTTTCCTACAAATCTGACTGCACCTTGGCTGTCTTTACCTTTCCTACAAATCTGACTGCACCTTGGCTGTCTTTACCTTTCCTACAAATCGGACTGCACATTGGCTGCCTTTACCTTTCCTACAAATCTGACTGTACCGTGAGTGTCTTCACCTTTCCTTCAAATCTGACTGTACCGCGAGTGTCGTCACCTTTCCATCAAATCTGACTGTACCGCGAGTGACTTCACCTTTCCTTCAAATCTGACTGCACCTTGGCTGTCTTTACCTTTCCTTCAAATCTGACTGCACCTTGGCTGTCTTTACCTTTCCTACAAATCTGACTGGACATTGGCTGTCTTCACCTTTCCTTCAAATCTGACTGTACCACGGGTGTCTTCACCTTTCCTTTAATTCTGACTGTACCACGGGTGTCTTTACCTTTCCTTCAAATCTGACTGTAACACGGGTGTCTTTACCTTTCCTACAAAGCAGACTGTACCATGGTTGTTTTAACCTTGTCTGCAAAGTTGACTGTAGCATGGTCGTCTTCACCTACCCACAAAGCTGACAGCGGTGTGGCTGTCTTTACCTTGCCTGCAAAGCTGACTGCGTGAAAGCTGTCTTTGCCTTGCGTTCAAAGCTAACTGTACCATGGCTGTCTTTACCTTGCCTATAAAACCGATTGCATCGGGGCAGTCTTTACCTTGCCCATAAAACTGAATGCATCATAGCTGTCTTTACCTTTTGCCTTCGAAGCTGACCGCAGCATGGCTGTCTTTACCTTGCCTACAAGACTGCCTGCGATATGGACGTCTTCACATACTCACAAAACTGCCTTCAGCAAAGCTGTTATTCTTCTTATTCTGTCCAGACTGAAGTTTGCACCGGTCCCTTGGAGATTCTTTGCAGTTATGTCTAGACAGTGTATTTTTAACACTGAGAGCTGGGCTGAGGGAAGAGGACATGTCCTCCCTTACCTGCCTTCTTCCTCCTCCCCCCCCCCCCCCTCCCCTAAGAGGGGCACTTTTCCCGATGACTTCAGGTATTTTCCTGTCTGCTGTGATATATATTTCTACTGTGTGTGTGTGTGTGTGTGTGTGTGTGTGTGTGTGTGTGTGTGTGTGTGTGTGTGTGTGTGTGTGTGTGTGTGTGTGTGTGTGTGTGTGTGTGTGTGTGCGTGCGTGCGTGCGTGCGTGCGTCCGTGCGTGCGTGCGTGCGTGCGTGCGTGCGTGTGTGCGTGCGTGCGTGCGTGCGTGCGTGCGTGCGTCCGTGAGTGCGTGCGTGCGCGCGCGCACGCGGAACAAACATCACGTTTTATCGTCGTAAAACTCTTAGCTTAGGTTATACGCATAACAGATAAGGAGCATTTCACAGATTTGATAATTATGATGCGATAAAACACGTTTTGAACTAGCTTTTGTGGACTTCAATGCTGTTTCAAAGAATCAGATACCTCAATGTGCTGTCAACACTCTGCAGGATCAAAGCTAAAGACAAAACCGCCTGTATCCAAATCACTGATATGTGATGAATGATGTATTACATTAAAATATAGCGTACTTTTTAAATAAACATCTCAAGTATATGTACTATAGAAACAAACAAAAGAACATATGTACTATAGAAACAAACAAAAGAACATCAACAACAAAGAAACAAACAAGCAAGCAAGCAAACAAACAAACAACAAAACAAAACAAAAAAAAAAGAAAAAGTGATGGCCTTTAAAAAAAGTCTTTTATCGCATTTTACATAGCTTTGTGTCTTTTGTCCAGACCCGTAGTTCTATTTCATCGATATGAAAACCATGCGCATCTATACGAACTTTACATACAGCTGTTCTATTCCCTTGTTCTAACTTTACAAAAGTAAACGCCCTTCATGTCCATAGTCCTGCAGAAAAGTAAATCAGTATGTGGGCTTCCCCCAGAAATTTATGTAATGGCATCACAGATCCTGTAAAAGTGCATGCTTTATCTTATCTGTGCTGACTGTTCTCTGGTTCAGTCACAGACGGTCAAAACAAGGTGATCAAGAACAGATTTAACACGACAAAACTATGGTGCGTTTTTTTTCTTCTTTTTTTTCTATTTTTTCAGTCATGTCATTAAAACATTGTGTAATGCAGGATTGACGTCAGACTCCGTTATATCCGTCCAAGATGTGATAATCTGGCTCATTCTATTCATGCTGACAGGAGAGTAGCTTGATTTACTAATCAAAGGAAGGCCCATGGCTTTGATATGCACGCTGTGTAATCTTTAATAGAATCCGATGTGACGAAATTCATGGGGGTATACTGCTGTTATTTGAAACATATAATGTGGCCAAAATGGAGGCATGCTGTCGTTTGCATTTATTGCCAAGGGAAACCACTGCTCTGCGCTACATGTCATGATAGAAGTTAACGGAGTATCACGAATTTGTAGCGTGTTTGTAACAGCAGCCGTCTAGTGAGTTCGTGTTTTAAACAATTTACGTGTGAGTGTGTGTGGTGTGTGTGTGTGTGTGTGTGTGTGTGTGTGTGTGTGTGTGTGTGTGCGTGCGTGCGTGCGTGCGTGCGTGCGTGCGTGCGTGCGTGCGTGCGTGCGTGCGTGTGTACGTGTGTGTGTGTGTGTGGTGTGTGTGTGTGTGTGTGTGTGTGTGTGTGTGTGTGTGTGTGTGTGTGTGTGTGTGTACGCGCTCGCTCACCATTGTGCCATATCATCCGATTTCAACTTTTCTCCATATTGTTTCTATACTGTTCTCCACCTCACCAAATTTCAGTAAGCAAACATAGCATAGACACAAATGTTGTTTGGGGTTACAAATTTCACATTAAAATGGTCAGTATAGATCCTGAGCTAGTGCTCCTGATCAACAGACTCAACAACACCTCTGCTGATTATGGTATGGAAATAAGTGCGGAAAAGACAAAGGTCATGACTAACAACCCAATCGGCTTTACCCAAGACATAACCATCAACAGCAGAAAGCTTGAGCCAGTCAACACATTTAAGTACTTGGGGGCAACAATCTCAGATGAAGGATCAAGACCTGAAATCATCTCAAGAGTCGCTCAGACCACAGCCACGCTATCTAAGCTAACGCCTCTTTGGAGAAACAAAAACATCTCCATCAGCTCAAAGATTAGACTGATGCGATCCTTAGTTATGGCGATATTCTTATATGCTTGTGAGTCATGGACGTTGAAATCAGACCTTGAGAAAAAGATCCAAACAATGGAAATGAGGTGCTTCAGACGACTCCTTGGCATCTCATACAGAGATCACATCAGCAATGTGGAAGTTAAAAAGCGCATTGAGAATGAAATTGGTCCATATGTCGATCTCCTAACCTCAGTAAAAAGACGCAAATTGAAATGGTATGGACACATCATACGATCGACAGGCCTTGCCAAGACAATCATGCAGGGCACAGTACCAGGACAAAGGCGAAGAGGTCGACAAAGGAAAAGATGGAAGGATAACATCACGGAGTGGACAGGCCTGCGGCTGAGAAATACATTACGGAGGGCAGAGAACAGAGAGGAATGGAGAAGGATGGTTGTCACTGCTTCAGGGGTGCCCACACGGACCGACGTCTAAGGGATCAAGTCAAGTCAAGTCAAGATCCTGTATGCAGTCAACCAGGAACTGACTCACAGAGTTAAAGATTTCACATTAAACTGGTCAGTATAGATCCTGTATGCAGTCAATCACGAACTGATTCACCAGTCGTCAGTATAGATCCTGTATGCAGTCAATCACGAACTGACTCACAGAGTAAAAAAATTCATATTAAACTGGTCAGTATAGATCCTGCATGCAGCCAATCACGAATTGATTCACCAGTCGTCAGTATAGATCCTGTACCCAGTCAATCACGAACTGACTCACAGAGTTAAAGATTTCATATTAAACTGGTCAGTATAGATTCTGTATGCAGTCAATCACGAACTGACTCACCAGCACTGCGGCGTCTCCTCGCATGGGTGGTCTGATGTCGATAGCTCCCTGTAATCATCGCGGGTGCGAGGTCTGTTATAAAGGATGAGGGGGTGTAGGGTTGAAGGGTGTGCACACAGGACAGGGATGTAAACATCGCGGGTGCGAGGACTATTATAAAGGATGAGGGGGTGTAGGGGTGAAGGGTGCGAGGACTGTTAAAAAGGATGAGGGCGTGTAGGGGTGAAGGGTGCGAGGACTGTTATAAAGGATGAGGGGGTGTAGGGGTGAAGGGTGCGAGGACTGTTATAAAGGATGAGGGGTGTAGGGTGAAGGGTGCGAGGACTGTTATAAAGGATGAGGGGTGTAGGGGTGAAGGGTGCGAAGACTGTTATAAAGGATGAGGGGGTGGAGGGGTGAAGGGTGCGAGGACTGTTATAAAGGATGAGGGGTGTAGGGGTGAAGGGGTGTAGGGGTGAAGGGTCGAGGACTGTTATAAAGGATGAGGGGTGTAGGGTGAAGGGGTGTAGGGGTGAAGGGTGCGAGGACTGTTATAAAGGATGGGGGGTGTAGGGGTGAAGGGTGTGAGGACTGTTATAAAGGATGAGGGGGTGTAGGGGTGAAGGGTGCGAGGACTGTTATAAAGGATGAGGGGGTGTAGGGGTGAAGGGTGTGCGGACTGTTATAAAGGATGGGGGGTGTAGGGGTGAAGGGTGCGATGACTGTTATAAAGGATGGGGGGGTGTAGGGGTGAAGGGGTGTAGGGGTGAAGGGTGCGAGGACTGTTCTAAAGGATGAGGGGTGTAGGGGTGAAGGGGTGTAGGGTGAAGGGGTGTAGTGGTAAAGGGGTGTAGGGGTGAAGGGTGCGATGACTGTTATAAAGGATGAGGGGGTGTAGGGGTGAAGGGGTGTAGGGGTGAAGGGTGCGAGGAATGTTATAAAGGATGAGGGGGTGTAGGGGTGAAGGGGTGTAGGGGTGAAGGGTGCGAGAACTGTTATAAAGGATGAGAGGTGTAGGGGTGAAGGGGTGTAGGGGTGAGGGGTGTAGGGGTGAAGGGGTGTAGGTGTGAAGGGGTGTAGGGGTGACGGGTGCGACGACTGTTGTAGAGGATGAGGGGGTGTAGGGGTGAAGGGTGCGAGGACTGTTATAAAGGATGAGGGGTGTAGTGGTGAAGGGGTGTAGGGGTGAAGGGTGCGAGGACTGTTATAAAGGATGAGTGGGTGTAGGGGTGAAGTCTGCGAGGACTGTTATAAAGGATGGAGGGGTATAGGGGTGAAGGGTGTGAGGACTGTTATAAAGGATGAAGGGGTGTAGGGGTGAAGGGGTGTAGGGGTGGAGGGTGTGAGGACTGTTATAAAGGATGAGTTGGTGTAGGGGTGAAGGGTGCGAGGACTGTTATAAAGGATGAGGGGGTTAGGGGTGAAGGGTGTTGAGGACTGTTATAAAGGATGGAGGGGTGTAGGGGTGAAGGGTGTGAGGACTGTTATAAAGTCTGAGGGGGTGTAGGGGTGAAGGGGTGTAAGGGTGAAGGGTGCGAGGACTGTTATAAAGGATGAGGGGGTGTAGGGGTGAAGGGGTGTAGGGGTGAAGGGTGTGAGGACTGTTATAAAGGATGGAGGGGTGTAGGGGTGAAGGGGTGTAGGGGTGAAGGGTGCGAGGACTGTTATAAAGGATGGGGGGTGTAGGGGTGAAGGGGTGTAGGGGTGAAGGGTGCGAGGACTGTTATAAAGAATGAGGGGGGTGTAGGGGTGAAGGGGTGTAGGGGTGAAGGGTGCGAGGACTGTTATAAAGGATGGAGGGGTGTAGGGGTGAAGGGGTGTAGGGGTGAAGGGTGTGAGAACTGTTATAAAGGATGGAGGGGTGTAGGGGTGAAGGGTTCGAGGACTGCTATAAAGGATGAGGGGGTGTAGGGGTGAAGGGGTGTAGGGGTGAAGGGGTGTAGGGGTTAAGGGTGCGAGGACTGTCATAAAGGATGAGGGGTGTAGGGGTCATGGGGTGTAAGGGTGAAGGGGTGTAGGGGTGAAGGGTGCGAGGACTGTCATAAAGGATGAGGGGGTGTAGGGGTGAAAGAGTGTAGGGTGAAGGGTGCGAGGAGTGTTATAAAGGATGAGGGGGTGTAGGGGTGAAAGAGTGTAGGGGTGAAGGGTGCGAGGACTGTTATAAAGGATGAGGGGGTGTAGGGGTGAAGGGTGCGAGGACTGTTATAAAGGATGAGGGGTGTAGGGGTGAAGGGTGCGAGGACTGTTATATAGGATGAGGGTGTAGGGGTGAAGGGGTGTATTGGTGAAGGGTGCGAGGACAGTTATAAAGGATGAGGTGTGTAGGGGTGAAGGGGTGTAGGGGTGAAGGGTGCGAGGACTGTTATAAAGGATGAGGGGGTGTAGGGGTGAAGGGTGCGAGGACTGTTATAAAGGATGAGGGGTGTAGGGGTGAAGGGCTGTAGGGGTGAAGGGTGCGAGGACTGTTATAAAGGATGAGGGGGTGTAGGGGTGAAGGGGTGTAGGGGTGAAGGGTGCGAGGACTGTTATAAAGGATGAGGGGTGTAGGGGTGAAGGGTGCGAGGACTGTTATAAAGGATGAGGGGTGTAGGGGTGAAGGGTGCGAGGACTGTTATAAAGGATGAGGGGTGTAGGGGTGAAGGGTGTGCACACAGGACAGGGAATGAGTAGTGTGGTGTTTCACTCCCCTTTGTACGAAGCACCCAAGCTGAATGAAAAATGATCATACGGTACAATCTGCCTTGCTATAATATCTTCTTCATTTCCCTAGAACACGAAAACAATCTGCCTTGCTATAATAATTTCTTCATTTCCCTAGAACACGAAAAACAAACTACAATCTGCCTTGCTATAATAATTTCTTCATTTCCCTAGAACACGAAAAACAAACTACAATCTGCCTTGCTATAATAATTTCTTCATTTCCCTAGAACACGAAAAACAAACTACAATCTGCCTTGCTATAATAATTTCTTCATTTCCCTAGAACACGAAAAACAAACTACAATCTGCCTTGCTATAATAATTTCTTCATTTCCCTAGATCACGAAAAACAAACTACAATCTGCCTTGCTATAATAATTTCTTCATTTCCCTAGAACACGAAAAACAAACTACAATCTGCCTTGCTATAATAATTTCTTCATTTCCCTAGATCACGAAAAACAAACTACAATCTGCCTTGCTACAATAATTTCTTCATTTCCCTAGAACACGAAAAACAAACTACAATCTGCCTTGCTACAATAATTTCTTCATTTCCCTAGAACACGAAAAACAAACAAACAAATAAACAAAGAAAGAAATAAACAAACAAATACAAACGGAAGGGAAGCTCTAGAACTCATTCCTATCGCTGACGTGTGTTCACTTTAAAGAAGACAGCCTATAATTTGGAAAGATTTTTTTTCTCCCTTTCAGAGCAAATCGCGCGCAAAACATTTCAGTCTGTCAGAATGTCGTCGGCTGGAAACACAAGTTTCGTTTCTAGCGCTGCTGAATAATCATTAACTAAAAAAGGAAGTGGCGATTAATATTTATGGCCTCCCTCCCCCCCTCTCTCTCTCTCTCTCTCTCTCTCTCTCTCTCTCTCTCTCTCTCTCTCTCTCTCTCTCTTCTCTCTCTCTCTCTCTCTCTCTCAGTGTGTGTGTGTGTGTGTGTGTGTGTGTGTGTGTGTGTGTGTGTGTGTGTGTGTGTGTGTGTGTGTGTGTATGTGTGTGTGTGTGTGTGTGTGTGTGTGTGTGTGTGTGTGTGTGTGTGTGTGTGTGTGTGTGTGTGTGTGTGTGTGTGTATGTGTGTGTGTGTGTGTGTGTGTGTGTGTGTGTGTGTAAGTAAATAACAACCGCTTCAACAGCTAGATCTTGTATGTATACGATTCCACCAGTCACAGCAACAGTTTTTGTGGAAAAAATTATTCACCTAAAGTGAAACCTGAATATAGCCTATGAAGTCGATGACCCCTTGAAAAACGTGAAAAGTCAGAGGACATGTGTAGATCATTCAATGAAGAGAGAGAGAGAGAGAGAGAGAGAGAGAGAGAGAGAGAGAGAGAGAGAGAGAGAGAGAGAGAGAGAGAGAGAGAGAGAGAGAGAGAGAGAGAGAGAGAGAGACTCGTCTCATAAACAAAACACTTACCAAAAACAATACTGGCACGATCTCACAAGGAAAGCTGAGATCACCAGAGAACTAATAAATGCCGCTTCTAACTCACTTTCGCCCTCAACCAGTTTTCGGACGAAAGTGCCCTAGAAGCGGCATTTATTAGTTCTCTGACAAGTAACCAAAAAATAACGATTATCTACAAACAAACATACTGTGTAGGATTATCCGTTTTTAATACTAATTTACTAAACTTTTTAGATTTTAGTTTTTGTTTAATCCTGTGTTTTTCTTGATCATTTTCAATAACATCATTTTCGCGCAAACATTCATCAAATGAGTCTCTGTCTTTCATGTGAAATAAAACTACAGTCTTTAACTGTTCTCTAAAGTCTTTTAAAACGGAGTTATATTTTTGGCATAAAATCCACACACTTATCCCATCATGTCTTCCGCTGAAAGCCAGTTTTGACAAAGTGTTTCTCTTTTTAACTATATCTTTTTCTGCCGAACAGTCATCTATAATAAAGAGGGTCTGTGTTCCTTCAAACACTTTATAAAAGTATTCTAAACACTCACTCAGTTTAGTGCTAGGATTAACTAAATATACGTCATCGTCTGTCCATATAAACCTTCTATCATGATATGCTTTGTTCCTTTTAAGTGTTGGGCATAAAATTACAATATAATTAAAATTATAGCGATAAACTGTTTGTAATAGGTCGAGGACAAATATTGTTTTCCCACAACCAGTTTGTCCACAAATTAATGAACAATGAGGGGTTTTTGTCATAAAGTTTAACTGCTCCATAGTTTTATAACAGAATTTAATCTAATCCAGTTATTGTTTTTATCATGCTCTCTGTCAAAACTTGTTCAGTATAATAAAATCCTATAAGATCTAAATGCGTAAGATTAATCCAATTCAGTTCTGTAAGATTGTTTCTATTTAGACTAATATTGATTTTGTTGCTTGTTGTTATGACCTTAATATCCTCGCCATTGTGAAGAATGACGACGGTAACTTTAAGTTTTTCAACGTCTAAGTTTTGCCAGCTAATTAGAATTCCTTTTAGAAGGACGTCACTAACGCCCACAACCCCATCCCTCCCCTTATCTTTTAAGACAGAAATTTCAAATATCATTGTGAACGCATCTCCTAATTTCATTTGCGGAATGAACTGTAATTTTGTAGAAGCATCCTTTAAAACCGTTTCTCTTCTGTGGAGGATGTACTGTTTATTCCCATACGGCTTTATTTCAATCTCTTTCCGACTGTTGTCGTCTGGCATAAGACTTACATGTAAAGGGCCAGAGTTGAATGCTTTTCTGAAACTTTTTTGACGGCTAAAAAATGTAAATGGGCTTATGAATTCAAATTTTATGTCCCATTCTAAATATGGTTCCAAGTGCCATTTGAGGTCAGGTTTTCGAACTATTTTATATTCATACTGGCCAACATTATTTGCTTCTAGATTGCGCAGCTGTTCTAGTTTAGGAAACTTTTTGCTGTCGCCAACCTCTTTGCGTTTATAATCACCATCTTTAGTGTACTCAAAACCATACAAAGCGCCTATCTCAACTTTCTGTTCAAAGTCCGCAACGTCTGCAAGGTCTTTTAATTCTAAGGTTATACACCTTACAGGCGCTAATGTAACTCCCGGTTCTTCTGGTCCCGCGACATTTTTTAGAACAACTAATTATTTTATTTCTAAAACAATGTGTAGGTTATCACATTTTACGACTTTTCCTGTTTTGTCTGTGATCTTTATATTAAATGATCCGACCCTCCCACAAACTAATCTTTTAAACTGTAAATTAGGGAATTGTATAATTTCATAATCGCAATATGCAGCTTTCCCAGATGGAAGAGCTCTTAAAACAGTTGAGGGTCTTCCATCATATAAGTTTTCATCAGTGCTCAGCTCATCTAAATGAACATAGAGTAATGAATGTAATGCAAGATCGAGCGGATTTTCCCCTTCATAAGTAGTTTTGTTTGACGTAACTCTAAAACTATGAACGGCTCGATTGGCAGTTGTAAAGCCTAACATTTTCGCTAGCTCTTCATCAAAATAGTAACCTACTTCTTCTTTTTCAGGTTTGAAGGTCAAATTTTTTTCAGTTTCGCTTTTGTTAGTTTGGGAAGCAAAGTTACCTTGTTTTTAGTACAAAACCCGTTAACCACATTTGTTAATGGCTAATAATGTTCCTTTTTAAATCATTTTTTTAATCTTATTATTCTTTTTTAAATTCATTATATTAAACAACGACTTTGTAAAATATTCATGGAGTGGGCCATTTGGTTTGCAATTGTTATCAATAGCATTTTTAAAAAGGGAAGGACGGTTTTGGGTTGTTTTGTTCAAACTTTTTTTTAACGAAAAAAAATGAGTGCTTTAAATTTTAATGATGAAAAATTCTGGGGGGCCGCACTCAATTTTAAAAATTTAGCAATGACACCCTTGACTTTCTGGACTCATCTGTCCCTTCAAGTAAGGGAGTACTCCTTTAAGCGATTCTTAACCCCCCCTTTTTAAAAAAAGACTACATCCAAAAGTGGGGTTCAGTCATCGAGCGTTTTATCAGAACCATTTAAAACTTTGCTGTGTTTTGTGAAAACAACTGGGAGTGGAGTGTGTATGTGTCATTTAAATCATCCAGTCCTTTGGGGGTCTTTAAGATTTCATTTTTATTAACATTTAGAGTATTTTGACTGAACTGCAAGCGCCCTTACCTAATGCAAACCCTTTAAAACCTTCAGAACCAAAAAACCTGAAGGCTTTTGAAAAATTTGTAACGAATTTTAATTTAATGTTTAAAAACAGACTTTTGACAAAAATTTGGGCCTTAATCATGGCTTAGGGACCCCTTATTTTGGGGCGGCACAGAAAGTTAAATTCTTGGAACCTCCCTTTAAAATCTTTCTCTTAGGCACAATGTTCACCTGGGTCCTAGAGCAAAAGATAAAACAGCAGGGCAACATTTATCCTTGCACTTCTAAGGGGAAAATAAGCGGGGAAAAGAAAATAAACGACTCTATTGTACTTACGTTTTTGGGGTTTGTAGGTTTGCAACGAAGCGAGACGGCATAAAAAGACCCTTTACTGGCTTTGATGCACAAAAAAATATTAGCAAATTTTTAGGCGCCCTTAATTTACAGTTTATTTACCTTTAATATTTAAAAAGGGACCAAGATGTTTTACAATAGCAAGTCGAAAGTAGATTTGCGTTGGGATGGGGTTTTTTTAAAGCTACCTTCTGACCTCAGACTCCAGTAGGAAAAAAAAATAACTACAACAAGAAAACCTGTGGGAGGCAATGAAAAAGAAGGTTGGAAAAAAAAAATAAAAATTTTTTGAGCCAGTAAATTAAAACAATAAAAACACGATGAACCCCCCCCAAATTAAGTCAAAATCCCTTGAGCCCAAACCAAAGACCGTTTAAATAAAAAATAAGACCTTTTAAAAAAAAAGACAGCATAGTTGTTGGATTAATTGCTTAGGATTACTTGGTCTTTATTTTACTAAATATTAACCCAACTATTAAGAGAACTAATGCCCAAATAAGTGCTCGGCCATAAAGCCAACTACTTTGCTTGCAGTAGACAAAAGCCAGCTAACGATACTCCCTAATATACCTGGCAAAGAGTCTATAGCTTTACCAGCTAATTTTTTTTAATAAACTCGCAAGATGATCAAGCTGTTTTTTTACCCATGGTGGAGGCGATGGCGGGAGGAAACTGAACTTTGACCTCCACACCACCTGTAATAGCCATCACTAGTGTTACTTATTGCAAATCCTAAGGCTGTTATAACGCTCGGGGAAAATGTGACTCCTTGCCTCTAAACAGTGTTTTTATTCTTTCTGCTAGTGTCGTGTCTTCATATAAAATTCTTTGGATAGTTTTCTCTTATTCTGATCACTTGGGGAGTTCGAAATTTGGGTCCCGGTTAGAAAGACGCCGCTTTTAGTCTTGCTGATCTTTCTTTTTTCAAGATCTTTTAGTCTTTGGTTATTCTTTCTTAAACCAGGCCCTAAGTTTGGCGTCATCACCTCAAAAAAGTTTTTCTTTTCCTTTTATCTTCTTATCTATTTCACCCAGTCTTGCTAAATTGTCTGTTAAATCACCTCTAATTTTTCTTACAGCACGATAATGGCCTCTAATTCTTGGGGGGGTACTGGGGAATCATTAATTGTTTTTAATGCTGTTTTTTTCTGCTTCTATTACATTTGTTTTTTTGCCGCTGTTGGAATTAAATCTTGAAGTTCAAATTTTTTTGGGCATTTGGGTTACCTGTTGGGAGTTTCTTGTTGCATGTTTTGAAGTTTAGCAACTGCCTCCCAAATCTTTTTTTTGTGGTTAGGAATGCCAAGGCGATCTCGATCTTTTGCCTTAAGTCTTTGGTTAATTGTACTCAAACCTACAAACTTTGATGGGTTTCGTTCATGTGTAAGCTGAAAAACGTTTTTTCCTCGTTCTTTTTTTAAAATACAAAGGGCCCTCATCATCTTTTACAAAATCATCAGGGGCTATAAATTGGGGAGGTTTCTTGGCCTAAACTTCTGTAAAATGATATGACCTGGGTTCTGTTAATTCAGCCACATTGAGGCCGTTGAGCGATGCTGTATTAAAGGAGCCGTTTCACTCATGTCGTCTCCAAGATCAGGAATTTACCATAATCTTCTTCACCTTCAATGCCTGCCATGTTTTTAAATAATTAACTTTTTTTTTTGTTTTATAAAAATGTCACAAGCATATGGCTCGATTTTTAAACCCGCAAGAAAACTAAAAAAAACCCTAGCCGTGAAGGGAAATAAAGGGAATATTACTGTTCCAAATAATCCATCTACTATTGATGCGGATCAAATTCTTACTGTCAGATTTCCAGCCCTAGGAGCAGATGATGTGATTGTACCATCTCTGCACGACTTACTTTAAAAATAGAACTTGCTTCAACAACAGACCCAAACAGGCCCAGTTTGCAGAATCGGGGGCGGGCAATCGTTAAGAAAATTTCTGTAAAACTTGAGGCAAGAAGTAGTTTTCTTTACACAATGCAGACATATTTTTAACCTATTCTGATCTATGGCTAACCGAGAATGAAAGGCTGATCTTGCGTTTCCAAGGAATTGAAAATGATGATGGACTAAAACATAGAATAGACGCCGAAAATGCTAACCCAGACGGCAAAAAAAAGCATGTAGCTGTAAATTTTGCGTATGGAAATCGCTTTTCCATCCCCTTAGATTTTGAGTTGTTAAAAGCGCATGCGCCATACTTTCAAGGAGCATTAAAAAGACAGATTGTCTATAATGAACTAACTTTAATGAATACAAACGCGTTATCAATCATCCCAGACACCGAAGCAAAGTACAGCATTTCCGACATCTCGTTAGAGTTTGACGTTGTTAGCAACCCTGATTTAGCAAGGCTGATTGAGCAACAATATCAGTCAAAATTAGCAATATATTACGAAAGAGTGATTCCATCATACAACATACCCCAGAAGCAAGGCCGAGCTATATGGAATTTTAGTTTTAGTGTCGCAGCAAGATCGTTTAAAGGTATTTATTGCTGTGTGAAGATGAAGAACCATTCAAAAGAGGAAGTGAAAAGTTTATTAATCCAAAAATAACGAAAGTACAATGTTCGATTGAGGGTAGTCCTAACCCAAATCTACGCTAGCGGGCTTAAACCTTATCAGCATTTTGATGAAAATAAGAAAACTGTTTGGAGGCGGGAGGTGTAAGATCCGACAGTAGACCTGTGTCTAAAGATCTACACCTTACAATTTTAGACCAAATGATATTTAACAACGAAATCCCGGGCTTATGGATTGACCAAAGGGTCAACAGAGGAAATGAGTTGCCATGGAAAGCGGGAGAAGGGTTTAAAGACGTAATAAACATTCAAATTGATAAAGAAAAAGAGAGTGATAAACCGCTTAATGCACATTTGGGTTTTTAAATATGATGCGCAGCTGAAAATGAACAAACAGATTTAAAATATATAAATACTAAATTATTTTTTCATTTTTTTAAAAAAACATGTCTGTTGAGTTTATCCAAAAGTACCTAAAGAAGAGATAGCAGGCAACTCTGCTGTTTTTAGAAGGCAACATCAACTCTAAGGTCGTCCCCTGCTGCTGTAGAACACCCTGAGTAAAACCTTCAGATTAACAAACATTACACAAATGCAACAAAACTAGAGCAGGACCTTTCAAAATACAGCAAAGCCAAACGAAGGTATTCTGCTGCCTTTAATGCTGTTAAACCCATGTTAATACTGGAGCATCGACTATTAGTTTCTCTATCAGCAGGAACGAGTGTTGGTCTCTTAGCAACGGGCATAGGGCACCCGCAGCTTTACCTCTAGGGGGTTTGTCTTTAGCTCTCGGCCTTGCTCATTAGCTGTAGTGCTGCTAGCAAAAAAAAATTAAAAACTAAACTCCAAAAAACACACAGCCATGGTTCAACTAATAACAGCTAAAACTTAGTTCCTTTAATCTGATAATAAATAAAGCACTAAACTGACTCAAACATCACGGATGAAGAATTTGTCGTTTTACAAAGGGTGATTTAATGACACAAAAGACAAAAGTTTGATCTTTAAAGAAAGGCAAGGACAAGTTTTTCTCAACAACCAGACCCCCAACAGATAAAAAAGGAATGTTTAAAAAAAGTAAACGAAACATTAAACTCTGCTCTAAACAGGTCACATTAACAACGCCAAAGGGGTTTATACTTTAGTTATGAGTCTAAACACAAAAAGACCATCGGGTATTGATTAATTATTTTTTTTGATTTAAATAAATATTTTTGAGTTAGAAAAGAAACTCGCATGGATAAAATATATGAAGGTTCAGACGAATTGTTTGAAGCAATGCAAGAAGATTTATCAAAGCACTGAATGATTCAGTCTAGATGTTATTGATTCAACAAGCGACGTGCAAGTGTTGGTCATGCTATTTCTCAAGTTTCCAGGGAAACTAACAAAAAGACCCCCCATTTTAAAATAATGTTTAGCTGTTTTTAATCGACTATGTAAAAAATAAATGAAGAAAATCTAAAGTCTGGGGCCAACTAAACAACAGACTATTCTTCCCCATAATGACTTAACAACCCGGTTGGGCAGACGAACTGCTTACACAGTTTGATGTGGCCGCTGAAGAAGCTAAAATGAGAGGCCTGGCTGTCAGAGGGTGGAAGTCTTAGAGATCAGATTAAAAC
Source organism: Conus ventricosus (assembly GCA_018398815.1). Lineage (NCBI taxonomy): Eukaryota > Metazoa > Mollusca > Gastropoda > Neogastropoda > Conidae > Conus > Conus ventricosus. Next base: position 102,806,324 of record CM031599.1, read on the forward strand.
AGCTAAATATGCACCGATTGTTGGTAAGGCTTACATTTCCCCTACCTCCAGCATTAGTTGCAAAAAAAGCATTTTTAAACATAAAGAATACGACAACAAATGTTTTATGTGGGGTGTTCTCGCAAGCTGCATTACGCCCGCAAAAACGCAGAGAGAGTGTTTTAACAAACACCCTTACATCAATGATCTTAAATTTAGAGGAATATCCTTTCCTGTTAGCGTGGACAAAATTGATCAGTTTGAAGAACAAAACAAAACAATAACTGTCAATATCTACACATGGGATGAGGAAACAAATCTACAGCCCATCAAGTGTCCAAGAACAGTCCAACGATTGGCGAGCCAGACAAAAATCATGTGGACTTACTACTGATGTTTTTTTTACCAGCGGGGCTACCGCATTACACATTGATACGAACAATGATAGATTATTGCGGCATACTTCAAAGCATTACCATAAACAAGAATTCTGCAGAAAATGTTTAATAAGAATGCCCTCCATTCCACCGCGCTTGAACATAAAAAAACATTGTAGTAGCCCAGTTGACTGTAATACAGAACTAATTACGCCCCCAGAAGGCAGTAAAGTTAGTTTTAAGAACTGGAAACGGATGCAAACGAGCCCATACTAGTTTACGCAGACTTCGAGTCGCTTATTGTTCCTTATGAAGGACCAACCCCACAGAAACTCTAAAAACAGACAAAAAGATAATCATCAATTTGTTCATTTGCCTTCGTTATTTTTCAGGTCGGATGGCGCTCATTCAACGCCAGAATTATAGAGGACCAGATGCTGCAACATACTTCTTAGAACGCATGCAGAAAGTGCGTAACGCCTGTTCTAATAAACTGAATCTCTCAGACATTATTATGACTCCTGAAGATCAACAACAGTATAAATCAGCCACACATTGTTGGATTTGTGGTTTAGAACTCAGTGAGGAAACCAATCCGACAGTAAGAGACCATGATCACATTAGTGGAAAGTTTAGAGGAGCAGCACACAGTAAATGCAATCTTCAACTAAAGTTTGAACCAAAGACATGGAAGCTGCCTGTATTCTTTCATAACTTGCGAGGTTACGACTCTCACCTTATAATGCAAGCAGTAACCGACGCCTTCAGGGTAGCATGCATCGCACAGTCATCAGAAAAGTACATCTGTTTCACTTTAAATAACATGTCTTTTTATGACTCTATGCAACACATGATGGGATCCTTAGAGTCACTAGCTATGTCCTTAAAGTCCTTCCCAATAACGGAAGAATATTTTGACCCAACACTTGTTAGAAAGAGTGTTTACCCTTATGAGTACATGAAGAGTTGGGAAAGGTTTGACGAAGATACACTTCCCCCTAAAGGCGCGTTCTTTTCTAGTCTTAGAGGAAAGGAAATCAGCGACTCCGATTACCAGCATGCTCAAGATGCGTGGCAGAAGTTAGAGTTTAAAACGATGGGAGACTATCATGATGCATACTTGATGGCTGATGTATGTTTGTTGGCGGACGTCTTTGAAAGTTATAGGAAGACCTGCATGAAACATTACAGCCTGGATCCCGCGCATTACATTTCTGCGCCCGGGATGGGCGGGGACGCTTTCTTAAAGTTTACGGGATTACAGATTGTTTTATTGTCTGCCCAACCAATGATTCAATGTTTGAAAACGGTTTTGGGCGGGGGGGAATTTTTAAGGGCCCGTCGCTCATTACAAAAAACCCCAAAAAAACCTAGATGATTATGGTTGGGGAAAAAGGTTTAAAACTACCCTCAGTATTTAGATGAAAAACAATCTGAAAGGGTTTGGGTTTAGGGCGCAATCATTTTCCCATTACCCCAATTTTTAAAATGTACAACAGGGGGCGGTACAAATATTATTAAAAAAAGCATTAAAGTGGTTGAGCATTTGACCCCGGGTACCAGCGTGGATACTTTTTAAAAAGTTGACTTAGAAACCCTCAGGAACTCCATGACCTGCGAAGGGTCTAAAGGGAAAAAAAGGGGGGGGGGGGGGGGGAAAGGCCCCCAAAAACTTTTTTTGCCAAATTCTTCGAGGCAAAAAAAAATATGCCCTGTCTTACAAAACTTTTTTAACAATTTTATTTAAGCCCTTTGGGTTTGAATTTTGAAAAGGGGTTCATCGTGTAAATTGCTTTTGATCAAGAACATTTTAATAAAAAACCAAAAACATAAAGAACACGGGTTCTCAAAAACTAAACCCGAAAGTGTTCGAAAAGGGATTTTTTAAGGGATGAACAACATTTGGGTTTGGGAAAAAGACTAGGGAAAAAACCCGGGCACAACCCGCAAAGAGTAAATTTTGGTCCCCAGGGGAGAAAAGAAGAAATTAAGCGGGCCCTTTAAAAACCCCTTTTTATCGGGACTTCAGAAGTTTTTCCATATCATTTTTTTGGGCCCATAATGAAAAAAAAAAAAAGAAATCAAATTTGGACAAACCCTTGTTTTTATGGGGGTTTAACTGTTTTAAAATTTAAACAAATTTTTTGATTTTAAAATTTTTTTAAACAATACTTTAAACCCCCCGTATCCAGACCCAGATTATTTTACACAGATACAGATAGTTTTGTTAAAGATATCCCTATGAAGAACCCTAAAAAAGACATGGAAATAAAAAAGTAGCTAAAGGGCTTTGGGGGAAAGGTACGACACATCTTTTAAACCAAAAAGATTGCCTTTGCTTTCCCCAATTACTAAAAAGAAGGTTTTGGGAAAAAGATGAAGGTTAAATTTATCGGAAAGGTGATAAAGGGAGTTTTTTTGGGGTTTGGGTTAAAAAATGTACATTTTTGTGTAAAGGGAAAAAAACCTTAAAAAAAGAAAAGGGGGATATCACGCAGTGTTTGTCCCCAGTAAAACCCTACCCCATGAAAACCCTAAAAAGAAGCATTTTTGACAATAAGACTTTTTGCCATGAAAAAAAACGAAAACTGCGTTTAAATCTAAAATGAGATCAACACAAGGGTTGTAACAAAGAAGTCTTTAGATAGAAAAAAACAAAAAACCCGGGTTTTTGGGTTAACCCAGATTTTTTAATATGCGATTGGCATTGGGAAACGGCAAAATTTATATACATTCTTCATTTTTTCCTAAACTTTATCTACAAGATCAATCATTCATCCTAAAATTCAAAAAAATTTTTTCCCCCCAATTTTTGCTTGATGTCCCCGGCCCTTTTTTTATTATTTCAAGATTTTCTTTCCCCCAGTTTGAAAATAAAAAATTTGGGATTTTGGTTGTAGGGTAAAGGGTTTTTGAAATTCCCATGGGGCTAAATGAATCCTCGCAAATGTTGCACAAATACCCGAACTAAATCAAAAAATTTCCCGAAACCAAATCAAAAGGCCCTTTTCATTTATCATTTTTTGTATCTTTCTGAGCTTCATTTTTAAGACCAATATTTTTATGAAAAATTAAATTTAAAAGGGGCGGAAACTGTGTCGGGGGGTTTTATTTTGCGGGTCTTCCTTTACAAAAGTCTTTGAGGAGTGGTTTTTTGTTGTGTCATTTTTTTTTCTCGTAAATAATACAGGGGCGGATTCATTTTTACAATTCTTTTTATTTCATATGGATCAACAATCCCCAAAATGGATCGGGTTTCCCCGATGGAGGTCCCCTTTGCTTCTCCCGGGAAAAAAAAGGGGCCCTTTTCTTTCAAAAACCCAAAAAGGGAAAAAGGGTTTGGGTGGGGTGAACTGGAGTCTTCAGCAACATTTATTATTTGTTTTTTTTAAATTTCTTGTACTGGTTTTAAAAACCCCTTTTAAAATTTTTCATTATTTATTTCGCCAAAAAGAGGGGGGAGTCTTCAAAACCCATTCTGAGTTGCGGGGAATTGTCAAAAAGCCTCTGGGATACGGGAGGAGAAAAGTCTTTCGGCAAATGTTTGTTAAAGTTTTCAACTAAACCTGGATTGTGAACTCCCGGAACCCCCTCTTTTAATGCTAATTATGTTTAAACAAAAAATTGTTCACTGGGCCTTTAAATTTTTCCATCTCGACTTGAATCATGCGAGGATAATTTAAAGGGCCCCGTGGATATATTAGTTTTATGCAACGCAACAGCAAAAAGAAAACTTTTGTTTTAAAGGGTTTTTCCGCATTTTTGTATTTTGAAGCTATGTCAAGGACTGAAGTGGTATTTAAAATCTTTTTGTCTAATCGTATCTGGGGGTAAATATGAAGATTTTGGGGTTTTTTGGGTTTGTCGTTCGGTTTTGTATTCACAAAGTGTGGTTTTGTATTGCTAGGGGCAGGTAAAAAAAATTGCCAAATTGCTTGTTTAGAAAACCATTCCTTCGTGTTTTTTCACTGCCCCAGCTGTTTGGGTTAGTTTTTTTTGATTGCGGTTTTTCCCCCCCCCAATACCCCTTTTGGGCGAATAATAATTTTGTTTTTTTTTTATTCGCCATTTTCGCAACAAAAACACAGGGTCATACCAAAGAAAATAAACGCGATTTCTTGCATTTTTTGTTTTTTTAAAGGTTGATAAAGTCGCTAAATTTTGGTGGGGGAAATGTTTCGTTTGGGGTTTGTCGTTACTAATAAATTTTTTATTGCTTGATCAACATCTTAAATGTGTAGTGCATGCCCCTTTTTTTTTCGGGGTATCTTTAAAAAAATTTAACCTAAATTCTCTTTTTTTCATAGGATCTTGTGCGCGGCTAGTTGCTCCACAGTTTTGTTATGTCTTTTCTCTGCCTCTCCCATATTTCTAAATGCGAATTACTTCGCAAAAAGCAAGCGCTTCATACGCCCCGCTAATCTTACGAGTGAAGCCATTTTTTATAAATGTATTTTTTTTTTAATATTTATATTATCGGGAATTATTCCTTGCTTAACGAGAAAATTTTCGTGCAAATGAAGTGAAATAATAGCACCTTTTGCCGAGTCTTCAAGTCTTTTTTGCCAAGATTGCGGTTTTTTTTTTTAAAAAGGCTTTTACCAGCTCGTGCCCTACACTTGGCCTCCAAAAAAAGCAGAATGGTATACAAGGTTGGTAATATTTTTTTCGGTGCTTTTTAAAAGAAAAAAAATAATTTAATTAATAAAAAACTAAAACAGCGATGATCTATAGAGCTACGAGCGGCCTAAACCCCGTTTTGGGATTAAAAAATAAAGAAGTTGTTGCCAAGCTTTTACCCCCAAAAAAGGAGAGGCTGATTCTTTGGCAGCGGGGAAAAAAAACAAAACTTCCTCGGAACAAATTTTCGCATAAAACAAATTCAACAGATGCGCCACAAGAAATTGTAAAGTATATAACAGGTATAAAAGGGCAATAGGATCAAGAATGGTGAAAAGCTTTGGGCAAAGGGTTCTTGTTTTTACAAAAAATAGTCAGTTGTTACCCCCTTTGTTTGAAAAAGATTTTTGTAGATTTAACGCAGGACCCCGTTTTTTTAACTAAGTCTTTTAGGGGTTCTGGGTGTGATCTGATTCTTTTTGGGGAACATTGTTATCGTTAATATGGGTTAATTACTTTTTAATAAAGATTTTTTTTCCCTTCCCCAAATGCCGACCCAAAAAAAATCAGCAGAATCAAAAACTTTGAACCCGTGAAAAAGTGACCATTGAGAAATCCCGGGACGTGTAAAGCGGAAAAAAGAGTAGCAGGTGAAAAAACAAAAAAAATTAAAATTACAATCCAGAATAAAAATCATCATAAAACATACACCGCCAACCCCAAAAAACAATTTGATTCAAGTAGCTAAAAAAAATCTATTGATTCAAGCTACCACCAAAATCTTCATGGGTTTTTGAACTTAAAACTGTTTCATTTTTGGCGCCCCGTGCTGCTGGGGGGGGTTAATTACGGTTAAAAAAATATATAAACAAGGGGAAAAAAAACAAAAGCATCAAAAAACCTGAACACTAAATACAGAAAAAAAAAGCATGCCAGGCCCAACAACAAAAAATCATTTTGATCCCTTTTAAATGCAAAAATATTTTAAGAACTTAATTTTTAATTTTTTTTTTAAAAAAAATAGATCATGTGGATTATTATTTTTAAAAGATGGAGTCAATAAATAAAAACTGGGTCATAAAAGCTTTCCATAGACCAGAATTTTAACAATGCGGTTTCTTAGGATGTAAGAATTCATTAAGATCTATGCTGGGCCGATTTTTGCGCCCGGCGCTGGAAAACATCCCGTGATGCGCGTTTTTTGAGGCGTTGGTACTAATTGACTTACTATTTAAGACAAAAAAATAGATTGTATTGTTTTTTTGATAAAATAAGATAACTCGAAAAAGGACTTGGTTGTACTTAGGGATGATTTAAAGTGATTAAGTAAGAAATTGAGGTGACTTGATCAAGAAAAATTTTAAGAACTTGGGTAATTAATTAAAAACTTTTAAAAATTAATTTAAAAATTGGGTGATGATTAAAAATTAATTAAGATTGGGGTGACTTAATTAAAAACTTAAAATTTAAGGGGCTTGGGGGGTGACTTGGGGTTAAAAATTAATTAGGACTTGGGGGGACTTGGAGTGAAGGTTTTAAGTGTAAACAACTAGGCCAAGTGATCACGTAGGGCGTTTGGCCAGTTTGGCTGAGCTTTGCAGGTCAAGGACACGTAGGGTCGTTGGCCAGTTTGTGCTGTGTCCTTTTTCTAACCAGGCTTGCAACTGGCTTTGGGAGATTACAGCTAAATTGCTGTGCCCCAGCTTTTATGGCGGCCTAATGCCCGTGTAGTAAACCCTCATTGTTATTGGAGCATTTTATGGAGATAGTGCTGGCTACACACTACTCCTCTCCCTATGGTAAAGTACTAAGGTCTGCCTATCCCCATCTAATTTGTTTTCCAAACCTCCAAAATCGCTATTCAGTTTCATAAGCAATGATAGTTTGCGTTTTGCTACACGTTCATTTTTCGATTTCCCAACTTGTGAAATTTTGGGTAGTTATAAAAACACACGAAAGTTGAAAAAGTTTTCTAGCATACGAATCAATGTTTACCTCCCCTAAGAAATGGAACGCCATGTTTGATGCTTTTTTGTTTTTAAACATGACTTTAGCTGTCTCAAACCAGGACCCACAAAAATGCATGTGGATTGTTTTTTTGGCCCAAATTTAATAATGCAGCGCCCTTTTTTAGATAAGGAACCCTTCACGTAGTCAAAACGTATTGAAATCGGCTATGTTGTTCAGCAATATTGCCTTCAGCGTTTTCATTTTTTGAACCAACAAGCCTTTAAGATAGTCGTCCATTTCCAAAGCAGTCGGTTCACTTTTTTCTTTTTCTCCGCTTTCTAGAAAATCAATGCTTCTTTTCGGTTTCACTGGCAGAGAACATGCTTCGCCTAGTTCCTTTTTTGACAAATACTCTAACATGCAGTTAAAGTAAAACTTGTGGTCTTGAATTGCACGAGCTTGTTCTTCAGTAAATCTGTTAGCCATTATTAAAATAACACCAAACACAGTAGTCAACAGAGCACAGTAAAAACAACCTTCTCGTTTGGCAGTCAGTGGGAGAATGGTGAAATCGGTCTTCGGTTCAAGAATGTTCTTTTTCCGATTGCACCATAATGTTGCAAGTTAACCTGGCCAGGTGCGTCAGGGTGTGTGTGTGTGTGGCGTGTCAAAGCTCGCACCAATGGCCAGACAGACACACGCAGCGAGCTCGGGGCGTGTTGGGGCATGTTCGGGTTTGGATGTACGCGCCGCCAGCCCGCCTTATGGTGGTTACAGGCAGATAATTACAAGGTATTGCAAGCCGCATGGACCGCTGTACCACCTGATACGCCCTGCCACAATCCGCGAACCCTGTAATTAGTAGTGTCTCGACCAAGTCTTACATGATTTCCAAATTTAGGTAGGATTTCCCACTCTATGTATGTTGTCGTTTACAGAGACGCATTTGATGACTGTATGTGTAAAAATGATCAGAAAAAACACAGGATTAAACAAAAACTAAAATCTAAAAAGTTTAGTAAATTAGTATTAAAAACGGATAATCCTACACAGTATGTTTGTTTGTAGATAATCGTTATTTTTTGGTTACTTGTCAGAGAACTAATAA
>CM031599.1:102820357-102827857 GCA_018398815.1 Conus ventricosus
CATGTACTCATGTCACCTCTAACACATCGTCTGCACTGTCACTCTACACCTACACACTGTCACCTCTAACACCTCTACACCATTCATCACTTAACATTCACTCGCACCTACATGACACCTCTACACCTCGCTCCACTGTCACCTCTAACACCTCGCACCACTGTCACCTCTAACACCTCGCACCACTGACACCTCTAACACCTCGCACCACTGACACCTCTAACAACTCACACCACTCGTCACCACTGACACCTCTAACACATCGCACCACTGCACCTCTAACACCTCGCACCACTGTCACCTTAACACCTCACACCTCGCACCACTGACACCTCTAACACCTCGCACCACTGACACCTCTAACACCTCGCACCACTGACACCTCTAAACTCACCTCGCACCACTGTCACCTCAACCACCGTCACACCTCCGCACCACTGTCACCTCTAACACCTCACACCTCGCACCACTGACACCTCTAACACCTCCACCACTGTCACCTCTAACACCTCGCACCACTACACTCTAACACCTCGCACCACTGTCACCTCCTCAACACCTCACTCAACCTCGCACACTGCCACCGAATAACACCTCGCACCACTGTCACCCTAAACCTCAACACCTCGCACCACTTCACCTCTAACACCTCGCACCCTGACACCTCTAACACCTCACACCTCGCACCACTGTCACCTCTAACACCTCGCACCACTGACACCTCTAACACCTCACACCTCGCACCACTGTCACCTCTAACACCTCGCACCACTGACACCTCTAACACTGATACAACATCCACTGTCACCTCTAACACCTCACACCTCGCACCACTGTCACCTCTAACACCTCGCACCACTGACACCTCTAACACTCGCACCACTGTCACCTCTAACACCACTCGCACCACTGACACCTCTAACACCTCGCACCACTGACACCTCTAACACCTCGCACCACTGCACCTCTAACACCTCACTACCACTGTACACCTCGAACACCTCAACCTCGCACCACTGACACCTCTAACACCTCGCACCACTGACAACCTTCTAAACCTCGCACCACATGTCACCTCTAACATCACACTGAACACACCTCCACTGACACCTCTAACCACCTCACGACCTACTGACACCCACCTCCTCTAACACCTCACACCTCGCACCACTGTCACCTCTAACACCTCGCACCACATGACACCTCTAACACCTCGCACCTCGCACCACTGTCACCTCTAACACCTCGCACCACTGTCACCTCTAACACCTCGCACCACTGTCACCTCTAACACCTCGCACCACTGTCACCTCTAACACCTCGCACCACTGACACCTCTAACACCTCGCACCACTGACACCTCTAACACCTCACACCACTGAGACATCTAACACCTCACACCACTGACACCTCTAACACCTCGCACCACTGTCACCTCTAAAACCTCGCACCACTGTCACCTCTAACACCTCACACCACTGACACCTCTAACACCTCGCACCACTGACACCTCTAACACCTCACACCACTGACACCTCTAACACCTCACACCTCGCACCACTGTCACCTCGAACACCTCGCACCACTGTCACCTCTAACACCTCGCACCACTGTCACCTCTAACACCTCGCACCACTGACACCTCTAACACCTCGCACCACTGACACCTCTAACACCTCGCACCACTGACACCTCTTACACCTCGCACCACTGTCACCTCTACACCTCACACCACTGTCACCTCTAATACCTCACACCTCGCACCACTGTCACCTCTAACACCTCGCACCACTGCCACCTCTAAAACCTCGCACCACTGACACCTCTAACACCTCACACCTCGCACCACTGTCACCTCTAACACCTCGCACCACTGACACCTCTAACACCTCACACCTCGTACCACTGTCACCTCTAACACCTCGCACCCCTGACACCTCTAACACCTCACACCCTCGCACCACTGTCACCTCTAACACCTCGCACCACTGACACCTCTAACACCTCGCACCACTGTCACCTCTAACACCTCGCACCACTGTCACCTCTAACACCTCGCACCACTGACACCTCTAACACCTCACACCTCGCACCACTGTCTCCTCTAACACCTCGCACCACTGACACCTCTAACACCTCACACCTCGCACCACTGTCACCTCTAACACCTCGCACCACTGTCACCTCTAACACCTCGCACCACTGTCACCTCTAACACCTCGCACCACTGTCACCTCTAACACCTCGCACCACTGTCACCTCTAACACCTCACACCTCGCATCACTGTCACCTCTAACACCTCGCACCACTGACACCTCTAACACCTCGCACCACTGACACCTCTAACACCTCGCACCACTGTCACCTCTAACACCTCGCACCACTGTCACCTCTAACACCTCGCACCACTGTCACCTCTAACACCTCGCACCACTGACACCTCTAACACCTCGCACCACTGTCACCTCTAACACCTCGCACCACTGACACCTCTAACACCTCGCACCACTGTCACCTCTAACACCTCACACCACTGACACCTCTAACACCTCACACCTCGCACCACTGTCACCTCTAACACCTCGCACCACTGACACCTCTAACACCTCACACCACTGTCACCACTAACACCTCATACCACTGACACCTCTAACACCTCGCACCACTGTCACCTCTAACACCTCGAACCACTGTCACCTCTAACACCTCACACCACTGACACCTCTAACACCTCACACCTCGCACCCACTGTCACCTCTAACACCTCGCACCACTGACACCTCTAACACCTCGCACCTCGCACCACTGTCACCTCTAACACCTCGCACCACTGTCACCTCTAACACCTCGCACCACTGTCACCTCTAACACCTCGCACCACTGTCACCTCTAACACCCTCGCACCACTGACATCTCTAACACCTCGCACCACTGTCACCTCTAACACCTCGCACCACTGTCACCTCTAACACCTCACACCACTGACACCTCTAACACCTCACACCTCGCACCACTGTCACCTCTAACACCTCGCACCACTGTCACCTCTAACACCTCACACCACTGACACCTCTAACACCTCACACCTCGCACCACTGTCGCCTCTAACACCTCGCACCACTGTCACCTCTAACACCTCGCACCACTGTCACCTCTAACACCTCGCACCACTGTCACCTCTAACACCTCGCACCACTGTCACCTCTAACACCTCGCACCACTGTCACCTCTAACACCTCGCACCACTGACACCTCTAACACCTCGCACCACTGTCACCTCTAACACCTCGCACCACTGTCACCTCTAACACCTCACACCACAGTCACCTCTAACACCTCGCACCACTGACACCTCTAACACCTCACACCACTGACACCTCTAACACCTCACACCACTGACACCTCTAACACCTCGCACCACTGACACCTCTAACACCTCACACCACTGTCACCTCTAACACCTCGCACCACTGTCACCTCTAACACCTCGCACCACTGACACCTCTAACACCTCGCACACGCGCGCTCTTTAATCAAGCACACATCGACAGACGCACACACCTGTTCTCATCAAGACACGACTAGAATATTTGATCGTAGATACTATGGCAGGAGCTGGTATCACACAAGGTAGAAGATGGAACAGTTAAAGGGCTCTGAATGGGACATCCAGTAGAGAAACTGGGTCCCTTGAAGTGTGATGATTGTTTCTCTGCTGGAGAGTGTATTGGTTGCAGGTGACTCAAGATACGGGGGGGGGGGGGGGGGGGGGGGGGGGGGGGGGGGGGGGGGGGGGGGGGGGGGGGGTCAAATGATGTGTTATGGAGGCAGACGCCATAGAGACACGCGAATGAATTTAAAAACTATATACATTCCAAACCAGCGCTTCAAAATACAGGACAGTATTTTGTCTTCAGCTAGTGTTGATGGTAATCGAGGGATGGTATAGGAAAAGGGGGGAGGGGGGGGGGGGGGGCTGAGCAATTTACAAACTAGACATGAACAACAAACTGGCCATGACCTAACCTTAAAACCATATGGAACAGAGATAAAGCAAAAGCAAACACGTGCAGGTAAGAAAGTTGTGCAGTGATGAAAGTCAATTTGGTAACATTTTTTTCTATAGCAATACAGAAAATGATGATGGCGAAGAGATGACAGAAAGATATCACAATATGTGTGTGTTGTGTGTGTGTGTGTGGGGTGGTGTGTGTGTGTGTGCGTGCGTGCGTGCGTGCGTGCGTGCGTGCGTGCGTGCGTGCGTGCGTGCGTGCCTGTGTGTGTGTGTGTGTGTGTGTGTGTGTGTGTGTGTGTGTGTGTGTGTGTGTGTGTGTGTGTGTGGTGTGTGTGTGTGTGTGTGTGTGTGTGTGTGTGTGTGTGATTTTCTTTGTGCGTACAAGTGTGTATGGGCGTCCAAGTCATGTGTGGTTCACAGGCTCTTGACTTGAAACAACGTTTACATGCTCCATTGCTGAAGACATTTGAGGGGTTGCGTGCGACGGCACTGAAATTATATTTAAGACATTTTCTTCTCCCATTTTCAACATGTTTATTGGAAGCCACTAAGTGAAATGAAATATAAAAGAATTTTCTTCTGAAAGCAGCAAATTAAAATTGTTAGCGATCTATGTTAAGGAAGGCGGACTAGAATTACAGGCCATACCACGTACTTGAATTTACAACAGAAAACGTTATTAATCGATCAATCAATCAGTCAATTAACCAATCAACCAATCAACCAAATCGATTAATCCATCAACATATCTACTAATCAATCAATCAATTAATCAAGTAATTGATCAATCATTCATTCCATCAATCATCAATTGGTTAATTTAAATTTTTATGAGTGACATGTTGATTGTTTTACTCATTGCTTATTTATTTTTCAAATATGTATTGTCATTTTTAGTTTTATTTTTAGTTTTAGTTCTTCTTCTTCTTTTTCTTCTTCTTCTTTTCTTCTTCTTCTTCTTCTTCTTCTTTCTTCTTCTTCTTCATCTCTTCTTCTTCTTCTTCTTCTTCTTCTTCTTCTTCTTCTCTTTCTCTCTTTCAATAATGTTATGATAACCGTCACATAACAACTTGAAAGACGCTAGGAATTGTAAGAAAGTGCAATTCATTGATCACGATTCCTGTTTTTCTTCAGATCCGATTTCAAACAGTGGCATAACCCATCCTAGTACGAGAGGCACTGCCGACCTCTCCACTACATCTAAAAACGTTGTGGCATGATCGTCCTCACTATGAAATGCTCTTCACTAGTGCTCTTCTACCATCATCAAATGCGTTCTTCAGGCGATGCACAACAAAGGAATACCTCCGAGCCCTATCATGGACGTCCTTAAATTAACGTTATGAAATAGCATCAGATGTCTTTCCTTCAATATTGTCACCTATTCATTACCCCGGCTTTCCTCTCCCTAAAGCGAAGGCATGTTAAAACTATCAACCTCCAGAAATCATACCCATATCTTCCTATCTTGTCTAACGTGCCACCGAATGATTTTTTTTTTGTGCATGGAAATCATAACATCTCTCTTAGACGACCAGTGTCGTTCACTCCGGGGAATGGAAAAAGATATCAACCGCTACATTCAACCCCATGCGGGACACTTGTTGCAGGCTGCTTCACATCTGTTATTTTATCAACATTCTATGCTTCTATTTCTGCCCCCCCCCCCCCCCCCCCCCCCATGATTTAACGACCTTAATAGCCTTCCATATATCTTTTTACCGTTATATGAGTTTATGAATGGTTATCATATTTGTTTGTGTTTGCACAGCAAGAATGGTTGAGTGCTTGTGTATCTAAACACGTGCACGCGCGTGTGTGAGTGTGTGTATGTGTGTGTGTGTGTGTGTGTGTGTGTGTGTGTGTGTGTGTGTGTGTGTGTGTGTGTGTGTGTGTGTGTGTGGTGTGTGTGTGTGTGTGTGTGTGTGTGTGTGTGTGTGTGTGTGTGTGTGTGTGTGTGTGTGTGTGTGTGTGTGTGTGCGTGCGTGCGTGCACGCGTGCGTGCGTGCGTGCGTGCGTGTGTGCGTGCGTGCGTGCGTGCGTACGTGCGTGTGTATACGTGTCTTGTGTGTGTGGTGTGTGTGTGTGTGTGTGGTGTGTGTGTGTGTGCGTGCGTGCGTGCCTGCGCGTGCGTGCGTGCGTGCGTGTGTGCGTGCGTGCGTCGTGTGTGCGTGCGTGCGTGCATGCGTACGTGCGTGTGTATACGTGTGTGTGTGTTGTGTGTGTGTGTGTGTGTGGTGCGTGCGTGCGTGCGTGCGGCGTGCGTGCGTGCGTGTCGTGCGTGCGTGCGTGCGTGCGTGCGTGCGTGCGTGCGTGCGTGTGGCGCACGCGCGCGCGCGCAGTTAAAGCATAATAGATTAGTGTCTTTTGATGGTTAGTATTTGAAATTCATACTTAAATCAACCATCGCAGGATAGGATATTTCCCATCTGTTCGCCTGTTGCCATTCTCATAGCCCTAGAATGCATCAACAGAGAAGTATAGGAAATCAAATTACTGTGCGTTTAAAAGGTGTGTGAGTCTCTCTCTCTCTCTCTCTCTCTCTCCACACTCTCTCTCTCTCTCTCCTCTCTCTCTCTCTCTCTCTTCTCTCACATCTCCTCTCTCATCTCTCTCATCCTACTCCTCTCTCTCTCTCTCCTCTCTCTCAGGTGTGTGTGTGTGTGTGTGGTGTGTGTGTGTGTGTGTGTGTGTGTGTGTGTGTGTGTGTGTGTGTGTGTGTGTGTGTGGTGTGTGTGTGTGTCAAAGTCAAAGTTAAAAGTCAAAATTTATTTTCAGATGGAACATTGAAAAGCAATAAATCTGCTTTTTTACATCAAGCCATCATAAAATTAAAAAAAAATAAAAAAAAAAGTCGGTGAAAGACGACGATAATCACACAAATTTATGAAGTCAGAGATAACAACAAATAGAAACCAGAGAAAAATGGATTGGAGGGGGGGGGGGGGGGGTGTTAGAGGGGGGAGGGGGGAGGGAGGCGGGGGAGGGGGGAGTAGGGATGTAACAAATGAGAAGGGAATTCCATAAAGTAAGAGAGAGAGAGAGAGAAGAGGAGAGGGAGAGAGAGAGAGAGAGAGAGAAGAGAGAGAGAGAGAGAGAGAGAGAGAGAGAGAGATTGGTTATGTGCAATATGTACATTTTCTTCACAAATGTGCACGGTACGTATACTCTAAGAATATTGTCGACACTGACATACCCTTTCCTCTGAGGCACACACACTCATGCAGAGCATGTACATAGATATACATATACACATGCATACACTGTGAAAAACCATAAAACCATATTTCAAAGGTTTTGGGAAAATGTAAGTTATGAACCATTCATGAGATACCTTTTCAGATTATTTTTAAACTGGATTTTATTGTTTATACTTTTTAAAGCGTGTTGGCAACTTGTTCCATACATTTCCACCAGAGTATAAAAAACTAGATTTATAAAGATTATTTCTTGTATAGGAATAGATAAAAAATGATTGTGTCTA
>CM031599.1:102837857-102840357 GCA_018398815.1 Conus ventricosus
CAAGTTTTTTTTCTTTAGTGCGGATATTGTCATGTGTATTTTTATCGGCTTTTTTGTAGTTTTTCTGAATATTTTTGTCAAGAAGTTGGGAGTATTCTTTTGGTTCCATTTTGTTGTAGTTACTGGTTTTATCAGCCTTCACAAATATTTTTTTGTCGTTTTGTATTTGTTTTATTTGTTTTTTTAATGTTGTTTGGAAACCGTTGTTAGATTTTTTGAATTGGATGTTGGCTATCATTCTTTTCATTTTATCCTCAAACGGATTCATTTCGTCTATGCTGGTGGTGATCGCCATGATTTGAAGTCGTAGTGTTTTTGTCCTCTTTTTTTACATTTGGATTCAGAAAAAAAGAAAGCTCTCCATCTCATATTGTGCATGAACTTTTCAGTTTGTTCTATTAGTTTTTTTTATATAGGATTGTGGACTGGAAAATGGTATGTCTTTTGTTGACTGTCTAAAATTGATTTCTTCCATTTTAAAATCTTTTAGGTCACAGTGCTCAACGTGAGGAGCGATTAAGATTAGTGTGGTTAAAATACCCAAAGTGATTTTGATAGTGCTCGACCCCTTGGGGAGACAACATTTGTTATAAATAGGTTTTTTAAAATAGAATCTACAAATTTGTTTCGAGCGCGTTGCGCTGTCATCAGGATGGTTTTTGGTTTGCCCGCCGCCGGTGTTATATAGCGTGTGGGCTCCCGTTTGCGGTTGTTTGCACGTGCGGGTTGGCTGCACGTGTTTTTTGGGGGCTTTCATGTTTTTGTTTTGGGTGTATTCACTAACAACGATTTCTATTTATGCCTGCAGTTGTTTACTATTTCTGTTTTAGTGTTTAAAGTGCTAAGTGTGGTTTGCATAGTATTAACCATTTTCCAGTTAAACATAGGTTGCACCTTTTGAAACATTGCTGTATGGTGATGCTCTTTTTATGATTTTCCAGGATATATTGTAGCTTGTTTTTGCGTCTTTAAGTTTCCAGATATATTGCTCAGTTCTGTTTGGTTTTTATATTTTTCTTTATTAAATGACTGTCTGTGGTTTGCACATCTGGTTTTGAAGTGGTTTTCAGTGATCTCTATGTATGTTTCTTTTTCATTTTCTGATGTCACAGTGGCTTGGTATACAATGTTGTTGTGAAGGCATTTATTGCTCAGGGGGCACTGCTCTTTTTTGATGCAATTGCAAGATTCCCTTTCTTCACCCTTCTTTGCTATGTTGGTTTTCATTTTATTAGATGCGTCAATTAAATTTTTGAGGTTGGGCATGCATGAATACGATAGTTTGACGGTGTTTTGTTGAATATTTTATATAGTTTGTGTTCTTTTGGGAACGAGGTTGTTAAAATTATATACTTTACTTTTTAGTATTCTGATGTACGATTTACCCACAAAAATTACTGAAAATATAGAACTAGTCCAATATGCAGATTTGTTATGCATATGGATGAAAGTGACATTAAGAA
This sequence comes from Conus ventricosus, assembly GCA_018398815.1. Classification (NCBI taxonomy): domain Eukaryota; kingdom Metazoa; phylum Mollusca; class Gastropoda; order Neogastropoda; family Conidae; genus Conus; species Conus ventricosus. The sequence goes on from CM031599.1 coordinate 102,839,321, forward strand.
AATGTACATCTGTCAGATCACAATACTATATCAAAAAGTTATATCAAAAGGAATTAAATACCTTTTCTGCTTACATGAATGAAAATAGTTTGCAAATATCAACTGAAAAAACACACACCACGATGTTGTTTAATACTGGATCTGATCACTTAATATGCCTTTATTTCAAGTCAATGGCATACCCTCAAATATACCAAAATAGTGAAATTCCTTGGAGTAAATTTAACATCAAAGTTGTCATGGAATTTTCATATAGAGCATATTCTAACAACGGCTTGAAAAACTTTAAATCTATTAAAGATTATAAGCAAGCATGCTTGGGCTCAGAACACAGTCACTCTTTTGCACCTTTCTACTGCACTGGTTAGATCAAAAGTAACGTATGCACTAGAGGTGTTCTGCAGTGCACCCAAATACTTACTAGGAAAAAAAAAGAAGAAAAAACACACTTCAAAGTATTGATTCCAAAGCATATACGATAACCATAGAACAACCAGTCCATGCCTCTTCTACAAAAGTATACAGTACTGGTGGATATTACTACTGGAAGAATATAGGAATCTTGCGTGCACCAAATTTGTTATAAGAAGTTCTACTATAGACAACAATATAGGCCCTGAAATAAATATTTAATCGGCCCCAGAAGGGCTAAAAACAAATCACCTCAAACGACTCTAAGAACATATACTTCCTCGATTCTAGAATCCTCAGATATCAAGCTGACATCTATTGCAAAAAGATCCATTGTGTCTCCCATCCCTCCCTGGAAACTGATACGAGCACATTTTGATATTGAGCATACAGATTTAACAAAGGCCAAAAATACTAATTTGTTTTTATCCAATGTCAAATGCATTTGTATGATCACTATTCCAAACATCTTAAGATATACACTGATGGACCATTAATCAATGAACATGTATGTGTGCAGCATACATTATCCTAGGCCTTAACAAAGAAAGTCTTATTATCTCGGAAAAAATGCAAATCTATATTCACTGCTGAGTTAACTGCTATAATTACGGCTTTAAAGTTTG
>CM031599.1:102850357-102855357 GCA_018398815.1 Conus ventricosus
ACACACTATCTCTCTGTCTGTCTGTCTGTCTCTCTCTCTCTCTCTCTCTCTCTCTCTCTCTCTCTCTCTCTCTCTTTTTACATTCTTTTTCATTCTTCCATTACCATCAGCATGGGCCGATGTCTAATCACCATCATCGTAATCTGCTTCTGATATTCCCTAATCGGTTAGATAAGGGCTGGAAAGAACATTTAAGGAAACAGAGCGTGCAATAAAACAAAGAGGTAGAAGCAACATCCCATGTGGATCATTAGGCTTTGATTCCCCGAACGGAACCGTGAGATGGTCTGCTGTCCACACCACCTGTTGAGAAGTGGCCAATATCGCCAGCACTCCACAGCCTGTCCATTAAGCTGACATGGAGTGGAACGGAACAGTTGTTGTTGTTTTTTTTCTTCAAAGAAAAAAAAGGGTCGTACAAATGAGCAAGCCATGTGAATAATGCCCTGTTCTTGTGACACGTGATTCAGCGGTAACGTTTATGGTAGAGTGGTGTGTGTCAGTGATGTTCAGTGTTAAGTTCTGGCCTGATTCAGTGCACGGAATTAAAAACGTTCATACACTGACCTTGAACATTCAAAGCACTTGCTCACTTTTCTTGAAGAAGCTTGTCAGCGGTTCACATAAATAAGTGAGAGTGGGTCTGCATACCTGACCATCGTGTATTACGAGTTTCTGTCTGTCTGTCTGTCTGTCTGTCTGTCTGTCTGTCTGTCTGTCTGTCTCTCTCTCTCTCTCTCTCTCTCTCTCTCTCCTTCTCTCTCTCTCTCTCTCTCCTCTCTCTCCCTCTCTCTCTCTCCTCTCTCTCTCTCTCTCTCTCACTCTCTCTGTGTTGTCTTTCCCTCCCTCTCTCTCTCTCATTCTTTCTGCCCTCCCCCCTTCTGCCTCTCTCTATCTCTTAGTGTATGTCTGTCTGTCCATCTGTCTGACTGTCTGTCTGTCTGTCTGTCTGTCTCTTCTCTCTCCTCTCTCTCTCTCTCTCTCTCTCTCTCTCTCTCTCTCTTTCTTTCTCTCTCTCTCGTTTTACGTCTCTCTCTCTCTCTTTCTCTCTCTCGTTTTACGTCTTTGCACTGTAATACGGGACGAAAGAGAGAGAGAGAGAGAGAGAGAGAGAGAGAGAGAGAGAGAGAGAGAGAGAGAGGAGAGAGAGAGAGAGAGAGAGAGAGAGAGAGAGAGAGAAGGTGTAGACGTAGACGTTTTTGTTGGTAAAGGCCATAGCCCCTTAGAGGGGATAAATGCATATCAAACCGCGCAAGTCAACTCATTTAACTAGCTTAAGACATACTGTACGGTCCTAGCGTATCATTTTAAACTCTAGATGCCTTATACAAATACAAAGTGAACTGTTTAATTGTGTTTTCATTCCATAATGCCATTAACATAGTCAGTTTGAAGAAACAAGGTTTTCTTAAGCTCCGTGCTTACTGTTAAGTATTACTTCTGAAGTTATTCCGTTAACAAATAGAAAAAAGAAAAAGGAATACAAACATCCCCTTGTTTGACTCCCAATGTACATTTTATGTAGTCTGTTAGAGATTATCCGCATCCTACTCTCGTCTTCACAGGGTTATACATGCTCAAAATACATTATAAAATTTACCTCGGATTCCATACTTCACCAAAATTGGCCATAATATACTTCTGTTGACAGAGTCAAAGGCTTTTCTTTTAATCAATAAAAGCTACATATAATTTTCGATTTAGACAGAACTGGTTTTGAACAAAGGCCGTCAACGTAAACATGTGATCTATGGTTAAATAATTCCGTTTAATTACAGCTTGATATTTCCTCTGTAATATTGTTCTTTTCGACCCATTCCTGAAGTCTTCTATTATTGATAGCACTATATAATTTACTACCAATGTTACACAGTCAAGTTGCTCTATAGTTTTGTTGTTTTTGTTTTTTTTCTGTCCCAACCTCTGCGCCACCTCAGAGGCAGTGCACCCATGCCGCTCATTCCGACGCCCCGTCCACAGCCACAGCCGGGTCGGCCCCGCCGCAGCCCCGGCACCGGCAATCCACAGGGAGCAGTCAATGTCAAGTCGTCAAGAGGCAACCCACCGGAGGAAACACTGTACTGCTGCCGAGTCACTTCGGTGGTGTTCAGTGGCGCCTGTTCTGATCTAACATACGCAAGACACCGCCTACTAAGCCCCCTACTGACGACATTTATTGCTTAGTCGCGGAGCCGGCGTGAGTGAGCTCTCCCTCCGGAGGGCGCTACCATGTCCGTCCAACGACAGCCCCCATGGACTCGCCGATACCGGTGACCCCGACGGAACCAAACCAAGACCACAGACGTGGAGAGGACATCGAAATTGAGGTCACCATGTCAGCAGGGCATGAAGGGCCACAGAATTGGAGACATTTTTTTATGCTAATCGATGAGAATGAGGGTGATTAAGATGATGCTAACGGATTTCCATTTCGGTCTGAGACTACACGACATGGCTACGCTTCCTTTCATAATATATCCCGGCGTCAACCAGGCCCGAGAGATACAGGCACCTGCAGTGTTGGTCAGGAAATTTGAGCAACAATCTCAGAAACGCATCCATTAAGTAGATGAAGCTCGACTGTGTGGTCCAAGTCTTCCCAACTGAGTCCGCAGCAAACTCAACTCTGGGTAGGAGCCGGTCGGGGCAGAAAAACCCACCTGACTCTGATGGGATTCGAACCCACGGCCTCCAGCCGGGAGTCCGCGACGCTAACCACTTCGCCACGGTGGCTGGTTTGTTTGGGTTGTTAACCTCACCTTTCTGATATGATGGGAGAACAATCGATTCAGCCCAACTTTCAGGAACCACACCTTTATCAAGTAGAGTATTCATAACTCTGCTAAAAACAGATCTAGTTGCAAAGTGAGACGACTACAGGCGGAAATCTAAACAAATCTTAAATAAATGTCAGCGAACCGCCCAGAGAAACATGGACAAACATGTCACAAGACAAAACACAACGCGTTTCGACCTCTTAGGTATTCCTCAGGTGACAAACAAACGAATAAAACAAAGAAAATTCACTTAGCTTTGATCGCTTCAGATCACTTCACAGCGCAAGGAAGAAGGCCTTATTTAAGTTTTGCTAAAACGTTCACCACCAAATCAGATTTACAAGCGTGTGTGTGTGTGTGTGTGTGTGTGTGTGTGTGTGTGTGTGTGTGTGTGTGTGTGTGTGTGTGTGTGTGTGTGTGCGTGTGTGTGTGCGTGTGCGTGCGTGTGTGCGTGTGTGTGTGTGTGTGTGTGTGTGTGTGTGTGTGTGTGTGTGTGTGGTGTGTGTGTGTGTGTGTGTGTGTGTGTGTGTGTGTGTGACCATCGTACCAGCACATTCCAACAATATTCTTCGGAGAGAAAAAAAAGTAAGAGTAATCATGCTTTGTCTTAGCTAAGCTCACTTATACACTCTGTCTCTAACAGACCAGCTTAGCTGACAAAGCTGTTGGCGTGCGTTGACTCAAATATGGAAGTAACTGCATATGAAGTATACAAACAATGGCGTAAGCCTGCCGTGACTGGCGATCAAAGGGTAAGCAGCATGCAAACGTCTGTCCAGTTTGTTGGCTTCGCCTTCCCATTACTTCCAAACTGACGCAGCGTGACCATATTGCTGTGGTTTACATTGAAATATTGTAGAAGCGAAGCGTAGCATTCAATAGGAAGCCAAGTCGGTCAATTTTCTGAGAAACAAAAATACTCGAGCCAATAACACGGAAGTCCTTTGCAAATGTTGAGATCTTTCTGGCTGGAGTTTTCAATAATGTGTGAATTTTGACATTCTTGGATATGAAAAAAAGAAGCTGCACATCATGTAGGGAGGGAGAAGAGGTGTGGGTGGAATCCAGTAATATTTGGATTTTTTGGTCAGCTTAAATCAGTGTGTGTGTGTGTGTGTGTGTGTGTGTGTGTGTGTGTGTGTGTGTGTGTGTGTGTGTGTGTGTGTGTGTGTGTGTGTGTGTTTGTGTGTGTGTGTGGCCACAATCTGATCATAAAGATGATTCGATTTGATTTAATTTCATTTTGACTTTAAAGCCCTCGAAGAATTCAGCAAGATCTGCTTTCAGTCTTTATCTACCAAGATATTCTAAGCATGCACACTGCAGATTTGCGTGAACTGATTGTTTTGTCTACACTGTTGCTTTTCAAATAATCAAAGCAAACTTACAACGAGTGTTCACAGCCTATTTAGCTTCATGGTGACTGTAAGCATTAGGACTGTGAACCAATTAATAGGTCATTTGGAACCAGCGGAATGGGAGAGGCAGAGAGTACAAAACTGCTGACGTTCTAGGGCCATACTCCTCCACGGTCTCTAGCAGTACATAAGATCCACATGATCCAGATAGCACACTCGCTCGTCTTGCTGTGAAATGATTCTCAGTAGTCAAGTACCTGCTAACTGCAGCTCGCAGGTGACCGTTGCTTACAAACCTGATGTTCTGCTCTGACGTGAGCTCCAGTGTCCTAGTGCATCAAACAGCTCTTGTTTGATGTAGAGGGGTTGATTCGTGACTTGATATATCGCCCTTTTTGTGGTTGGTTGTTTTCCTACACGCTTCTCGCGTCCCAAACGCACTGCTCCAGTTCTTTCCCTCTGATGTCGCTGAGGCTGACGTACAAAGCAATTCAGTCTGGCTCTGGAGGGATTTTTTTTTTCTTTTTCATTCAGAAAATCAATGCTGTCTTCGACAGCACGGAGTTACCTTGTTGTGGTACGTTATCCGTAGGAATCTCTCTCCTCTCTCTCTCTCTCTCTCCTCTCTCTCTCTCTCTCTCTCTCCTCTCTTCTCTCTCTCTCTCTCTCTCTCTCTCTCTCTCTCTCTCTCTCTCTCTCTCTCTCTCTCTCTCAATTCATTTATGTGTAGGGACTATTGCCAGCTGGTACTCACACAGCCCTTGTGCCAGGAATCCCAGGTGATCGGCCAGAGTCAAGTCCTAACAAGGCAATCCTTCAGAGGAGACACTGCACAGCTGCCGCGTCCCCTTGGTGCAGGGATGCC
>CM031599.1:102860357-102862857 GCA_018398815.1 Conus ventricosus
GCACAAGGTCTATTGTTGTTTTTAGCCAGCACTGGGAAGATAGGCCTCATCTATTGTTGTTCTCACAGGAGAAGTTTCGTTTCATCTTCCTCACTTGAGGGAAACTTATATAGTCCGTGATTATAAATGTGTTTTTTTAAAGTAAGATGTGTCTTCTAGTATATGACCTATTCATTTTCTTGTGTGTGTGTGTGTGTGTGTGTGTGTGTGTGTGTGTGTGTGTGTGTGTGTGTGTGTGTGTGTGTGTGTGTGTATGTGTGTGTGTGTGTGTGTGTGTGTGTGTGTGTGTGTGTGTGTGTGTGTGTGTGTGTGTGTGTGTGTGTGTGTGTGTGTGTGTGTGTGTGTGTGTGTGTGTGTATGTGTGTGTGTGTGTGCTGAAAATGCGTTTTTCACCTCGCAAAGAACAGCTTGATAGCGATGCTCCGAATATCTTGTTTGTGAAAAGGCACATTTTGTCTTAAAATCCAGGAATTATCGACAAATGAAGGAGTGTCGTGACATACTTTAATTAATCTATAGCGCCATGATACAAAACTTGAAATTCCACCAGACGCATATACGCAGCTTTGACGCCACAGCAAGTTGCCGCACATCTAACAAACCAGTGAGCCTAATTCCCCACGCCGTCTGCCACATGCACTTTCGGAAAGCCACTGAATTCACCCCATGGCCCACCCCAAACTTCACCCTCTCTCTCTCTCTCTCTCTCTCTCCTCTCTCTCTCTCTCTCTCTCTCTCTCTCTCTCTCTCTCTCTCTCTCTCTCTCTCTCTCTCTCTCTCTCTCTTAAACTTAAACTTTTCTTCAATGCGCACATAATGTCACGTATAAATTACGCCTCAACAGTGTGGGACGGCAGTAGTGACGTCCACAAAAAAAGGCTGAATTCTCTCCATAGACGTGCAGCAAAGCTACTCCATCCAGCTGTATCTCTAACAACAGACGAAAAACTAAAAGCGCTGAACATACTTCCTCTGAATAGGCAATTGGAATTCAACAAGGCATCATTTATGTTTACAATCTTGACAGATACTATGCCATGTTATATCAATGCCCTTTTTACAAGATCGAACAGCTTTTCTGGCTCGACGAAATTCCTTCTTCCCTACCCACGCATTGATCTATACAAAACAAGCCTAGCTTACTCTGGACCATATGTCTGGAACTCACTTCCACCGAATCTACAAAACATGAATACTTTAAAACCTTTCAAGGAACATTTGCATAAACATTTTATGTCTCAGTAGTTAAATTATTCGATTACAATGATTAGTGTCCATTCGCTACGTCTTCTGTGAACCATACTTTGGATAAATCGTCTCAACATAAAACCTACTCCGTTAAAATCGCTCATCCCCACTCCCACTCTGTCTACCATCCCTTTTCTCCTCCCCCTACCTACCATTCTCTCTTCCCACCCTCCTCTGACCTCTCTCTCTCTGTAGTTTTTGTTTGTTTGTTTGCTTGTAAGTTTCCTTTTGTTTTACCATCCCCCATCTCATTAGTGCTTTTATGAGCAGTTTGCTTATCATTGTAGAATTAGATTATCATGTTGCTATGTTGAATTGTCTGTATGAATGATATGTGCTGAAATAATGTATGCATGACAAGGACAGATTGTAAGACTAGGCTTTGGCCTAAAATCTTCATCCTTGGGTATTAAAGATCAATCAATCAATCAATCAATCAATCAATCTCTCTCTCTCTCTCTCTCTCTCTCTCTCTCTCTCTCTCTCTCTCTCTCTCTTTCTTTCTCTCTCTCTCTCCTCTCTCTCTCTCTCTCTCTCTCTCTCTCTCTCTCTCTCTCTCTCTCTCTCTCTCTCTCTCTCTCTCTCTCTCTCTCTCTCTCTCTCTCTCTCCCATATTCCTGGCAAAACTTATGTTTACCTTGCCCACAAGTTGACTGGCGCATGGCTGTCTTTGCCATACACAACTCAGCTGATAGCAGTATGGCTGTCTTTACATTACACTCAAAGCTGTATTTATGCACAGAGCTAACTGCAGTATGGTTGTATTTATGCACAAAGCTGACAGCAGCATGGCTGTATTTATGCACAAAGCTGACAGCAGTATGGTTGTATTTATGCACAAAGCTGACAGCAGTATGGTTGTATTTATGCACAAAGCTGATCTCTAGCATGGCTGTATTTATGCACAAAGCTGACTGCAGCATGGCTGTATTTATGTACAAAGCTGACAGCACTAGGGTTGTATTTATGCACAAAGCTGACGGCAGTATGGTTGTATTTATGCACAAAGCTGACTGCAGCATGGCTGTATTTATGCACAAAGCTGACAGCAGTATGGTTGTATTTATGCACAAAGCCGACAGCAGCATGGCTGACTCTAGGTTCCTCAAAAGCTGACCGAATTATGACTGCAAATAATTGCAAAGCCGACAACAGCAAGGCTGTCTTCACTTATCGATAGAACTGCTTGCATCTCGTCTGTCTTTAACTTCAACCCACACAAAGCCGACAACAGCAAGGCTGTCTTCACTTA
>CM031599.1:102870357-102885357 GCA_018398815.1 Conus ventricosus
CATCTCCTAATTTTCTGCTTGGAAAGAACTGTAATTTTGTAGAAGCTTTTTTTAAAACTGTTTCTCTTCTGTGGAGGATGTACTGTTTTTTCCCATACGGTGTTATTTCAATTTCTTTCCGGCTATTGTCGTCCGGCATAAGACTTACATGTAAAGGGCCAGAGTTGAATGCTTTTCTAAAACTTTTTTGTCGGCTAAAAAATGTAAATGGGCTTATGAATTCAAATTTTATTTCCCATTCTAAATATGGTTCTAAGTGCCATTTGAGGTCAGGTTTTCGAACTATTTTATATTCATACTGGCCAACATTATTTGCTTCTAGATTGCGCAGTTGTTCTAGTTTAGGAAACCTTTTGCTGTCGCCAACCTCTTTGCGTTTATAATCACCATCTTTAGTGTACTCAAAACCATACAAAGCGCCTATCTCACCATTCTGTTCAAAGTCCGCAACGTCTGCAAGGTCTTTTAATTCTAAAGTTATACACCTCACAGGCGCTAATGTAACTCCTGGTTCTTCTGGCCCACGCGACATTTTTAGTACAGCTTATTATTTTATTTCCAAAACAATGTGCAGGTTATCACATTTCACGATTTTACCTGTTTTGTCTGCAATTTTTATATTAAATGATCCGACCCTCCACAATCTAATCTTTTAAACTGTAAATTAGGGAATTGTATAATTTCATAATCGCAATATGCAGCTTTCCCTGACGGAAGAGCTCTTAAAACAGTTGAGGGCCTTCCATCATATAAGTTTTCATCAGTGCTCAGCTCATCCAAATGAACATAGAGTAATGAATGTAATGCAAGATCGAGCGGATTTTCCCCCTCATAAGTAGTTTTGCGTGGTGTAACTCTAAATCTATGATTGCCAGCCGCAAAGCCTAACATTTTAGCTAGCTCTTCATCAAAATAGTAACCTGCTTCTTCTTCAGGCTTGAATGTTAACATTGTTTTTAGATTTGCATTGTTAAGTTTGAGAGTAATGTCGAAGTTACTCATTGCTTCTTTTAGTGAGCAAAACCCGTAATAACCATCAGGTATTGTTAACTGGCTAACTTTGGCCCCTGTTTTGCCAACTTTTAGAATCGTATTATTATTCAGGGATTCAGTTATATTAAACCATACAACTTTGTAAAAAATTTCATGAAGTGCGACCATTTTGGTTCCGCAATCGTTATCAATAGCTTGTTCTAAAAACGAAGGACGGTCTTGAGTTGTTATTGATACAAACATTTTTTAAACGAAATAAAAATGAGTGCATTCAAATATACTGATGCAAAATATTCTGTTGGGCCGCACTACAATCTTAAAAATATAACAACTGATACTCTTGACATTTCTGTGACTCAGTCTGATGCCTTTCAAGTAAAGGTGAGTACTCCATTGGACAAATATCTTAACCCCCCTATTAAAAAAGACTACATCGCAAAAGTGTGGTTCAGTCATCCAATGCAGTTTTATCAGAACCAGTTAAACTTTGCTGTGTTTTGTGCATCAACTGGGTGTGGAGTGTCGTATGCTGATCATTTAAATCATCCTGATCCTTTGGTGAGGTCAGTATATAGATTTCATTTTTATTACACCTTCAGACGTATTTTGACTGAACTGCAAGCACCATTACCAAATGACAAACCGTTTAATCCATTCAGCAACAGAACAGACATGAAGGCTTTTGAAAGAATCTCTAACGAATTCAATATTAATGTTAAGACAGACTTTAGACAAAAGTTGGATCTTAATCATGGCTTAGGCACCCCTTATTTTTGGGGCGTGCACAGAAAGTATAACTATGCTTGGAATCCTCCTTACACATCTTTCTCTTCAGGCACAGCTGTTCACCTAGGGTCCATAGAGCAAGAGCATAAAACAGCATGGACAACATTAAATTTATCCTAGACACTTCTAACGGCCTAACTAAAGCAGGAATAGAACGAATAAACGACTCTGTTCGTACTTACGTTTGGTGTTTGCTAGGTTCGCAAGCACAGACAAGGTCGAGCATAACCGATCCTTCTACTGGTTTTGATGCACAAAAACAATACTTGGCAAATTTAGAGGACGCCATTAATTCTACAGTTGATTTACCTTCAAGTATTAAAAGGTACCAAAATGTTTTACAATACGCAAGATCGAAAGTAGACTTTGCTGTTGGCACTGGTTTATACATGCTACCTTCTGACCTCAGACTCCAGATAGGCACAATAATAAACTACAATAATGAAATCCTTGTGGCAGGCAATGAACAGAAAGTCGGGAAAAACGAAATAAATTCTAAGCCAGTAATATTGCAAGCAGTAAACAAACACCCAAGAATAAGTCATCCAATCCCTGTGGCCCAAAGCCCGAAGGCCGTTGAAGAAGTCAAAAAAAATAATGACCATGAATATGAAAAGACAGCACTTGTTCTTGGATTAACTGGCCTAGGATTACTTGGTCTTTATTTTACTAAAAATTAACCCGACTATTAAGAGAACTAATGTCCATAAGTGCTCAGCTATAAAGCCAACTACTTTGCCTGCAGTAGACAAAAGCCAGCTAACAACACCCCCTAATATAACCTGGTAAAGCATCCACGGCTTTACCGGCTAATTTTTTTTAATAAACCCGCAAGATGATCAAGCTGTTTTTTTACCCATGATTTATCAGGTGGAGGCGATGGCGATGGAGGCACTGACCCAGCACCACCGCCGCCTGTAATAGCCATCACCAGTGTACTTATTGCAAATCCTAAGGCCGTTATAACGCTTACTAATGTGACTCCTTGCTCTCTAAACAGTGTTCTTATTCTTTCTGCTAGTGTTGTGTCTTCATATAAAATTCTTTGGATAGTTTCTCTTATTCTGCTCACTTGAGTTTGCAATTGTTCTCGGTTAGTAGACAACGCTTCTAGTCTTGCTGATCTCTCTTGTTCAAGATCTTTTAGTCTTTGGGTTATTCTTTCTTTAATATCATGCCCTAAGTTGGCGTCATCAGCCTCAACGAGTTTTTCTTTTTCTCTTTTTATATGCTCATCTAGTTCACCTAGTTTTGCTAAATTGTTTGTTAATTCGCCTCTGATGCTTCTCAAAGCATGATCAAGGGCCGTTATTTCTCGCATGGGTAGCGGGGGGTCGTGTATAGTTTTTAATGCTGTTTCTTCTGAAAAACTGGTTTCTGCTTGCATTACTTTGTCTGCTGTTTGACTTAAATCTTGAAGTTCCATGTTTTGTATTTGGCTATCTGTTGGGAGTTCTTGTTGTATGTTTTGAAGTTTAGCAACTGCCTCCGCTCTTAATTTCGGTCTAACAATGCCAAGGCGATTTTGATCGGCCACTCTAAGTCTTTGTCTAATTGTATTCATGCCTACAAACTTTGATGGGTCTCGTTTATCTGTAAGCCGAACAAGTTGTCCTTGATCGTTTTTCACAAACAAATGGCCTTTTTTATCTGCATCAAAATCAATAGGAAAATCGGGAGGTTCTAGGCCTAGACTTTTGTAAAATGAGTCAACCTTACTTAATGTTAATTCATGCAACAGTGAGGTCGTTGAGCGATGCTGTGTCATTTCACTCATGTCGTCTCCAGGATCAAAAACATCATAATCTTCTTCACCTTCAATGCCTGCCATGTTTCTTTAATAATAAACTTTTTATTTTGTTTTATAAAAAATGTCACAAACATATGGCTCGATTCTTGACCCGCATAGAAGACTGAAAGAACCCTTTGGCGTGAAGGGAAATAAGCGGAATATTACTGTTCCAAATAATCCATCTACTATTGATGCGGATCAAATTCTTACTGTCAAATTTCCAGACCTAGGAGCGGATGAAGTGATTGTGCCAGGCTCTGCGCGTCTTACTTTCAAAATAGAACTCGAATCAGCAACAGACCCAAACAGGACAGTTGTCCAGAATTTGGGACGGGCAATCGCTAAGAAAATTTCTATAAAACTTGAGGGGCAAGAAATATTTTCTTTACACAATGCAGACATATTTTTAACCTATTCTGATCTATGGCTAACTGGGAATGAAAGGGCTAACTTTGCGTTTCAAGGAATCGAAAATGAAGAAGCACTAAAACATAGAATAGGCGCCGCAGATGTTAAAGACGGCAAAAAGTATGTAGCTGTAAATTTTGCGTATGGAAATCGCTTTTCTATTCCCTTAGATTTTGAGTTGTTAAGTGCGCATGCGCCGTACTATCAAGGAGCATTAAAAGACAGATTGTCATATGAACTAACTTTTAATGAATACAAACGTGTTATCAGATCATCAGACACCGAAGCAAAGTACAGCATTTCTGACATCTCGTTAGAGTTTGACGTTGTTAGCAACCCTAATTTAGCAAGGCTGATTGAGCAACAATATCAGTCAAAATTAGCAATATATTACGAAAGAGTGATTCATCATACAACATCTCCCAGAAGCAGGGCAGACACTATATGGAATTTTAGTTTTAGTGCTGCGGCAAGATCGCTTAAAGGTATTTTATTGCTGTGTGAAGATGAAGAACCATTCAAAAGAGGAAGTGAAAAGTTTATTAATCCTAAAAATAACGAAAGTACAATGCTCGATTGAGGGTAGTCCTAACCAAATCTACGCTAGCGGGCTTAGACCTTATCAGCATTTTGACGAAATAAGAAAATTGTTTGGAGGCGGGAGGGGTAGAAATCCAACAGTAGACCTTGTGTCTAAAGATCTACACCTTCACAGTGTAAGACTTGATGATTATTTAACAACGAAATACGGTTTATGGATTGACCTAAGATCGACAGAGGATAATCAGTTGCATGGAAGTGGAGAGAACGGTTAAAGACGTAATAAACATTCAAATTGATAAAGAAAAAGATGGCGATAAACCCCTTAATGCACATTTGTTTTTAATATATGATGCGCAGCTGAATATTCAAGATAACAGATTAAAAGATATACAATACTAAATTATTTTTATTTTAAAAAAGCATGTCTGTTCAAGTTTATCCAAATGTACCTACAGCGCCAGAGTCGCCAAGAGAAGAGATAGCCCCCGGCATAAAAACCTTTAGATTAACCAACATTACACAAATGCTACAAAAACTAGAGCAGGACCTTTCAAAATACAGCAAAACCAAACGAAGGTATTCTGCTGCCTTTAATGCTGTTACATATGTTAATACTGGAGCATCGACTTTGAGTGCACTATCGGCAGGGACAAGTGTAGGTCTCTTAGCAACAGGTTTTGGTGCACCGTTAGCTATACCTCCTAGGCGGGGCGTCTTTAGCTCTTGGCGTGTGTGCTAGCAAAAAAATAAAAACTAAACTCCAAAAGCACACAGCTATGGTTCAACTAATAACAGCTAAACTTAGTTCCTTTAAGCTGATAATAAATAAAGCGCTAGCTGACTCAAACATCACGGATGAAGAATTTAGTCGTTTACAGGCCGATTTTGATGACTACAAAAGACAAAAGTTTGATCTTCAAAGAAAGGCGAGGACAAGTTTTTCTCAACAGCCTGCACACCGAGCAGATAAAAAAGGAATGCTTAAAAAAAGTAAACGAAACATTAAACTCTGTTCTAAACAGCTCACATTAACAACACCAAAAGGTGTTTATACTTTAGTTTATGAGTCCAAGCGTAAAAAGACCGTCGATATTGATTCTGATTAAGACGACTTTGGGAGTCGTTGTATTTTTTTTAATTTAAATAAATATTTTGAGTTAGAAAAGAAACTCAACATGGCTAAGATATATGAAGGACCGGACGAATTGTTTGAAGGAATGTTTAAGGAAGAGCGTTTGTCAAGAGCACTAAATGATATTGATCTAGAAGTCATTGATCCAACAAACGTACAGGCAAGTGTTGTTCATGCTATTTCTCAAGTTCCAGGTAAACTAACAATAGACCCGCCAGTTAAAGTAATGTTAGCTGTTTTAATCGACTATATAACAATAAATGAAGAAAATCTAGAAGTCTGGGTCTCAACTAAACAACAGGTTATTCTTTCTCGTAATGACTTAACACCCGGTTGGGCAGACGAACTGCTTACACAGTTTGATGTGGCCGCTGAAGAAGCCAAAATGAGAGGCTCTGGTTGGTCAGAGGGCGAAGTCCTAGAGATCAGATTAAAACAGGCTAAGTATGAGCCTATTGTAGGCAAATCTTACATTCCACTACCTCCAGCATTAGTCGCAAAAAAAGCAGTTTTAAACATAAAGAATTATTCAGACAACAAATGTTTTATGTGGTGTGTTCTCGCAAGGTTGCATCACGTTGCTAAAAACGCAGAGAGTGTATCTAACTATGAACCTTACATCAATGATCTTAACTTTAGTGGAATATCCTTTCCTGTTAGCGTGGATTCCATTGATCAGTTTGAAGAACAAAACAAACCAATAACTGTTAATGTATACACATGGGATGAAGAAACAAATCTACTACCCATTAAAGTGTCCAAGAACAGCCCAACAATAGGTGATCCAGACAAAAATCATGTTGACTTACTACTGATGTTTTCACCGCTACCGCATTACACATTAATACGCACAATGAGTAGATTATTGGCTCATACTTCAAAAATTGGGCATAAACAAGAATTCTGTAGAAAATGTTTAACAAGAATGCCATCCGTTCCAGCCGCGCTTGAACATAAGAAACATTGTAGTAGCCCGGTTGACTGTAATACAGAAAATTTCAAAATGGAGTGACTGAAGGCGGCGAACGAAGCAAGATCAGGAATAGAGTTTTAGAACTTACCGCCAATGACATTGACAAACAAAGCACAAGACAAGACACGATGCATTTCAACCACTTGGGTCTTCATCAGGCGAAAAAATAAATCACATTTAAACATGTGGGACAGTACAAACTACGAAAAACAAAGAAAAAGGGGGAATGAAAAATGACTTATCCGTAATTCTCCATGAAGGCGGAAATGACATGAGGCCAGGGGGATTATGGAGAGGAAACAGAGGGGGGGGGGGGGGGGGGGGGGGGGGGTTGCGTCAGGGGAGGTGTGTGTGTGTGTGATATGATAGGGTTGTGTGTCTAGTTTATTAGGATGGTATGATATCTTTGTGATGGTTGTGGTAATGGTGGATAGATAATGATAAAAAAAAATAAAAAAAAAGGTGTGTGTGTGTGTGGGGGGGGATTTAAGGGGAAGGATCAAAACAAAATTAAGATTAGATAGATGGAGGGTTGCTGTAATACTGTATGAAGTGAGTGAAGAGGATGTGGTGGTGGTGTATGTAAGTGTGTGTGTATGTGTGTGTGTATGTGTGTGTGTTGGTAGGGGATATTGCCAACTGATGTGGAAGAGGTGGGTATGTGTGTTTGGTTATTGTTGGATATTGATGCCTTGGGGGTGTAGTGTGCCCAGTTTGGAAATGAGATGGGATTCTTGAGTTGTGCGTTCAAAGCTGTCACTCTGTGACTGCCAGAGTGCCATAACTTTGACATGGTCGATGTTGTGTTGGGTGTGGTTGAAGTGTAGGGCGACGGGTTTGGGTCGGTGGTGGCGGATATCAGCCAGATGTTCAGCGATGCGTGTTTCAAGTGTGCGTGACGTTTCCCCTTAACAGCTGTAATACAGAACTAATTAACAGCTGTAATACAGAACTAATTACGCCCCCAGAAGGCAGTAAAGTTAGTTTTAAGAACTGGAAAAAACTGCAAAATTCTCCATACGTAGTTTACGCAGACTTCGAGTCGCTTATTGTTCCTTATGAAGGGCCAGCGCCACAAAAACTTCGAAAAACAGTCTTAATTGAGTAATCATCAGATTTGTTCATTTGCCTTCATTATTGTTAGGTCGGATGGCGCTCATTCAGCACCAGAATTATATAGAGGACCAGATGCGGCTAGAAGATTTTTACAGCGCATGCAGCGAGTGCGTATTGACTGTTCTAATAATCTAAACTTATCTGAAATCATAATGACGCCTGAAGACCAACAACAGTATGACTCAGCCACTCACTGTTGGATTTGTGGTTTAGAACTCAGTGAGGAAACCAATCCGACAGTAAGAGACCATGATCACATTAGCGGAAAGTTCAGAGGAGCAGCACATAGTAAATGCAATCTTCAACTAAAGTTTGAACCAAAGACATGGAAGCTGCCCATCTTCTTTCACAACTTGCGAGGTTACGACTCTCACCTTATAATGCGAGCAGTAAACGAAGCCTTCAGGGTGTCATGCATTGCACAGTCATCGGAAAAGTACATGTGTTTCACTTTAAATAACATGTCTTTTTATGACTCTATGCAGCACATGATGGGATCATTAGAGTCACTAGCTATGTCCTTAAAGTCCTGCCCAATAACGGAAGAATATTTTGACCCTACTCTCGTTAGAAAGGGTGTTTACCCTTATGAATACATGAACAGTTGGGAAAGGTTTGACGAAGACACACTTCCTCCTAAAGGCGCGTTCTTTTCTAGTCTTAGAGGAAAGGACATCAGTGATTCAGATTACCAGCATGCTCAAGATGCGTGGCAGAAGTTAGATTGTAAAACGATGGGAGACTATCATGACTCCTACTTGATGGCTGATTGTATGTTTGTTGGCGGATATTTTTGAAAATTATAGAAAGACCTGCATGAAACATTATAGCCTGGATCCTGCGCATTACATTTCTGCGCCCGGGATGAGCTGGGACGCTTTCTTAAAGTTTACTAAAGTACAGATTGATTTATTGTCTGACCTACCAATGATTCAGATGATTGAAAACGGATTGCGTGGAGAAATTAGTATGGCATCGCACCATTACTGTAAAGCAAACAACAAATACTTGAACGACTATAATCCAAGTAAAAGATCTAACTATCTTATGTATTTAGATGCAAACAATCTGTATGGATGGGCTATGGCGCAATCACTTCCATTACGCAACTTTAAAATGTACACAGAAGACAATCCGAAAAATATTAAAAGGCATTAAAGTGGTTGGGCAGTTTGTCGCCGGGTCAACAGCGTGGTTTCATTCTAGAAGTTGATTTAGAATATCCTCATGAACTCCATGACTTGCATAATGACTATCCGTTAGCGGCAGAAAGTCTAAAGATGAATCCAAGAGAGCCGCCTAAACTTGTGCCCAATCTTCGAGGCAAAAAAAATTATGTCTGCCATTACAGACTTCTACAATTTTATTTAAGACATGGTTTGAAGTTAACAGCTGTCCATCGTATAATTGCTTTTGATCAAGAACAGTTCATGAAACCATACATAATGAAGAACACCGATCTCAGAACTAAATCCACAGATGCTTCAGAAAAAGACTTTTTCAAGCTGATGAACAACAGCTGTTTTGGAAAGACTATGGAGAATCTGCACAAGCGTAAAGATGTTAGATTAGTTACCAGAGAAAACGAAGCAATTAAGCTGACTTCTAAACCTAATTATCAGGACTTTAGAAGATTTCATGATCAGCTTTTTGGCATAATGATGAAAAAAAAAGAAAGTCAAATTGGACAAACCTGTTTTTATTGGGTTTACTGTTTTAGAATTATCAAAGCTTTTGATGTTAGAATTTCTTTATGACTACTTTAAACCCTTGTATCCAGAGTCCAGAGTACTTTACACAGATACAGACAGTTTTGTTATAGATATCCCTACTGAAGACATCTATAAAGACATGAGAATCGAAGTGGCTAAAGGACATGCAGGATGGTACGACACGTCCGATTACCCTAAAGATTCGCCTTTGCATTCAATTACTAATAAGAAGGTTTTAGGAAAGATGAAGGATGAATTATCTGGAAAGTGATCAGGGAGTATGTGGGGTTAAGGTAAAAAATGTACAGTATTTCGAGCCAAGAGAAAACCATTAAGAAAGCAAGGGAATATCTCGCAGTGTTGTGCAGTTCAAACATATCACATGACAACTACAAAGAAGCATTGTTTGACAATAAGACTTTCATCATGACAACGTAAAACTGCGATCTAATCTACATGAGATCAACACAACTGTTGTAACAAAGAAGTCATTAGATAGAACAAACACAAAACGTGTGTTTGTTAATCCAGAGTTTTCATATGCAATAGGGCACTGGAGGACCGCATAAACAGGGGGGGGGGGGGGTTATATTTTTCATCAACTTTTATTATAAGATCAATCATAGCTTCATCCAATTCATTTAAATCTTTTCTCATGTTTGCTTGATGCGTTCGAATTTTTTTTATTATTTCAAGATATTCTTTTTCCCAATTTGGGGGTTTGAGTTGTAGGTGATCTGGATGATTTAGCATGCATTGATTAATCCTCAAAAATGTTCCCCTAATAGCATTACACGCATCAAATGATTCCCGTATCATTTTCAAGGTCTCTTCCTTTATCATTCTTGTTTCGTTCTGTGCTTCGTCCTGAGCTTCCATTTTAACTCAAATATATTTACGTAAATTAATTAAGCGGAACTGTGTCTGGTGGGATTATCTGCAGTTCTTCCTTCACAAAAGATCTTTGAGGAGCTGGTTGTTTTGTTGTGTCAGTTTCTCGTAAATAATACACGGGCGGATTCATTTTTACAATTCTTTTTATTTCATATGGATCAACACTCCAAACTGGGTCGGTTGCCCTGATGCGAGTGTCCCCTTCTGCTTCCCCGGTAAATAAAGGTACCTTACTTTCAAACCAGACAGTAATAGTTTGCCGGATGAAGCCTCTCCTTCAACAACATTTATTGTTTTTCTTTTGATTGCTTGTACTGGTTTTAGCCCTTTAAATTCTTCATTATTCATTGCGCGCAAAACTGAGGGCAGTCTTCTAACCCATTCTGTGTTGCGAGAATTGTCAATAAGCTCTCTGTGATACTGGTAGGAAAAAAGTCTTTCAGCTAACTGTTTGTTAAAGTTTTCAACTAAAGCCTGTGATCTGTGAACTCCTGGAATGCCTCTTTTAATGGTAACTCTATGTTTTAACAATAATTGATTCACTTGGCCTTTAAATTCTTTCCCATCATCGACTTGAATCATGCGAGGGTAAGTTAGCGGGCCTCGTTGGTATATCAGTTGTATGGCAACAGCAACAGCAGAAGCACTCTTTTGCGTTAATGGTTCCGCATCTTTGTATCTTGAAGCTATGTCAATGACTGTGAGTGCGTACTTAAATTTTTTTCGTCTAATCGTATCATGGGGTAAATATAGAAGGTCCATTTGATGGGTGTCGTTCGGTATTGTATTCACAAAGTGTGGTCTCTGTATTCGTCTAGGCGCAGGTAAATAAATTTGCCAATTCGCTTGTTTAGATAACCATTCTTTTGCTGTTTGTTCACTGACCCCTGCCGCTTGGCTTAGCTTTTTTATTGCCGTGATTCCCTTCCAATACCCTTTTGGTGAATAATAGATTTTGTTCATTTTTATTCAGCCAATATTATGCGCAACAAAATACACGACAGTCATACCAACGACAATAAACACGATTTCTTGCATCTTTTGTTTTTCTGACGGATGATAAAAGTCACTGAATTTTGGTGGGGGCAATGTTTCGATTGGTTTGCCTGTTACTAGATAATACTCTTTTATTGCTTGATCAACATCTTTAAATGTGTAAGCTGCATGCCCTGTTTTTTCAGTTTGTCGTTAATAAAATCTAACTGCTCAATTCTCTGCTTTTCATAGTTATCTTGTGCAGCTGCTAGTTGCTCCACAGCTTTGTTATGTCTTTTTCTCTCGCCGTCGTCCCGTAGTTTACTAAACGCGTAATTACTTCCGCTAAAAGCAAGCGCATTCACCACAGCGCCACCTATCATCATTACGAGTGAAGCCATTTTTTATAAATGTATTTTTTTTAATTTTACATATTGATACTGTCAGGAATTATTCCTTGCTTGACTAGAAAATCTTTCGTGGCAAACGAAGCTGCAATGATAGCAATTAGCTTTGCTGAATCCTCAAAGTCTAGTTTGCCAAGATCTGCCGGTTTTTTTTTTTAACAAGCTTTTACCAAGCATTGAGTATCCTACACTTAGACCCCCAATAACAGCAGAATGGTATACAAGGTTGGCAATAGTTTTTTCGGTGCTCATTTTAAAAAATAAAATAATTATAATTAATAAAAACATGAACAGCGATGATCTATTAACCTTCCTGAACTTATGATTACAAATGACCAGGTTGATGAGCAAGCTATTATGCCAAAAAAAGAAAGACTGTATTCTTTGGCAGCATGTGGAAAAACAAAACAGTTCCTTGGGAATGAATTTAGCATAGAACAGTTCAACAGATGTCGCCACAAGACATTATAAAGTATCACAACAGGTATGAAGCGCAGCTGGGGTCGAGAATGGTAAAAAGTGTAGGGCAAACGGTTCTTAGTTTGTACACTAAACTAGTCAGTAGATTTGCTCCCATTGATCTGAACAAGATCTTACGTATGATTTTACGCAAGATCCAGTTTTAACAAAGTCATTAGAGTCTCTAAGCTGTGATTTATATTACAGATTTGGAACATTGTTATCACCATTAATCATGGGATTAATTACTTTTAATCATATAGATTTTATTTCCCTTCAAAATGAACGAGCCAGAAAATCAGCAGAATCAGAAAACACTGAATCAGGTGGAGAAAGTAACCAAGCCAGAAAATCAGCAGAAAACACTAAACCAGGTGGAGACCAGTGAAAAGCATCCCATCCTGGGCGTGTTAAAGCAGGAAAAAAATTAGCAGAGTGGAACAGACAAGAAAATTAATGTTACAATATATAATACATCATGAAAACATAACACCGCCAACGCCCAGAACAAGTTGATTCAATGCCAGCTATAAAAACTCCATGTGATTCAAGGCCTACAGCACCAAAGTCTTCATGGAATATTGAACTTAAAACTGTTGTCATTTTTGGCGCCCTTGCTGCTGCTGGGGGCAGTTATTACAGTTATAAAATATATAAACAATGGCAACAAAAACCAAAGAAGTTAAAACAACCTGAACCACTAAATACAGAAGACAAAAGCACGCCAAAAACCGCCAATAACAAAACATCATTTTGATCCATTTATAATGCAATAATATTTTAAATTTTTTTGATAAAACATGGCGGATTATTATTTGTTTAAAATGATGAAGTCAATAAATAAAGACATGGAGTCTATAAAAAACATTTCCATAGACCAGAATTGCAATCAATGCGGTTGCTTAGGATGTAAGAACTTCATTAAGATTTATGCTGACCGATCTCGCGCAAAAGAACGCTGAGCAAGACATCCTCAGCGTGACGCGTTTTTTGAGGGTGTTGTCTATATTAGACATCTACTTTTTAAGTTTAAAACATAGATTTTTTATTTTTTTTTTTTGTAATTATAAGATAACTTAAATAAGAATTTGGGTTGTACTTAGAGGATACTTAGTTATGATCTTAGGTTTAAATTGGGTAAGAACTTGAGGGGACTTGGGGGATAACTTAAGTAAGAACTTAGAAGTGACTTGAGAATGACTTGAGGATGACTTGAGGATGACTTGAGGATGACTTAGGAAAACTTGAGTAAGAACTTAGAAGTGACTTGAGGATAACTTGAGAACCACTTGAGTAAGAAATTAGAAGTGACTTGATTAAAAACTTAACTAAGAACTTGAGGTGGCTTAAGGTGGACTTTAAAAAAAAAATTAATAATAATTTTTTTTATTTTTTTTAATTTTTTTTTTTTTATTTTTTAATTTTTTTTTTAAATTTTTTTAAATTTTTTTTAAAATTTTTTTTTTAATTTTTTATTTTTTTATTTTTTTATTTTTTTTTTAATAATTTTTTTTAAATTTTTTTTTAAATAATTTTTTTAATTTTTTTTTTTTTTTTTTTTTGACTTAGGTGACTGAAAGTGATTTTATCTCCTTTAAATATGCAAAAAAAATAGAATACCTCCCCTGAATAAATTATCTATTTATAGATCAGTGAGAGAGAATTGATCATTAAAAGTTGTGTTTTTGGTTTAATTTGCTAAAGTTTTAATATAAATATTGTACAAAGTAGCTACTAAAAAGTACTTTAAAACACAGTTGTTGTTTAACCTTTAAAACTATTCTGCTTGAATAAAAAACCCTTTTAATAACACCCCCAATTTTGCATAAAACCCATAAAATTATGAGAGCTTTCAGTTTGTACAGTATATATATTAATCCTAAAAGTGTAAAGTTGGGAATATGCCTGTGGTGGTTTTTGTGCTTGTTTGTGTGGGTTCTGAAAAGTCTAAATTTGGCCCTCTTCTCTGCCCTATAGTGACCCTTCCCATTTTCGTGTTTCGTCTAGGTCACTGGCGCGGCTATAAACGCCCGCAAACCACAATGTGTTGTCTGGGTCACTGGCGCGGCTATAAACGCCCGCAAACCACAATGTGTGTGTCCTAGGAAGGGCCACTGAAAATGGGGTGAGAGAGAATTGCCCCAAATTAGACAAACTGAAAGTAGACAACCAAGTGTAGAAATACCACTATTAGAGGCATATTCCCAAAACTCTCCGCATCTAGCCACATTATCTGTGATCCTCTGGATCTGGCTTGGGGCCCTAGGGCGCCATATGGGTCTCAAGTTAGACCCATGGGTGATCAGTTTTGCTTTTTTTTTTTAATTGAAAATGATCAGGAAAAACATAGGATTAAGCAAAAACTGAAATCTGAAAAGTTTAGTAAATTAGTATTGAAAACGGATAATCCTACACAGTATGTATGTTTGTAGGGTAGAACAGGAAAACACCGATTCTGGAGTCGCTCGGTTGAGACCGGGTGAGCCCGGGCAAGCCGGGTGATGTGTGTATTATTTTCATGTCCAGGTATCACTTTTCTCTTTGTGCTTCTTTTGATATTTGACCTTCTGTCGGGTAGGGTTTAGACATAAACAAAAACAAACCTTGCTTATATACCATCGATCACCATTATCAAAGATGGCATCTGTCTTGACTCCTCTCTCCCTTAGTCACTCGCTCCATAATCCACCCCGCACCCCCCCTCTCTCTCTCTCTCTCTCTCTCTCTCTCTCTCTCTCTCTGTCTCTGTCTCTCTCTCTCTGAAAGAAAAATGACTTTTGTGAGTTATGCAATGAATATGGTAAGGATAC
>CM031599.1:102890357-102895357 GCA_018398815.1 Conus ventricosus
TATCGATTACCGAACAAGAATTATCGCCGTTCTTCACACGTTTACCTTCACTCTTTCTCCCGCGAGGTACTTTCTGACATCATGGCTATCGATTGCCGAACAAGAATCACCGCCGTTCTTCGCACGTTTACCTTCACGCTTTCTCCCGCGAGGTACTTTCAACTGTTACAAAGAGAACAGAACTCTGTACTTCCGTCTCCGCCTTTGCTTTGGGTTCCTTCTCTAGTTCTTGAGTCGTCAAGATCGGATGTCAGAGTTACGGACTGACATCGGGGGTTTGGTCTCCAGGCAACAATGTGCAATTCATGATGCGTACAGCAGATACTACAGTGAGACAGAGATACATTGTGCAACTCATGATGCGTACAGCAGATACTACAGTGAGACAGAGCTACAATGCACAATTCATGATGCGTCCCGCAGAGAGTACGAGTGAGACAGTGCTACATTGTGCAATTCATTATGCGTCCGCAGAGACTACAGTGAGACAGTGCTACATTGTGCAATTCATAGTGCGTCCCGCACAGACTACAGTGAGACAGTGCTACATTGTGCAATTCATGATGCATCCCGCAGAGAGTACAGTGAGACAGGGCTACATTGTGCAATTCATAATGCTACATTGTACAATTCATAATGCATCCCACAGATACTACAGTGAGACAGAGCTACATTGTGCAATTCATAATGCTACATTGTACAATTCATAATGCTACATTGTACAATTCATAATGCATCCCGCAGATACTACAGTGAGACAGAGCTACATTGTGCAATTCATAATGCATCCCGCAGAGAGTACGAGTGAGACAGAGCTACATTGTACAATTCATAATGCTACATTGTGCAATTCATAATGCGTCCCGCAGACACTACAGTGAGACAGAGCTACATTGTGCAAATCATAATGCTACATTGTACAATTCATAATGCGTCCCGCAGATACTACAGTGAGACAGAGCTACATTGTGCAATTCATAATGCTACATTGTGCAATTCATAATGCGTCCCGCAGATACTACAGTGAGACAGAGCTACATTGTGCAATTCATAATGCTACATTGTGCAATTCATAATGCTACATTGTGCAATTCATAATGCGTCCCGCAGATACTACAGTGAGACAGAGCTACATTGTGCAATTCATAATGCGTCCCGCAGAGAGTACAGTAAGACAGAGCTACATTGTGCAATTCATAATGCATCCCGCAGATACTACAGTGAGACAGAGCTACATTGTGCAATTCATAATGCGTCCCGCATACAGTACAGTAAGACAGAGCTACATTGTGCAATTCATAATGCGTCTCGCAGATACTACAGTAAGACAGAGCTACATTGTGCAATTCATAATGCGTCCCGCAGATACTACAGTGAGACAGAGCTACATTGTGCAATTCATGATGCATCCCGCAGTTACTACAGTGAGACAGAGCTACATTGTGCAATTCATAATGCATCCCGCAGATACTACAGTGAGACAGAGCTACATTGTGCAATTCATAATGCATCCCGCAGAGAGTACGAGTGAGACAGAGCTACATTGTACAATTCATAATGCTACATTGTACAATTCATAATGCGTCCCGCAGATACTACAGTGAGACAGAACTTCATTGTGCAATTCATAATGCTACATTGTGCAATTCATAATGCTACATTGTTCAATTCATAATGCGTCCCGCAGATACTACAGTGAGACAGAGCTACATTGTGCAATTCATAATGCTACATTGTGCAATTCATAATGCTACATTGTACAATTCATAATGCGTCCCGCAGATACTACAGTGAGACAGAGCTACATTGTACAATTCATAATGCTACATTGTGCAATTCATAATGCGTCCCGCAGAGAGTACGAGTGAGACAGGACTACATTGTACAATTCATAATGCTACATTGTGCAATTCATAACGCATCCCGCAGAGAGTACTATTGAGACAGGACTACATTGTACAATTCATAATGTTACATTGTGCAGTTCATAATGCTACATTGTGCAATTCATAATGCGTCCCGTAGAGTACGAGTGAGACAGGACTACATTGTACAATTCATAATGCTACATTGTGCAATTCATAATGCGTCCGCAGAGTACGAGTGAGACAGGGCTACATTGTACAATTCATAATGCTACATTGTACAATTCATAATGCTACATTGTGCAATTCATAATGCTACATTGTGCAATTCATAATGCGTCCCGCAGATACTACAGTGCAGCAAAGAGTACAAGTGAGACAGGGCTACATTGTGCATTTCATAATGCGTACAGCAAAGGGTACGAGTGAGACAGAGCTACATTGTGCATTAATTTTCATAATGCGGACAGCAAAGAGTACGAGTGACACAGGGCTACTGGCTCTATTCGTATCCGAAGAGATTGTTTTGTGAAACTTGGCAAATCTTTGATGGAGTAAGTATGTGATCGGTATAATTAAGTAGATCGTTATAAACACATCTGCCTCGTCTTTTCTCTGAAATTGGAGTGCATTGTATTATCAATCATCCCATACAATCATTTAATATGTTTTGAATAGTAATTTTTCATTAGTTCACATGAATCTTTCAGCGCCTGGTGAAGGACGAATGTGATGCATTGTTAAATTTGGACAATTGCATATAACGACCGAGTTTTAACGCGCGTTACAGAAGCCACAAGCATATCAGCAAGACAGCAACACACTGCGCATTAACACCTGTCCTTTCAAAGGCAGTGGTGCACAGTGACGTTCGGAAGCGTGTGTACAGTAGAGAGTGTGCTGATAGTGTGGATGAGGGGCCCGTAATCAGATGATTAGAACGTTTGCCTGTGGAGCTGATGGTCGTTGGTTCGAACCGCAGGAGTGTTGGGGTTTTCTCCGTAGAAGGAAGGGATGAGTGTTGCCTTCCATCACACTGTGCCCTGAAACCCGTGAACCTCTGACAGGGCATTGCCCCTACGGCCATTGGGCGATGGGATCTGTAACCTTTGAGCACATGAATCCCCCTCCCTCCCTCCCCCCTCCCCCCCCTCTCTCTCTCTCTCTCTCTCTCTCTCTCTCTCTCTCTCTCTCTCTCTCTCTCTCTCTCTCTCTCTCTCTCTCTCTCTCTCTCTCTCTCTCACGTCAGTTGATAGTTCGTGTATGAAGTTGAACATCTAATGATTACTGGATTATCAGACAAATGAAGTTGCTCGATGACCTTATGTAAGTTGAACTTCATGGAGCAGAACGTTAATGTTAAACCGAACAGATGAAGTCGGACGTGCACTCTCTCTCCAGACGAGAAGCATGCTACCCTGCAGGAACAACAGAAGGTCTGCAGGAACAACAGAAGGTCTGCAGGAACAACAGAAGGTCTGCAGGGACAACAGAAGGTCTGCAGGAACAACAGAAGGTCTGCAGGAACAACAGGTCTGCAGGAACAACAAAAGGTCTTCCGGGTGGAAGTCAGCAGTCTATGGCAGCAGAGCCAGGACAGGACAAAGAAGATGGACGACTTGACAAAGAAAACCGAGATCTCGTCGGGAGATACAAGGGAAACATTGTAATCTTTTATGGATTTCCCCAGACAGAAAACCACATCTCTTCGACACGTATTGAAAGACTTTATAACAAATAATAAGCGGTGTCTCAGGATATTGATTTTTATGGTGCTTTTCGATTACACAACAGGTTGATCTTCCCTCAATGTGTGCTTGTGGTGCGCTCGAGTGAAAAAGAAAAACTTACTGTGACTTATAAGCAAGTTATGGTCATGCTCTTGAATCTTGCTGCGTATAATGGGTGAAAAATCGCAAGGAATACCTGTCACACAGTCACTAGTTTTAACCTTGAAATTTTCACGTCTGCACGATGTTTGAATAATAGTATATATACAATATATGACTACAAGCTTACGTTTAAAATCTCCTATCCAAACGGCTGTAGGGGTTGTGACCTATCAGCTGTAGGGGGTGTGACCTATCAGCTGTAGGGGTTGTGACCTATCAGCTGTAGGGGTGTGACCTATCAGCTGTAGGGGGTGTGACCTATCAGCTGTAGGGGGTGTGACCTATCAGCTGTAGGGGGTGTGACCTATCAGCTGTAGGGGTTGTGACCTATCAGCTGTAGGGAGTGTGACCTATCAGCTGTAGGGGTTGTGACCTATCAGCTGTAGGGGTTGTGACCTATCAGCTGTAGGTGGTGTGACCTATCAGCTGTAGGGGTGTGACCTATCAGCTGTAGGGAGTTGTGACCTGTCAGCTGTAGGGGTTGTGACCTATCAGCTGTAGGTGGTGTGACCTATCAGCTGTAGGGGTTGTGACCTGTCAGCTGTAGGGTTTGTGACCTATCAGCTGTAGGGGTGTGTGACCTATTAGCTGTAGGGGTTGTGACCTATCAGCTGTAGGGGTTGTGACCTATCAGCTGTAGGGGTTGTGACCTGTCAGCTGTAGGGGTTGTGACCTATCAGCTGTAGGGGTTGTGACCTATCAGCTTAGGGGTGTGTGACCTATCAGCTGTAGGGGTTGTGACCTATCAGCTGTAGGGGCTGTGACCTGTCAGCTGTAGGGGTTGTGGCCTATCAGCTGTAGGGGTTGTGACCTATCAGCTGTAGGGGTTGTGACCTATCAGCTGTAGGGGTTGTGACCTGTCAGCTGTAGGGGTTGTGACCTATCAGCTGTAGGGGGTGTGACCTGTCAGCTGTAGGGGGTGTGACCTGTCAGCTGTAGAGGTTGTGACCTGTCAGCTGTAGGGGGTGTGACCTGTCAGCTGTAGGGGTTGTGACCTATCAGCTGTAGAGGGTGTGACCTGTCAGCTGTAGGGTTGTGAACTGTCAGCTGTAGGGGTTGTGACCTATCAGCTGTAGGGGGTGTGACCTATCAGCTGTAGGGGTTGTGACCTATCAGCTGTAGGGGTTGTGACCTGTCCGCTGTAGGGGGTGTGACCTATCAGCTGTAGGGGTTGTGACCTATCAGCTGTAGGGGGTGTGACCTATCAGCTGTAGGGGTTGTGACCTATCAGCTGTAGGGAGTG
>CM031599.1:102900357-102905357 GCA_018398815.1 Conus ventricosus
TCTCTCTCTCTCCTCTCTCTCTCTCTCTCCTGCACACACACACACACACACACACACACACACACACACACACACACACACACACACACACACACACTCACACACACACACACACACACAACATACATACACACACACACACACACCACACACACACACACACACACACACACACACACACACACACACACACACACACACAAAAATGTTAACGCAAACAAAAATGACGTCAAGGCTTCTTTGCGTCATAAGCCGAAGTCAAAGGAGCAGTGCAAGAAAAATGACGACAATAATTTAAAGGCCGAGTCAAGAGATAAACAAAACGTCAATGACTTAAAGGCCAAGTCCAGAGACAAACCAGATCCAACTTTAAAGTGTCTTCCCAACATTTTATATGTGAATGACCCTGTCATAAAGAAAGTCAACACCAACAGACTAGGGAAGTCCTACGGATGTAAGGTACATCAGAGTTATGCAAGAACAATAAAGGACATCAAACCAGCAGTGGCCAAAGCAAGTGCATCTGTCAAGACCCTTCCTGATGCTTTACTCTTACATGTTGGATCGAAGGACCTAGAAACAGAATCAGCAGCAACATGTTCCGGAAGAATGGCAAAGTGCGTAAGGAGTATCAAAGAAGAAAACCCTGATCTGGCCATCATAATCAGTAAGATGGCTCCTACATCAGACCCCGAACTCAATATCAAAGGGACTTGTACAACGCACTTTTGGTGTCAGAGCTGAATGATGACAAAAACATCACGTTCATCACTCACTCCAACCTACGAGCCGCCCGCTTCAACCTCCGTGATGGGCTACATCCCACTGCCAGAGGAGCTAGCATCCTAGCGGGGAATATTGGCCGGCATCTGAGGAACCTCTTCTGGGAACGGTCCCGGAAGACAGCGCGACGTCCCCGGTACCTGCGCCCCCACTCCCTTCCTTGAAGATTCCTTCTACGCTCAGCCTGGTCCAATAGGTTCAATGTCTTATACAACTGGTGACATTTTTTGTTGCTTTTGTTCGGACCGAATGTAGCATACCAGCCTACGTCTGTGTGTAGCTAAGCTCCAATTGTGTTAAAGCGACATGTTTTTATTTGTTTAGTTATCTATTTTTTTCAGACATGAAATTTAACAATATAAAAATACTGCAATGGAACTGCCGCTCTATCTATTCTAATATTGACTGCTTACGTCAATTTTTAGTGTCATCTGACTACCACGTTCTTTTATTCCAGTCTGTTAATATCAGTAAGAACAAACTACCAAGACTGGAACAGTACTACTATCCACCAGTAGTAGATACAGATAAAAATGGTGATAGAGTAAATTGTGCTATCTATATTCACACTGGACTACAGTACTGTGACAAACAATCACCTGTGCCTAGTGGATTACATGGGATTTTTTCATGTGCTGTAACTGTCAAGTTTTCGGACTCCTTAAAAGTAAACTGTGCTTCTATATATTTACCTAAGGGTCCAGATGAAGCTAATACTGAATGGATGAAATAGATCAAGAATGATAATGTTAAATGGTTAGTAGGAGGGGATTTCAATGCTCATTCTCCTTTCTGGGAAAAAGAGTGCACACAGGTCAGTAGTAAATAGGTTTGTGGAAAATGTTGTAGACTCAGCTTTATGTTTACTTAATGATGGTTCTTATACCAGAGTTCCTGATATATCTACACATAGACCTACTGCTATTGATTTAACTTTGGTTTCACCTAAAATGGCTTTGTCGTGTGCATGGGAAACTTATTGTGAAACTCTTGGAGTGATCACATACCAATCATCATCACAATTAATCAGTCCCCTAATTTTGAAGACACAAAACCTGATGATACAATCCCAAGATTTGATTATAAAAATGCCAAATGGTCTCAATTTTACAATACACTTAAAGATCTAGATATAAGATTGTCCCCAGAGATGATATTGATACAATGTATGACACCTTTTGTACTTCTGTTCTAAAAGTGTCTGGTTTATGTATTCCTAAATTGAAGAATCAGGGACCTAAAGGGGGTAAACATCTTGGTAACGTTTGGTGGACTGAAGATTGCGATAAGGCAGTGAGTGAGAGAAAAAAAGGTTATTCAAGGAATACGTGCATACTAAGAAAAGTCAAGATGAGAAAATGGTTGATGAAAAATTTAAGGAAATGAAACATTCAAATGTACATAGTAATAGAGTTATGGAACAAGCCAAAAAGGATTATTGGGATAATTTTTGCAAAAGAAACACATTCGATCACAAAGATAGTAGAATGGTATGGAAAGAGATAAAGACGATAAAAAATGGAATCAAACTCCCAGAATATCCTATCATTCTTGATAATAACAAGTTACCATCATCTACAGACAAAGCAGAAGCGTTTGTCGACCAATTTGCTAAAGTGAGCAGGTTAGATGGGTTGTCTGAAAACCAAAGAAAATTCAGAGATAATAAAGAATCTACCCATGTCTTTAATGATGTATCTGATAATGACACGAGCGACATCAACGCCTCAATTACATTACAAGAGGTGAAAGATGCCATAGATTCTCTCCCAATCAAAAAAAAAAAAAGCTGTTGGAGTTGACGCCATTTTTAATGAAATGATTAAACATTTTCCAGACAAATGGATAAGCATTTTACTCAGCATATTTAAAAAATGCTGAAACTCAGGTCATTTGCCTCAAATATGGAAAGAATCAGTAGTAGTACCGATTCACAAGGAAGGTAAACTGAAAGAAAGTATAGATAGTTACAGACCTATTTCATTAACTTCTCATGCCTGTAAACTTTATGAAACCATTGTTTTAAATAGACTAAACTACTTTTGCGATAAGAACAAAGTTATCCCAACAAACCAAGCAGGTTTTCGAAAGGGTAGAAGTGCTGTTGAACATTTGGTCAAACTTACCACTCAGATTAAGCATCAGTTTTCCAGGAGAAAATGTTTACTAGCAACCTTTTTTGATATCACTAAAGCTTACGATCAAGTATTGCACTCTCGTTTGCTTTATAAACTTAAAGAGATTGGATTATCAGGAAACATTTATGATTTTCTTAAAGATTTCTTAGAAAATCGATATATTAGAACGAAGGTAGTGAAACTCCTACTCTACAAGAAGAAAATTATACATGGGCATTTCTCAGGGGTCTGTTATTGCCCCTTTACTTTTTAGTATTCTGATGTAGGATTTACCCACAAAAATTACTAAACATATAGAATTAGCCCAATATGCAGATGACATATGCATATGGATGAAAGTGACATTAAAAAAGATACATCTGTCAGATCACAAAATTATATTAAAAAGTTATATCAAAAAGAATTAAATACCTTTTCTGCTTATATGACTGAAAATGGTTTGCAAATATCAACTGAAAAAACACACATGATGTTTTTTAATACTGGATCTGATCCAGTTAATATGCCTTCATTTCAAGTCAACGGCACTACCCATCAAATATACAAAATAGTGAAATTCCTTGGAGTAAATTTAACATCAAAGTTGTCATGGAATTTTCATATTGAGCATATTCTGACAAAAGCTCGAAAAACTTTAAATCTATTAAAGATTATTAGTAAGCACACTTGGGCTCAGGATACAGTTACTCTTTTGTACCTTTCTACTGCACTGGTTAGATCAAAATTAACGTATGCACAAGAGGTGTTCTTCAGTGCACCCAAATACTTACTGAAAAAACTTCAGAGTATTGATTCCAAAGCATATAAGATAGCCATGGGACTACCGGTCCATGCCTCTTGTACAAAAGCATACAGCGCTGCTGGGATATTACCACTGGAAAAATATAGGAATCTCGCATGCACCAAGTTTGTTATAAGAAGTTCTACTATAGACAACAATATAAGCTCTGAAATAAAGATTAATTCGGACACTGATTTTCCCAAAAGGGCAAAAAAATTCATCTCAAACGACTCTAAGAACATATACTTTCTCGATTTTAGAATCCTCAGATATCAAACTAACATCTATTGCAAAAAGATCTATTGTGTCTCCTATCCCTCCCTGGAAACTAATACGAGCACATTTTGATATTGAGCATGATGGTAGTCCTTCGGATCCGAAGATGACGTTAGCGTTTCTGCAACTCATCGATGTACGCGGAGGTGGCTCTGCAGCCCCAATCTGGAGGCGCAGAGTCTGGAACAGTGGGGGGCACTGGAAGTCCGTTGTCGTGATCACTGCTGCTGCTGCTCTGTGGCGTTGATCCCTGGCGGCAGTCAGCTTTTGGCGTCGAGTACTTTCGAAGTTGGTAGCGGCTTTGTGAATTGTGGCCCGCCACAGAGGTCGGTCACTGGCGCACTCCTCTAGTTCTTTTGGTTTGAGTTCGCACCACTGGAGGTTTGATTTGACCGAGTCCTTGTACCGTTTCTTTGGGCGTCCTTGGTTTCTCTTGCCTTGCAGAAGCTCTCCATACAGCAGTCGCCTCCATACAGATTTAACAAAGGCTGAAAATACTAATTTGTTGTTATCCAATATCAAAATGCATTTGCATGATCACTATTCCAACCATTTCAAGATATACACTGATGGATCATTAATCAATGAACATGCAGGTGCAGCATACATTATCCCAGGCCTTAACAAAGAAAAGTCTTTGCTGAGTTAACTGCTATAATTATGGCTTATAGTTTGTTGTTGATTACCCTCAAAATTTATTTAAAGTTGTTTTATGTGTAGAGTCCAAGTCAGGTCTTACTGCAATGAAGAATTTTAAATTAAAAATTCGACCTGAGATGATCACTGAAATAAATAATTTAGTACATTTCCTCTCAATCAGAGACACTGAAATAACATTTCTTTGGGTGCCCTCCCACTGTGGTTATATTATAATGAAAAAGTTGATGTTCTAGCAAAGAGAGGAGCAAAACGATCATCAGATTCGCATTTTCTAAACTTCTCTTTGTCAGTGCAAGAGTGCTATACTTTGATAGAAAAAGTACAGTTTTCTAATTTTCATTTGATAGAAAGAGAAACTGGGT
>CM031599.1:102910357-102912857 GCA_018398815.1 Conus ventricosus
CAGATTTCAATTTGACACTCAAGAACAAAATAAGTTTGAAATAATTATTTCCTCTATTGGCGCGCATGCACACACACACACACACACACACACACACACACACACACACACACACACACACACACACACACACACACACACATACACACACACACACACACACACACACACACACACACACACACAAGAGAGAGAGAGAGAGGAGAGAGAGAGAGAGAGAGAGAGAGAGAGAGAGAGAGAGAGAGAGAGAGAGAGAGAGAATGAATGAATGAATGAATGAATGTTTATTCATATAGGCCTCGGCCCCTCATGAAGGGGTAAACGTACAGATATACCACTTCATCATGCAATACAAAGGGCTACGGTTATGGCAGGCACATCATGCAAAACTATGTAGTAGCTATTTCTCTATATTTAAAAGCCTTATACAAAAACAACGATAAATTACGTACAACATCAGGTTTAGTGCATGCCATGAGTAGACTTAGTTTAAATAAACAAGGTTGTCGATAATATTTAGGCTCCAAAAACTTTTCTCTTATTTCTTTCAACCTTTGACAACAAAGAACGAAGTGTATCTCATCTTCTTTAGACATCTGGCATAATGGACACATCAGATCGCGATAATTACAACATTTATATCTAAATCGATGCACATTCAAGTCAGATATACCTAGTCTAAACCTAGTCATTATAAACTTCAGTTTTCGGTCCATATTTGCTTTCAAATATTGCTTCAAGTCATGGGTATTACAAAACATTCTATACAAATGAAATCTTTCACTAGTGTAAATGTGGTTATTCCAGTTTTGCCATCTACAGTCAATCAAACGCTGACGAAACATTGCTATAAAGTGATTTTCATTTCCCACACCTTGATTTAACCACACGTCACCAAAACCATTGCTATATAAACTAACACGTACATTTGAAACCCAGTTCTTCCTTCCCCTAGAATCTAAATCATACATCATTTTATACGCTATGTTAGGTAACCTATGTTCATCCATATGTAATAGCTTAAACCAATATCGAACGCAGTTAACCGCAGCATTAATATACGTGGGAAAGCTGTTTGTTTCACCATATACTAAATCGTTGGGAGTACGTAGATCTACGCCTAAATACTTTTTAAGAGCAAATAAATGAACTGACTCACAGTGAGCAGCGGCTTGGTCTAACCCCCATATTTCTGATCCGTATAGCAGTACTGGCTGGACACGCGTATCAAAAAGTTTTATAAACAGTTCAAAGGAATTGTTATTTAGAGCATACAGCTTCTGAACAATACACAACAATGCATTTTTCGCTCGACTGGCAAGATCTTTACAAGCAGCAGTGAAACTCAGACGAGTGGAGATAAATATTCCCAAATACTTGTAAACATTAACTACAGGCATTACCACTCCATCATATAGCCATCGTTCTCTTACACTTAGATAACCTCCCTTCCGAAATACAATTATGTTACTTTTATTCATATTGACTTTTAATTGAAGCGAAGAAGCAGCATGTTGCAAGTTATTTAGCTGTGTCTGCAGCCCTATAACCGTTTCTGACAATAAAACAACATCATCTGCCAATAGAAGAATGAACAACTCAAATGCAGTGCGTGAGAGCACAGCGCCATGTTTTCCGTTATTAATCACATGCAATGCCAACTCATTAATAAATGCAGAAAATAGTACAGGGCTACACGCATCTCCCTGTTTTACTCCTGCTGTACATCGAATGTAATCAGAGAGTTTAGAACCAGACCTTACTCTACATTTTACATTTTCATACATAACTTTGATACACTTAAATAACTTACCAGTTATGCCGTTTTTTTGATAAAATAAGTCATAGCAAATTTCTATTAATCGAATCAAATGCTTTTTCAAAGTCTATGAACGCTACATACAGTTTACGATTATATGAAAACTGCTTTTGCACAAGCGCTAACAACGTAAATATGTGATCAACTGTCGAATATCCTTTTTTAAAGCCTGCTGGATACTCACCTGTAATATTGTTCTCGTCTATCCATTCTTGTAATCTGTTGTTAAGAGAGAGAGAGAGAGAGAGAGAGAGAGAGAGAGAGAGAGAGAGAGAGAGAGAGAGAGAGAGAGAGAGAGAGAGAGAGAGAGAGAGAGAGAGAGAGAGAGAGAGAGTAGAACGTCGGTGAATCAACAACAAAGAGCTGAACAGAAGACGGGTTTCCGCAAGTAGATGTATTGGTGGTGGCGGTGTGGGGGAGGCGTTTAGAGACAGATGGGTGTGCGGAGAGGAGGGGTAGTGATGCAAAAGCACCCTCGCCGTTCTTCTTTCAGCAGCAGTTGCTGGAGATGTTGTCTTTGCTGCTGTTGATGGAATTCTCTGCTCCAGCTGTTCTCTACCTTGCCGAGTGGCTCGGTGCAACCAAACTGGGCTTGTTACAGAAAGGTCAGGTACCAGATTCAATTAAAGCTTGGAAATGAGCACACATTACTTAAGGTTGACCAAATCTGAAGTAGAGGAA
>CM031599.1:102917857-102925357 GCA_018398815.1 Conus ventricosus
CATCTGTGTAGGACAGATTGAGGCAGCATGTAACACGGCGTCACTACCCACCTCCAATGCATGCATCATTGGATGGAATGGTTCTATCTGTAGACCTTTCAGTCAATGTCTGTCTTTCTTCACCTGGCGGGATCTCCTCTGAAGGTAAAATAAATGATAATAATAATAATAATAATAATAAATAATAATAATAATAATAATAATAATAATAATAATAATAATAATAATATAATAATAATAATAATTATTATTATTACTGTTATTATTGTTATTATTATTACTATATTATTATCATTTATAGCACTTAATCATACATAAGCTCTAAGTGCTTACAAATACAGAAAAAAAGGGAAAAAAAGTCAAAAACAAACAAAAGAAAAAGCCCAAGATGGGCGTGAAAAGTGCGAGGGGAAGGCATTCAGGAAGGTCTGAGGAGTTTTATGTGTGTATTGGGAGAGCAGAGGAGATAAGGAGGGGGGGGGGGGGGGGGGGCAACTAAGATATCTAAGCCCACGAGTAAGCAACAACAACAACAATGAAAGGACATTCGTGGAAGGGTTGGGTTTTTAGAAAGAGGGTACTGAAATGATCGCAGTCGTCGCGTTTCAACACCAAGAGAAAAACTGAAGAGGCTAAGGAGGGGTGGGGAAGGAACAGATGGAGCATGCGGGGTAAGGGGGGGGGGGGTGAGGGATAGAGTGAATGACGTCGATTCTCATTGGTCTGGACTTTCCTACCCTTTTTAGTTGTCTCTTCTGACAGCACTAAATATTGGTCTTGGAATTGTTTTCGTGTGCAGTACCATTAGGAGGATTAAGCGTGTGCAGTACCATTAGGAGGATTAAGCGTGTGCAGTACCATTAGGAGGATTAAGCGTGTGCAGTACCATTAGGAGGATTAAGCGTGTGCAGTACCATTAGGAGGATTAAGCGTGTGCAGTACCATTAGGAGGATTAAGCGTGTGCAGTACTATTAGGAGGATTAAGCGTGTGCAGTACCATTAGGAGGATTAAGCGTGTGCAGCACCATTAGGAGGATTAAGCGTGTGCAGTACCATTAGGAGGATTAAGCGGGTGCAGTACCATTAGGAGGATTAAGCGTGTGCAGTACCATTAGGAGGATTAAGCGGGTGCAGTACCATTAGGAGGATTAAGCGGGTGCAGTACCATTAGGAGGATTAAGCGGGTGCAGTACCATTAGGAGGATTAAGCGGGGAAGCCAAGAAATACAGTCCGCGAACCCTTGTTTTATAACGGAAACTACGTAGGCAGACAACTTCATGTCCAGAAAATTTATCACCCAGATTTTCTTCCCGTCTGAAACGCCGAACGTAGATGGCGGAGGGTTTTCTTTTCTTTTCTTTTCCATCTCCCGTGAACATTGATCAAGAAATACCATGTATATGAAGAGGAAGAGAAGACGAAGAATGAGGAGAAGGAGAAGGAGGAGGAGGAGGAATAGAAGGAGGAGGAGGAGGAGGAGGAGGAGGAGGAGGAGGAGGAGGAGGAGGAGGAAAACAGTAAAGAAGCAGGGGAAAACGAAACGAAGGAAACAAAATGAATCAAAATTTATTGAACCGAGATAAGCAAACATAAATGTGTTCTTTTCCATCCAATTCTGGAACAAAACGTTAAAAAGTCAAATAAATTTAAATAAACGGAACAAACAGACAACACGATCTTCCACCATTCAAGATAAATGAACTGTTGTCAACTCAATTGACTGACGAGAAGCAACGAAATAGATATGAAGATGAATGAAACGAAGTAGAGTAGGGGGACGGAATGGGGTGGATGGAGGAGAGACGGTGAAGGGAGAGGTGGAGAACACAGTAGCTTTAACATAAAAAGATGTAAGTTTACCTAATTTAAAAAAGCAGAAGAAAGGGGAATAAGGGTAAAAAGGAGGAGTGGGGGTGGGGGTGCCAGAAAAAAAGTATGTTCGTATGCAGACACATTCATGCATACACCCATGCACATATGTACAGGCGCATATACATCTTTTATGATAATGAAATAAGCTTGCTTGATAATGATCATCAAATATTTGTTGAGATGCTGTTAATGTCTACAATGTTATTGTTTGAAATAATGATTTTTTTTTTTAAATATCTGCATGGAGAAAAAAACACCGTAGGTGCCGGCTTTGTTTGATATTTATTGGTAGAGAGTTCCCAAGCGTTCTTGCTTGAATAGACCGGTCTAGCTTTGAGTAGATCAATTCAGTGTGTCCAGATTAGTACATTATTAGCGTATCTTCGTTGATTTTGTGGGCTGCAGCTTACAATACTGAGTTCTGTATTGTAAACGTCGAATGTTTTGGCTTGATGCAGTCTTACGGATTTAATGAAAATAAACTTATAAGGATAGATGACAGAGTTCGCTAACAGTCTTTACTAAAGGTTTTACCACATTAACACTACAAATGCCACAAAGCGTTGAGCGGCAGTCGATAAAATATCCGATACATACTTGATAAGAGATATGTGCGTTTGTTTGTTTGTTTGTTTGTTTGTTTGTTTGTTTGTTTAAGTTGAAAGGTTTTTTTTTCGTATACACGTTTGCTCAAACCGAAAATAATTAGGAAGTGACCAAGTTAGACTGTTGATCATGACATGAGTGCTATCTTCTTCTAGATGCTTGTGGTCGATGTATATGTACTGCATTAAAGAAGCTGAAAGTTGGCCTTTTTGACGCAAAGTAATAATCGTATGCTTTGTTTTTTGTTCATTTATGGACATCTAGCTAAGTTCGAACCAGTCAAGTAACCGATGAACATCCATTGATACTGTAATGAATAACTGACTTAGGTCAAAGTGTTTAGTTCGGACATATGTCTAGTTGCAAAGCGAGACGACTGCAGGCGGAAATCTAAACAAATCTTAAATAAATGTTAGCGAACCGCCCAGAGAACGTGGACAAACGAGTCACAAGAAACACACAACGCGTTTCGACCTCTTAGGTCTTCGTCGGGTGATACATAAACGAATAAAACAACGAAAATTCACTTAGCTTTGATCGCTTCAGATCGCTTAGGGTTCAGCGCAAGGAAGAAGGCGTTGAATTCAACGCCTTCTTCCTTGCGCTGAACCCTAAACGATCTGAAGCGATCAAAGCTAAGTGAATTTTCGTTGTTTTATTCGTTTATGTATCACCCGACGAAGACCTAAGAGGTCGAAACGCGTTGTGTGTTTCTTGTGACTCGTTTGTCCACGTTCTCTGGGCGGTTCGCTAACATTTATTTGTTCGGACATATGTATCATGCACAAAGACTTCACACAAGCCTTGTCAAGCCACGTCATGTTGCTTATAGCCCATCCGACCGCACAGGGCTTATTAGGACTGTTACCACATTAAAAACATGCCTGTACTTTGGTATATAAGGGGAGACCATAGACATGAAATAAAGAAAAGAAACGCCAACTGATCCTTGTGAAACACCAATTGTTTATAGTGCAGAAATACAATGCGTTTCGCAAATGGAGAAATCACAGAGCGCTGACGATTAGTAAGGGACGATTGTAAGAGAAAAAGGACTTCAATGTGAAAGAAAACAAGAAAATACAGGTAGGCGGTTTTCTTTTCCAGAGGTAATTTGTGAACAAAACTATTCTATGCTTTCACAAAGTCAATAAAGAAAAAATCGAATGATTTTAAAACAAATATATTCGATAACCATTGATTACATAGATACGTGAGTGTTGTGTGACAAAATAAGCTCGAAATTCTGACAGAATGTGGCAGAGTACGTCATATTACAAGATAGAGACCTATATAAACAAAGCTTGCTCTTATGTCTTAGATTGAAGAAATAATAGTGGGAGATAAGCATTCATATCTGCAGTGGTAGATAATTCTGCCTAACCAACAGTAGGTGCTTGAGTGGGTGAATGGGGATTAATAAATGCTTCTCAAAATGAGCCTTCAGCAAGCTTTTAGTCTCCAAGGGGGAGACAATCTCCGATGGGAAGGAAACTCACTAACATATAACTCCTGGTCAGATACCGGTATTTCGAAACCTGATTGTTTCTCCTCAGTGACCGCGGGAAGTGGTAACTTGACTCCTCTGCCTTTTTCAGTTTTAAAGAGAATGCTATCCCAGAAAAAGGCTGTTGTGCAATACCATAGTATGTTTGTTGAGTTTAAAAAAAAACAAAAACAAGAAAACAACCAAAGGTGCCACCTTAGAAGCAAAAGAAAATTATGAAACAGCAAAACATACCACATTTTCTGGTGAAAAGTAGAAAATATAAAAAGATAACCTCAAGACACAAGTGCTGAGGGCCAGTTCTTGGAATGAATCCTCCAGGCATCTCTGTCCTGGGCTCTTTTTTCCAGCTGGTTCCATGTCATCCCCATATTCCTGATGTCTGTTTTTAGGTCCCTGCACCAGGTGTTCCTTGGCCGACCTCTTTTTCGCTTTCCTTGGGGGTTCTATGTTAGGGCTTGTCTGGTGATGTTGCTTGCTGGCTTCCGCAGCGTATGTCCAATCCAGCCCCAACGTTGTTTCTTGGTTTCCTGTTCTGCGGGCAGCTGGTTTGTTCTCTCCCAGAGCTCGTTGTTGTTGATGGTGTCTGGCCACTGGATGCGGAGAATCTTGCATCAGGCAATTGTTGATGAACACCTGCACTTTCTTGGTGGTGGCGACTGTAGTTCTCCAGGTCCCCGCTCCATACAATAGAATTGCCTTGATGTTGGTGTTGAAGACCCTGGCCTGACTTCAGTTTTTAATTTTGATTAACAGTTCCTTGGAGCTCCAAATGTTGCGTAGCTGTACGAAGGCTGCCCTGGCCTTTCCGATCCTTGATATGACGTCGGCGTCTGCTTGTCGATGGCACTGCCCAGGTAGGTAAAGGCTTCTGCCTCCTCTTGCGTCTCGCTGTCCAGCATGATCGAGTTGGTGCTGACAGCGTTGGCCTTGACAAATCTTACTCTTGCTTTACGGATGTTGAACCCTACTTGTGCTGATGTGGCTTCTACGCTGTTTGTCGTCTCTTACATCTGCTGTTGAGTGTGTCAGAGTAGTGCCAGGTCGTCGGCGAAGTCTAAAACATCGAGCTGCGCCTAGGGTGTCCACTGGATCCCACGTCTTCTCTGATCTGTTGAGGTCTTCATGATCCTGTCGATTGCCAGTAGAAATAGAAATAGTGAAAGCAGGCAACCTGCCAGTCCTCGCTTCGAATGCCTTCGTGAGCTGCCCTCCATGGATGACTCTGCAGGTCAGACCCTCGTACGAGTTTCTGATGATGGTGGTGATCTTGACCGGCACATCGTGATGTCGGAGAAGCTTCCACAGAGTGTTTCGGTCTACGCTGTCAAAGGCTTTTTCGGAGTCGATTAAGTTGACATACAGGGATCAGTTCCACCCGTTCGATTGCTCGACAGTGATGCGAAGCGTTGCGATCTGACCTGTGCAGGATCGATCCTTGCGAAAGCAAGCCTGCTGGTCGTGAATTTGAGCATCAACTGCATCCTTTAAGCTGTTCAAAACGATTCTGTTGAAAACCTTTCCTATCACAGGCAGCATGTGATTCCTCTGTAGTTCGCGCAGTTGCTAAGGTCGCCTCTTCTTGGGAATCTTGATAAGGTATCGATCCTTCCAGTCTGCTGGCACGTGTTCCTCTTCCCAGATCTCCTTGAAGAGAGGCCAAAGCATCTCTGCTGTAGTCTCTATGTCTGTCTTCAGTGCCTCCGCGGGTATGCTGTCAGGTCCTGCCGCCTTCCTCTCTTCATCTGTTTGATGGCCTTTCCAATTTCTTCATTGGTTGGTGCCCCGCAGTCTATGGGCAGGTCTGAGTCAGCCTCTTTGGTGTCTGGAGGGTTCTCTGGCGATGGTTTGTTCAAAAGCTCCTCGAAGTGCTCAACCCACCTGTTCTTCTGCTGCTCTTCTCCTGTGATTTGACAACCCTCTCTGTCCTTTATTGGTCGTCCTGTATTTTTCCGCCATCTTCTTGGTGGCGTCATACAGTCCTTTCATGTTTCCCTGATTTGCTGCTTGCTCAGCTTCTGTTGCTAGGTCATCTACATATTTCCTCTTGTCTGTTCTGATGCTCTTCTTTGCTTGTTTGCTTGCTTCAATGTGTTCTGCTTGTGTTTTGGCCTTCCCTACTGTTGTTCGGCTGTTGTTGGTCTTCTTCTTCTCGATCGCCTTTCACACCTGTATACAGGATTTTGTAATGAATCTGGTGCCCCACTGCAGAGCCCCCACAGACCCGTACAGCTTGTAGTTGATGGGCACCAGCTAGAGCCATGTCCTATCCCTCAGACACTGCAAGTCCCCACAGTCCTGTAGAATGTGTTTTGGCTGTTGTTGATTGTCGCCTTCTTCTCTTTCCTTGGTTGGATCTTGCATAGACTGTCTGCCAAGATCCATTCAATGTACTGGTGCTTATTGTGCCCAAGCATGTCCTGGCATGTCCATGTTACAGCCTCCTTGATCTCCCTCCGCTTGTCCCCCCCCCCCCCCCCCCCCTCTCTCTCTCTCTCTCTGCGTGCGTGCGTGCGTGCGTGCGTGCGTGCGTGCGAGCGTGCGAGCGTGCGTGCGTGCGTGCGTGCGTGCGTGCGTGCGTGCGTGCGTGCGCGCGCGCGTGCGCGCGCGTGCGTGCGTGCGTGCGTGCGTACGTGTGTGTGTGTGTGTGTGTGTGTGTGTGTGTGTGTGTGTGTGTGTGTGTGTGTGTGTGTGTGTGTGTGTGTGTGTGTGTGTGTGTGAACAACTGAATTATAAATTACGTTGTTTGAACTTTGCCATCCTTTTGAATCACTGCCTCTTTTGTTTATAGATACCAATACCATGCTGGCTACAAGACTCATCACATTCTTTAAACTACCTTACGACTGGTCAAAAGGTTTGTCAGCATTCTCAAGTTGCCAGCTGGAAGCGTCGGAGCAGTGTCTTTAATATTTCCAGCAGTTTTCAGAGGCTTTTCTTGCGTAGTCGACAATGGATAGTTTACTTTTCCGTGCCCATTGTCGTTCTAAGCTATGATTATCTGAATGGCTCAGGAGCTGACAAGTAGTATCATTTGATAGGGTAAGCTACATCACAATTTGTGTGTGCACTGTGCTCGTTCTCTCTGTTGTGATCTCTTTCGATCAGTCTGTCAGCCTATCTTTCTTCTAAGTGCCATATTGTCGCAGCATGGTTTTAAACAGTTCAATGGATTTTGTAAACCTACGGGTGTCGTTGAAATTAAAACCACATCGTCTCCAAAAGTAGAATAAACAGTTCCATAATATCTGGCATCATGTGAACTCCGTGTCTTCCTCTTTCAGACATGTACTCTGCTAACTGATTTATGAAAACTGAAAATAAGGTAGGGCTTAATACACAACCTTGTCGGACACCAATTGGACATTGAAAAACTCAGAATAATCAAAGTTAACTCTGACA
Source organism: Conus ventricosus (assembly GCA_018398815.1). NCBI lineage: Eukaryota > Metazoa > Mollusca > Gastropoda > Neogastropoda > Conidae > Conus > Conus ventricosus. The sequence continues at coordinate 102,925,247 of CM031599.1, forward strand.
CACGATAACAGGGAAGAATACATGGCATGTAACAAACTAAAAAACTTTCCTCTGATACCTTTATTCCCCAAACATTCAAGACGCTTGTCGTGGCGCACAGAATCAAATGCC
>CM031599.1:102930357-102932857 GCA_018398815.1 Conus ventricosus
GATTGTAATTTTGTACAATAGGCACCTGAAACAAGCTAAATTTTCCGCGAATATGTCGGTAAGCATCACAATGGTATAAAAATTGATTTTCATCTTCAGTGGCGTTTGCTTTGCAGACTGGACAAGTCTTTACTGTTGTTGTATCAAGCATAAACCATTTTTTGTTGGCAAAAAGACCTAATGTTCTTGTTCGAAATCTTGCCAGTGCGCTTCTGTGCCATCTATCTGTTACCACCGATAAATACTTTTCAGGTTGCAGGTTACTGTTAAATGAAAGAAACCATCTGTATTTTTCATTTCCTTCCATGTGAGAGTGCCAGTTTTTGTTTGAAACATACAGATCAATCTGTCTTTAAATTCTGAAATAAACAATTTATCGTTTCCTACTTCTTGGCTTAGCCAGACAATGCCAAACCAATTTTCAGTTAACAGTTTCTTTACATTGGATACCCAGTTAAACTTTCCATTCTCATGCTGTTGTAACAACATTTTGTACGCCTGTTACATAACCTTGTGTAAGGTAGTTTTAACAGTTTCAACCAGTATTTGATACATTTTATATAGGTATGTATATAGGGGATACCTTCCAGTTTCCGCATAAACCATTTTGTTAGAAGAATGTAAGGGAACACTTAGGAAACGCTTGATTGCAAATGTATGGACACTTTCTATTTCGTTGTTGACCGGCACCCCCCACACCTCTGCTGCACATGTTAATATGGGTGTTTATCTGAGTGTCGAAAAGTTTCCAGAAAATCGATGGTTCAACTGAATCTAATTTTCTCAATGTTCTAAGAATTTCAATCACCCCTCTCTTTCCTTTTCTACACATTTCTGTCAAACCTGCATTAAGACTGAGCTTGGTTGTGAATATTAGACCGAAGTATTTATAACTGTTTGTCACTTTACTTCTGTGTTACCGTACCACCATTTTTCGTGTCTAGAAAGATGACCCCCCATTCTAAAAATCATAATATTTGTTTTTTCCAGATTAACAACTAATTGCAACCGATCTGCTTCTCCTTTTAATGCTGTCAACTGGTTTTGTAAACCAATTATCGTATCAAAAGCAAAACAACATCATCTGCAAACAACATCAGGAAGATTTCAATAGCATCTGGTATCATTTGAATACCGTGTCTGCCTCGTTTGTTGATCTCTATCGCTAATTCGTTGATGAAAAATGAGAAAAGCTGAGGGCTTAGTTAGCATCCCTGCTTTACACCACGCGGACAGTCAAAGTAATCTGATAATTTACCCTTATCACGTACGCAAGCCACTACAGAATCGTACACTCCTCTAAGTGCCTTATACATTTTCCCGTTAATGCCATTATTTCTCAAAATATCCCAAAGAATGTTCTGTTCACTGAATCGAAGGCTTTTCTAAAGTCAACAAAGGCTACATATAATTTAGCATTTCGGAGTAGATACTTCTGGACAAGTGCGTATAAAGTAAAGATGTGATCTATCGTGCAATAGTCTTTCCTAAAACCTGCTTGTTCTTCTATTATTGTTTCTTCGATTTCTACCCATTTAGTCAGTCGTTTGTTTAAAATATTTGTGTAAATTTTACTTACCACGTTTGTTAGAGCCACCCCTCTATAGTTGTCTGGGTTATTTGTGTCTCCCTCTTTATGAATTGGTATGATTATAGATTTAGACCATTCACTGGGGAACATTCCACTATCAAAAATAGCCTTGAGTAGTTCAACCAGAAAGTCCACTACCACTGCACTTGAATGTTTAAACATGTCAGCTATGACTTTGTCCGGACCAGGACTTTTTCCACTTTTCAGGTTTTTTATTCCATTTACGACCTCTTGTTTAGTGATTGGATCATTAAAGTGTGGCTCTTCGTTTCCCCCCTCCGCTAGCTCATCGTATTCAGTAACTTCATGTACAGGCGTACTTTCGAAGTCACTGAAAACACTGGAGAAATGGTCGTACCACTGTTGGCTGCTAAAAAACCATTTCCTTTCCTGCCAACAGTTCTTATTGTTGACCAGAAAAGTTTTGGATCGTGGATTGAGTCTTTAAGCTTCTTAATTTTCGTTTCATTAGACAACCTCTTTTTCTCTCTTTTCAATTGACCATACTCTTTCCTTTCTTTTATGTAAGCTTCTTTTTGCAGTGCTCTGTATTCAGGTAATTTTGCTCTCCGAAAAGATCTCAGAAGTCGTAAGACAGTCCTTTTCTTCTGTTCGCACTCAAAGTCAAACCAATCATTGCACCATTTTTTCTTTCTCCCAACCCTCCTAACCATAGACGCTGCAGCCCCATACATTGCACTTATTAAAATGTCGGTCGCCCTGTTAACATCCGTGGCAAGAATCAGTCGTGCTGTATTTAAACACTCTTTAAACTCATCAGATTCCATTTCCTCTTTGTACAACCCACAATACTCTTCAGACCACACTACCTTTTCTTCTTCTATGTGTTCAGACTGCGGTAACTGGGGCACACAACCTTCACTCAAACAACTTCTCCAGGACAATTCG
>CM031599.1:102937857-102950357 GCA_018398815.1 Conus ventricosus
CTTACTATGTATGTTTGTGTGTTGCTTGTTTGCGAAAGTGTACAAGTGTTTGGGTGGCTGTTTGGGGAGGGGCGTTTTCTGGGTGGAGATTGTTAAAGTCGAAGCATGTTACGTTTCTTTGATGTTATTTCCATTTTCTGTATTTTCAAACTTTTGTGTGTGTTCAATCTCTTGTTTGTTGGTTGTTGTTTTTTGTTGTTGTTGCTTTCTTTTGTTGTTGTTGTTGTTTTGGGGGGGATTCTTCATTTTTTTATTTCGCAACATTATTATTATTATTTTTTTTTGGTTCCCCTCTTGGGAGAGGGCAGTATGTAAAAAAGTATGAACGTGCCTATCTATTACCCTCGATAATAAAGAATTTGTCTTGTCTTGTCTTGTCTTGTCTCTGTCTGTCTGTCTGTCTGTCTGTCTCTGTCTCTGTCTCTGTCTCTGTCTCTGTCTCTCTCTCTCTCTCTCTCTCTCTCTCTCTCTCTCTCTCTCTCTCTCTCTCTCTCTCTCTCTCTCTCTTACGTACACATGAGCAAAATACAAGAGTACAGATGCGCGCTTACATTCGTACCTACGTACGCACGCACGCATGCACGCACGCACACACGCGCGCGAGCACACACACACACACACACACAACACACACACACACACACACACACACACACACACACACACACACACACACACACACACATAAAGGGGGGGAAATAAGAAAAAAAGGTAAAGTGTAAAAGAAATAGCAGTCTGTGTGCGCCAAGTTTCTTCTTTAAAAATGTGGATATTCTCAATCATCATTACCTTGTACAAAGGAAGCAATTTCTGCACACACGAGAAATGCTCTGATGATTGGCATTGGCAAGGTCACGCTGTTGAGACTACATACCAAACATTGCTGTCCTTGCTACCGGCTGATAAGAAAGTAGTCGCAGGTCGTCATTGAACGCACTAAAGTCACACACCACACACACACACACACACACACAACACACACACACACACACACACACACACACACACACACAACACACACACACACACACACACACACACACACACACACACACGCACGCACGCACGCACACACACAACACACACACACACACACACACACACACACACACACACACACACACACACACACACACACACACACGCACACACACACACACACACACACTCTGAAGAAGATCGTGTCTTTAAACTGTGCATTCCGGGAATGACAATACAGAACATGATCCAGTGGCTTCATTCATTGCCGATAAGCTCACCCATGTCCAACACATGATTGTTCATGTTGGGGTCAACGATTGTCCGGCTGGCCCAGTGTCTGCTAAGCAGTGGACAGAACTGATTACTCTGTGCAAAAATCTTTTCCGTCAGCTTGTATCACGCTCAGTTCTATCATTCCAGCACGGGGACGCCATGTTCTAAATAATGCGATCTCCCCCTCCAACAGAACCTTGCACTCAGCCTGTAATACATCTAAAAATTAATTTGATTGATAATCATGACACATTTATTACAAAAAAATGGTGCTCCAAGACTCGCTTTATACAAAGACTCTGTCCATCTTAGTCGTAAGGGAAACGGCAAAGCTCGCTGTTAATTTTATGAGTACTTGCCACGTTTCTTCCGTTACAACTCTGGCCAACACATCTGAAGGGGCTGTTCCACCTCGAAGACAACCCAGAAGTAATCAGAGAGTAGAAGAGCTTTCAGATGCCTTCCACAACACACTATATAGTGGCAGGATGGACTCTCGTGCCGAACCGAGTCGACCTTCTGGTCATAGTGGCAACGTTCCTGGCGTCCCATCCATCACTTCCATGGCCCACTATCCCCTGCTGCCATCCCGGAGAGGTGGTGGGCCATTCAACGACAGGCTGCATCCAGTTCATCCTGAAGGTCCTGTTCCTGTACGTCCTGCTCCTGCACTGCAGCAATTGGACGCCATGGACCAGACCGTTCAGCCTTCCTTCCTCAGACTCCCCCAGGACAGAGGCAATCTGTCTGTCCAGGAAACCCATGGAGTCCCTTTTGCTTTGTGCTCCAACCCACCCCATTACCCATTCCAAGGACCTTGGTACCCCTCTACGTCACACCCATACCCTCTTCCCTGTATCCACCTTCAGTCATGGGTGACCAAACTCATACAGCTACCCAAACCATCAGCAATTACTCCATGACCCGCGTGTAGCTGTGCCACTCCCCAACACCTGGTATCCTGGAGGTTTACCGACACAACCCGGACAATACGCCCTTCAGCTTGATGAACATGGCATCACAGCTTTTCCACCAACAGAGACCTCAGTGACTGAGTGGTTGCATTCACATGGTGCGCTCTCGCGCGCGCGTTTATGTGTGTGTGTGGATGGGGGGGAGGGGGGAGGGGGGGAGTGAGAGGGGGAGTGCGTGTGTACATACGTGTGTGCGTACACGGATGCGCGCACCTATACCGCCTTTTTATTTGAGTGAAAATCGTTTTTTCCCATGACAATCGACATCAAGATATCAAGTCTGAAAGTTAGTATGGTGAATGCGTGGTTTTTATATCGGACCTGGGAATTTGTAGTGACTTAATTGTGCTTGGTGACTAATTTTGGACCTTGAATTTTGAATTTGGCGGACTGCGATAATTCCTGTTGTACTTTATCTGCTTTTCTTAATGCATTTTTTTTCTGGTTTGAAGATTGTTGTATTTGTCTGTTATTCTGTTAGTACATCTATATTATTATATAAATATTATTATATATATATATATATATATATTATATATATATATATATATATATATATATTATATATATATATATATTATATATATATATTATATATAATTATATATATATATTTTTCCCCTATCTGAGTAAATGCGTGTATGAATGTTAGAGATTATTTTGTAAAGAGTCTTGTTTTCATTTTTGTCATTGAACTCAATTGCTATAGAAGATACAGTGTGTGCAGTGTGTATCTAGTAACGCTGAAGGCGTGTTCACTTACCCGAATTATTTGTCCTTTCTTTTTTACTCTCTGAGCTTTCTATAACTCAGATATACATTGCATTACGTGTTGTATATGCACATTCTAAATCTGAGAAAACTTTTCTAGACTTATTGAAGTTATTCCCAAACGATCTGCAACATGTCTTTAACATTAGATACGTGGCCAATAAAACAAGGACTTCGAATAGGCTACTTGACCATTAACAATCCAACAAATAAGAAAGACGATATTGCAAACTATTCTTCACAACAATGATAACAATTTTCATGTATTTTGTTTCGCAGAATCCGTTTGTCCTCACAAATAACTGATGCTGATATGAATATGCCAGGATACCAGATAATTCGACTAGATCCACATAAACCCAATACCACAGGTATTCTATTGTATGTTGCATCTTCGTTAAACTACAAAAAAATGAATAATCTAGAAAATTATGACATTGAATCTGTATGGATTGAAATCAGCATGAAAAACAGTAAACCACTAATCACAGGATTTATATACAGAAATCCATCAGAAACTACAGACTGGCAAGACAAATTTAGTGCCCTTATGGATGAAGTAACGATGTTAAGTTTTGAAACTATCATTTTGGGAGATTTTAATATAGATTTAACGAAACTCAAACCCAAGTGGCAACAAAACTACACTTTACACGGCCTAGAACAACTTATTGACAAACCAACCCGTGTAACTGAACATTCAAGTACCTTAATTGATCACATTTACACAAACACAAGACAACCTATTATTGAAGTATGTGCTCCACCATGTGGATGTAGTGACCATAATCCCGTTTGTCTTACTTGGTACAAAACCCGTGTTAAAGTTCCAAAGGTAGGGCATAAGATCGTTTATAATAGAAGCTTTAGAAACTTTAAAGAAGAAGATTTCCTTTCAGACCTTGCCACGGCACAGATGGATTACATATATCAAATAAGAGATCTGATGAAGCAGCTGAATATTGGATCAGTACATTTACCTCTGTATATAACAAGCATGCTCCATTCATAAAGAAAAGAGTCAAACAAGAAACAAAACCACGTGGATAACAAAAGAAATTGATATAGAAATTAATAAAAGAAATCATTTAAGCAATTTCGGAACAAGTAAGGAATTTCGAAAACAAAGAAATAAGGTAAACTCATGAAACGAAAATCTAAACGCAATTACTTCCAAAAGATGTTAATTTCTACAAAGGATTCACGTCAGATCTGGAAAGCTATCAATATGTTGAATAATAAACAGGTATCAAGAAGTCAGCAAATTCTTACAGACGTATCTCCAAATCAGTTAAACAACCATTTTGCAAACATCAAAGATAAAATCATATTACATGACAGGTCCAATGAAAATGATCCCAGTCACTTAAAACATTACCTTGATTCAAAGAATATTTACTTTCCTTTTACTCTCCAACCAATGACGGTATTGGATGTCAGTAAAACTTTCTCATCTTTAAAACAATCTGGTGCACGCGATTTAGACGGTTTAGATGTAAAAATGCTAAAAGTTTCATGCCCAGTGATCTCTGACACGCTAACTTATTTATACAATTTGTGCATAGAGAAACAAACTTTTCCTTTAAAATTTAAGGAAGCTAAAGTTATTCCTCTCCATAAATCTGGTAATACATCAAATCCATCAAATTATCGACCTGTTTCTATTTTATCTGCTTTATCTAAGCCTATTGAAAAGCACATGCAAAAGTCCCTCTATTCTTACCTTGCTAAAAATAATTTACTCAATGAAGATCAGTCTGGTTTCCGTGAAAATCATTCCTGTCATACAGCCCTCATACAGCTCGTTGATAGCCTTCTATGCAGTATAAATGAAAATACATTTACTGGTATTCTTTTTATAGACTTTGAGAAAGCGTTTGATGTTATAAATCATTCTCTGCTACTGCGCAAATTAGAACTGTATAAATTAAATCAGAATTCATTAATCTCTTGTCTTCTTTTCTATGTAACAGAAAACAAGCAGTAACAGTTAACAACAAAATGTCAAACTTTTTGCCTGTCAAATACGGAGTACCACAAGGCTCTGTATTAGGTCCTCTTCTGTTTTCTATCTATATCAATGATTTACCTTTTCATGTTAAATGTAAGTGCGAAATGTTTGCCGACGATACATCGCTCCATTCCAGTGATTCAGACACCCATAGACTAGCAAACAAACTACAAGATAATATTCATGGACTTACTGAATGGACCTAACTGAATCATATGTCCTTAAATGCAAACAAGACCAAATGTATGTATGTATGTATGTGCTCGACAAAAACGGCAAAGAATGAAGTCAAAATTTCAACCATTGTTTATATCTGACAAACAAATTGAAGAAGTAGATTCACATAAAATGCTAGGTGTAATAATTGATAAGGGTCTATCGTGGACTGACCATACAAAGTCACTGGGAAAAACGTCTTTCAAAAAATTACTTCAGCTGGCCAAGATTAAGAATTTCCTTGATACCCATTCTCGTAAGCTTTTCTTCTGTGCTCACATTTTATCAATAATTGATTATGCATCGACATTATGGGACAGCTGCAGTGAAACCAACTTAAAAATGATTCATCGAATGTACAAAAGAGCACTAAAATTAGTATTTTTAAGATCAAGCACTCTGACTACAGAAGATTATGAAAAACTTAATATATTAACTTTCCACAACAGACTTTTGTTAAATAAGGCAATGTGTATGCATAATGTTATATACGGCAATGCTCCTAAAAAGATAAGCGACACATTTAAAACTAAACATCCATAGACACAATCTTTTTTATCTATTCCTAGACCAAGAAATAATCTTTATAAATCTAGTTTTTTTATACTCTGGTGGAAATGTATGGAACAAGTTGCCAACACGCTTTAAAAGTATAAACAATAAAATCCAGTTTAAAAATAATCTGAAAAGGTATCACATGAATGGTTCATAACTTACACTTTCCCAAACCCTTTGAAATACGGTTTTATGGTTTTTCACAGTGTATGCATGTGTATATGTATATCTATGTACATGCTCTGCATGAGTGTGTGTGCCTCAGAGGAAAGGGTATGTCAGTGTCGACACTATTCTTAGAGTATACGTGCCGTGCACATTTGTGAAGACAATGTACATATTGTACATAACCAATTCTCTTCTCTCTTCTCTCTCTCTCTCTCTCTCTCTCTCTCTCTCTCTCTCTCTCTCTCTCTCTCTTCTCTCTCTCTCTCTCTCTCTCTCTCGAATTTCCCCTTCTCATTTGTATACTCCCTACCTCCCCCTCCCCCGCCTCCCCCCCCCCCCTCACCCCCCACCCCTCCCCCATCATTTCTTCTCTGGTTTCTATTTGTTGTTATCTCTGACTTTCATAAATTTCTATGATTAGTCGTCGTTTCACCGATTTTTTTATTTTTATATATATTTTTTTTATGGATGGCTTGATGTAAAAAAGCAGATTTATTGCTTATTCAATGTTCCATCTGAAAATAAAATTTTGACTTTGACTTTGACTTTGACACACACACATGCACACACACACATGCACATAACGACAAGCGCATGTGCACGCATACGTCCACATACATATGGAACCTCTACTCATTTTATTGTTAAAGATTGCATATGGACCCTCTACTCGTTTTGTTGTTAAAGATTACATATGGAACCTCTACTCTTTGTTGTTAAAGATTACACATGGAACCTCTACTCTTTTTGTTGTTAAAGATTACATATGGAACCTCTACTCTTTTTGTTGCTAAAGATTCTTCCAGTCCTATTAGTTATCCTCGGATGTGACCTCCGCCCCCCCCCCCCCCCCCCCCTCCCCTTCCCGCTCCCCTTCAGCTCCGCGCTCGCTCAGTTTGCATCTTTCAAAATCTTCTCTGTTGTTTACAACAGGTGCTTCCGAATCAGGAATCAAACGTCAATCGCAGCATATTTCCCATCTCCTCTCTCTTAGTCCTTGGGGTTTTCGTCCCGTTATCTGTCACAATGTTTCCAAAACAGATTCAGACGGCATGTGATGCGGATACAGAAACTATTGCCTCGTGATCTGACATTAAAAAAATTCGGACCGTTCAGCGTCTGTGGTCTTGGACCTGGTGGGCGCTTTACTGGTGGGTAAATGTAGCCAAGAATTGAGAGCTGGGTGTTTGAAGGGTGGTATATGGAGGCAAGACGATGCCGTGTGTGTGCGTGGTGTGTGTGTGTGTGTGTGTGTGTGTGTGTGTGGTGTGTGTGTGTGTGTGTGTGTGTGTGTGTGAGTGTGTGTGTGTGTGTGTGTGTGTGTGTGTGTGTGTGTTGTGTGTGTGCGTGCGAGCGTGCGTGCGTACGTGCGTGCGTGCGTGTGTGCGTGTGTGCGTGTGTGTGTGTGTGTGTGTGTGTGTGTGTGTGTGTGTGTGTGTGTGTGTGTGTGTGTGTGTATGTGTGTGTGTGTGTGTGTGTGCGTGTTTGTGTGTGTGTGTGTGTGTGTGTGTGGTGCGTGCGTGCGTGCGTGCGTGCGTGCGTGCGTGCGTGCGTGTGTGTGTGTGTGTGCGTGCGTGTGTGTGTGTGTGCGTGTGTGTGTGTGTGTGTGTGTGTGTGTGTGTGTGTGTGTGTGTGTGTGTGTGTGTGTGTGTGTGTGTGTGTGTGTGTGTGGTGTGTGTGTTGTGACGTGATGAAACCCACAAACAATTTAAAAGGAATAAAGGACAAGATGTGAGACGGAAAACACAAGACAGGTGAGCAATCAATGTAATAGAACAGCGAAGAAGTAAAGAAAGATAAAACTAAGAGACGCGGGTTGGGGCGGCGGGGGGACGGGGGGGTGGGGGGGGGTAGGAAGGGGATGGGAGGAAGTGCCCGTTTAGGGAAAAAAGGACATGTAATCAAGTCTGTATCCCCTTCCTCTCCTCACCCAGCCCTTATGGCGTCCCTCCCTCCTCCTATCTAATCCATCTCTGCAAGACATCTTTCTAATATGTAATATGCTACAAATGTGTACGAGAAGAGGGTGATTATATTGATTTGTATTCAGGTGCTCTTTCCCAGACACATTACCTCCTATAAAATCGAGAAAAATATATGTAAACATCTACGGATTTGTCTGTCTATATTTGTCATTTCAGATTCTCCTCATTGATCCAGAATCAGAGTAAGGTTTCAGTTGTGCCTGAACTAAGAACTAAGAAGCTCGTTCACACTTCGCAGCATCGTATTTATGTCTACATCCACACTCTTCCTGTGTTCTCTTGATTTTCGTGCCTTTGTAATTTGTTTTTTCTTTCAGAAAATTAAATATTACTGCCCTTTTTGCGGTACCCTTGGGAGTCAATAAAAAACATACAGGAAAATCTGCAATCCATTCTTTATGACGGAACAACGTTGAACCTGCAACCTCATTTCCTGGAAAACATCATCCGATTTACTTCCCGTTTAAAATACTGCTCCCAGTGAACAATGTTTTCTTCTTTCTTCTTCTTCTTCTTCTTCTTCTTCTTCTTCTTCTTCTTCTTCTTTCTTCTTCTTCTTCTTCTTCTTCTTCTTCTTCTTCTTCTTCTTCTTCTTCTTCTCTTCTTCTTCTTCTTCTTCTTACTGACGATTGTTCTGACAGTGTGAACAGTGTGCCGTGCGCCATTCCGTGTTCGTAATGTCACAGTTGTTCCATACCATGACTGGAGTCTCCATACCGTGTAGAATGTCGTTTTGGGAGCTTCTTGTTTTTCTCTCCAACAAGTCCCTTACACACCATGCATAGTCTGTATGTTCTCTCATAAATGGACATCGTCTTGCTGATTTTTAGTGTTTTGGCGTTTGATGCAAAGTGTTTGGGTTAGCTAATGTTCTAATGTGTGGTGTACTGGCACTCTCACTTTGATAATGTACTGCTCATACGAAGAAAACAACATAAATGAAACAAAAGACTTAATACTTAATTATTTCTTTTCGTTCAGATTTTCCCAAAGAGAGAGAGAGAGAGAGAGAGAGAGAGAGAGAGAGAGAGAGAGAGAGAGAGAGAGAGAGAGAGAGAGAGAGAGAGAGAGAGAGAGAGAGAGAGAGAGGGGGGGAGAGAAAGAGAGTAACAGACAGACAGACAGACAGAGGCGGCATCGTAGAGATGTATGTAGAATTTGTTACAAATCGTCTCACCAGTTGGTTATTCCTAAATAAGGCCAACCTTGTAGCGAAAAGAAAGAGTCCACAAGGAAGGCATGAAGAAAGCCAAGAAGCGTGACAATAGGCGTAAGAGGTTTGTTTGTTAGTTTGGTTGTTTTTTTCTCGCTCATTTCCCCCTTTCCCCCACTGTGGACCCCACCTTCCCTCCCCTCCCCAAATCTCCGGTCTTCCCCTTTCCAAACCCACATCTCCCCCCCCCTCCCCTTTCCCGTCCCTTCTTTGACGAGTTTTAGTATTTGGGATAACATGTTTGGGTTATACAAAGACTGGCGTTAGGTATGTTCATTTTGTTTCAATTAATTCTTTAAGCAACAATAAGCGGCTATTGGTTTGTGACTAGAGAGAGAGAGAGAGAGAGAGAGAGAGAGAGAGAGAGAGAGAGAGAGAGAGAGAGAGAGAGAGAGAGAGAGAGAGAGAGACAGACAGACAGACAGACAGACAGACAGAGAACATGATGCTACTTTGGGACAAGTCGTGGGGATCACAAGGTGCGATATTTCATTTGACATTCAAATATTAAGTATACGGGAGAAAGAGATTTTGTTTTATTTGCTATACTTACGCTCATTTTACCGATCAAGATTATGTTGTTTATAACGTTCAAAGCGCCTCTGCTTAAGGATCGAATGTCTACTCCCCACAGGACGTTACGTAATGACAGATTTATCTGCATTCCAAGAAGGCTTTGAGTGTAATTTTCAATCGTTTTCCAAAAAGCAGAAACGGGCGGGCACTCGTAAAAGAAATGTTCAATATAATCCACTTCATCCCTATAGATGGAGCATCTGTTATCATCCACTAGCTTCATTTTGTGTAGTAGTATATCTATAGGGTAGATGTTGTGCAATTATTTTCCATTGTAGTTACTGTAATCAAACTTCCTTTGTTGCAACGTGAGGGAGTGTCCATGCATTTTTATTGATGTCAACGTTCAGTTTTCTTTGCCAAAAACCAATAGCACGGGGCTTTATATCTGCCCTTCCCTTCATTTTATTACGCACAAATTGTACAACGTTCTTTGGTTTGGTACAGAAATTGTGTACTTCGATTTGTTCTGTGTATTCCGAGTTAACCGTTCCGTTTTGTTGACTAATCCATTCTTTCCATTGCTTTGGGAGAGCGTTAATTACCGCGATTAGTTCGAATATAGTGATGGCTGGACTTGTGTCTATTCTTGTTGCTATCTGGTGGTAATACCACTTGGGAATAAGACTCCAATTATAATCCTCTGGCATGTATAGTTTACCTATCCACTAAAGAGAAAACCACGTTTGTAGTTGGCTTATGTTGGCCATTTTAAGAACACCATGCTCAAAACTTGTTCCATCACTTTTCTCTTGACCTTTCCGAATGCTCTTTTATTTGAGTACTTCCTTTGCCAAATGAATTTATACAGAGTTCGGTTTTTCTTCGTGACAACATTTGACTGCATTACGAATAATTATAAACTGGCTCACTAAGAGGCTTTTTACTACGACTATTTTTCCCACGTATACTAAGATCTCTGCGGCTCCATAATTTTATAAGACTATGCATTTTATCCAATCCTTTTTATTCAGTTCTCTTCAATGCACTGGGCTCTTGTATTGTTTTTAAAGAATATTCCAGAGAATCTTGTTTTGTCTGTGGGTTCGAACGGTATGTTTTCTTCGTGGTTATGAATACCAATCCGCATGGCTTTGGTTTTCGTGTGATTCAACAGAAGAGCTGAAAAATTCGAGAATTCTGTTGCAATCGAAGAGGCGTTTACAATGTCTTCTTTGTTGTGTAGAAAAAAAAAAGAAAAATAAAACGTGTCACATCGTCTGCAAGTTGCTTTATTTTCAGTTGTTCGATTTGTTGTCTGTTCTGATTATACTTAGGTAAACTTATTCCGTTCATGCCACTGTTCCTGATTTTAGCCGCTAGCAACTCAACTGATAGCTTTTGGCGCTTCTGGTGACGCAGTGTTTTCTCTGGCAGTGATGATGGTACGTACGATCTCCGTTAGCACTTGATTATGCCTCCTTGTGTACCTTTCCTGGTAAGCACTACTTTACGTGAATTCAGGACATGCTCCACTGGTTTGGACGTCTCTTCTGGTGGTGGAGTGCTATCATAATTATGTGTTATCTTATTATCAATGGCTCAAACACAAACATCTAATGGCACCCGAAAGCAGCCACTGAGGAGCAGAAAAACAACATAAGGGAACAAAATACTGTCCGGATATTAGTTGCATGAAAAAGGACCCCAATAAGCAAAGGGTGCAACATATGGGGGGGGGGGGGGGGGGGGGGGCTCTTTGAGTCCATGCGTGAGGGTCCATTTCACGGCACGAGGGAGGTCAGATGGTGTCAACAGTCCAAGTGATCACATCTAATGTCTACTAAACCAAGCATGGTCAGTCCAATTAGTGCTGACAGCAGCAAAGAATTGTGCAGAACAACCTCTCCCTGGATTCTCTAGGAGATGCAAATTTTAACTCAATATGATGAACAAGTAAGTAATACGGGAATTCAAAAACAGGCTAGCAATTCCTTCGTCATGTACACAATGTCCAGGCAAGGACTAAGATAAAAACCCACACAGCGCAACAGCAACAAAGGATCTGGCTAAACACAAGGACTATATCCATACCAGAACTCTTCCCTTGCCCGTATGTCACTATCAACACAAGGACTATATCCATACCAGAACTCTTCCCTCGCCGTCAGTGACTATCAACACAGGGACTATATCCATACCACACCTCTTCCCTCGCCGTCAGTGACTATCAGCACAGGGACTATATCCATACCACACCTCTTCCCTCGCCGTCAGTGACTATCAGCACAGGGACTATATCCATACCACACCTCTTCCCTCGCCGTCAGTGACTATCAACACAGGGACTATATCCATACCACACCTCTTCCCTCGCCGTCAGTGACTATCAGCACAGGGACTATATCCATACCACACCTCTTTCCTCGCCGTCAGTGACTATCAACACAGGGACTATATCCATACCAGACCTCTTCCCTCGCCGTCAGTGACTATCAACACAGGGACTATATCCATACCAGAACTCTTCCCTCGCCGTCAGTGACTATCAACACAGGGACTATATCCATACCAGAACTCTTCCCTCGCCGTCAGTGACTATCAGCACAGGGACTATATCCATACCAGAACTCTTCCCTCGCCGTCAGTGACTATCAACACAGGGACTATATCCATACCAGAACTCTTCCCTCGCCGTCAGTGACTATCAACACAGGGACTATATCCATACCAGAACTCTTCCCTCGCCGTCAGTGACTATCAGCACAGGGACTATATCCATACCAGACCTCTTCCCTCGCCGTCAGTGACTATCAACACAGGGACTATATCCATAC
>CM031599.1:102957857-102960357 GCA_018398815.1 Conus ventricosus
GTGGTGGGATGATGAGTGAGTGTGCAGATACATGTTCAAAGTATTTCTGCTTGTTTTTTAATGTGAGTAACATTTTGTAAGTCTAGAATATCTTGAGAGGAGAGAAGAGGAGAGGAGAGGGAGAGAGAGAGAGAGAGAAGAGAGAGAGAGAGAGAGAGAGAGAGAGAGAGAGAGAGAGAGAGAGAAAGAGAGAGAGAGACAGAGACAGACAGACAGACAGACAAACAGACAGACAGACGTACATAGGATGGAACATTTTATAGAAATTTCAGCATCCCGCTGCGTAAAAAAACAAAACAAAACAAAAACCCAGGATGAGTCAGTAACTAACACATTCAGTTACAAACTAGAATGTGACTGTTCTATAGGAAAAGAAATGTCGTCTGTAAGACCAGCATGATAAATGACAAGGTGTTTTACCAGCATATTCATTTTCTCATCTGTAAAAAAGCACACTATGGAGGAAGAGGTGGAAGAGGAAAAGAAGGGTAAGAGATATGTGTAAGGGTGGAACAGGATTCCCAGTATTCCTCCATTGTCAGAAGAGGCGATACTTTCGTCAGTGAATATTCCCAGACAAGATCAAACAAAACAAGCAGGCATACAAGCAATAAAAACAGAAGTGGCGACAACACTGGCGGATTGCATCTGGCCTGCACTTTCCATCTGCCTTCCCATCTCCCTTTCCCAACACCCTATCCTAATTAGACTCTCTCTCTCTCTCTCTCTCTCTCTCTCTTCTCCTCTCTTTTCTCTCTCTCCTCCTCTCCACCCACACATCTTCACACCCAGATATGCACATAAAGCACACATAGTCATTACACATGCACAAAAAACCACAACATGCAGACACACAAAGATACAGACACAAAACACATAGACATGAACACATACACAACGCACGCACACACACACACACACAAAACACACACACACACACACAAACACACACAAAACACAACACACACACACACACCACACACACACACACACACACAACACACACACACACACACGTTGCGAGAGAGGGGAACATTTTAGCCAGGGCCAGATGTCGCCTGTGAGTAATGTTGATCAAAGCTTGACTTAAGGTATATGTTCAGGCCGCAGGGCAGTGTTAACCTTTTCACGTCCCTGTGTCATATCCTTGTAGCACTACTTTGGCACGCTGCTGTTAAAAGTCAAAAGGTTATTCAGAAAATGGAGGCAGTCGGGCTTTGACTTTGTTCCTTGATGTATGCTGTGTCAGTGAGTGCATGTACGTTTGCGTGTGTTCTTGTCGCTGTTGTGGTGCTGTTGTTTGGTTGTTAATGTTGTTGTTTTCTGTTTTGTTGCTGTTGATGTTGTTGATGTTGTTGTCCTTGTTGCTGTTTTTCCGGCTGCTGATTCATTTTCAAGTATTCCCACCGACAGTAATATCTTACGCTGTGTGTGCATGCGTGTGTGTGTGTTTTGTGTGTGTGTGTGGGTGTGTGTGTGTGGTGTGTGTGTGTGTGTTGGGGTGTGTGTGTTGTGGGGTGTGTGTGGTTTTGTGTTGTGTGTGTGTTGTGTGTGTGTGTGGTGCGTTCGACATGGGGTGTGTGCGTGCGTGCGTGCGTGCGTGGTGTGTGTGGTGTGTGTGTGTGTGTGTGTGTGTGTGTGTGGGGTGTGTGTGTGGTTTGTGTGGTGCGTGGTGTGTGTGTGGTGTGTGTGTGTGTGTGTGTGTGTGGGTGTTGTGGGGGTTGTCATGGTGTGTGTGCGTGCGTGCGTGCGTGCGTGGGTGGTGGTGGTGGTGTGTGTGTGTTGTGTGGGGTGTGTGGTGTGTTTGTGTGAGTGGGGTGGGGGTGTTGGTGGTTTTGTGTGAGTTTTGTGTGGGGTTTTGTATGGTGTGTGCGTGCGTGCATGCGTGGGGGTGGTGGTGGTGGGTGTGTGTGTTGGTGTGTGGTTGTGTGTGTGTGTGTGTGTGTGTGTGGGTGTGTGTTGTGAGTTGTGTGGGGTTTGTGTTGTTTCGTGCATGCGTGTGGTGGGTTGGTTGTGTTGTGTGTGGCGTGTGTGTGTGTGGGTGGTGTGTGTGTGTGTGTGTGGTGTTTTGTGTGTGTTGTGTTTGTGTGGGGGTGCGTGGTGTGCGTTGTGTGTGTGTGTGTGTGGTGTGTGGTGTGTGGTGTGTGTGTGTGTTGTGTGTGTGTGTCTGTGTGTGTGTGTGTGTGTGTGTGTTTGTGTGTGTGGGGGTGTGGGGGTGTGTGTTTTTGTGTGTGTTTGTGTGTGTGTATGTGTGTGGGGGTGTTGTGTGTGTGTGTGGTGTGTGTGTATGTGTGTGTGTTGTGTGTGTGTGTGTGTGTGGGTGTGTTGTGTGTGTTGTGGGTGTAGTGTGTTGGTGTGTGGGGGTGTGTGTGTGTGTGTGTGTGTTGTGTGTGTGTGGGTAGTGGGGTTTTTGTTGTGTGTTGTGTGTGGTGTGTGTGTTGTGTGGTGTGTGTGTGGGTGTTGTGTGTGTGTGTGTGTGTGTGTGTGTGGTGTGTGTGTT
>CM031599.1:102977857-103012857 GCA_018398815.1 Conus ventricosus
ACAAATACGTACTTTACTTGCCCAGTTGTTTTTCCCTCTAGCATCAAGATCATATAACATGTTATAAGCTTTGCGTGGTAATCTGTGCTCCTGCATGTAAAGTAAACTCAGCCAATAACGGATGCATTTAACCGCAGAATATATGTACAAGGGGAATCTATTAGTCTCACCATAATAAGATCATTAGGCGTTCGCCTGTCTACACCCAAAAACCTTTTTAATGCGAACAGGTGCACAGATTCACAATATATGGCACCATTGTCTAATCCCCACAATTCAGACCCATATTGTACAATTGGTTGAATTTGGCTATCAAACAGCTTAATAAAAAACATACAAAGACGTGTTATTGAGGATATACAGCTTTTTCATGATACTGAGCAACACATTTTTGCCCTACTTGCAAGATCCTTGCACGCAACTAACAAAACTCAGACGTGTAGAGAAAAATATACCAAAATACTTATAAGCATTCACAACAGGCATGGGGATGCAATCATAAAAACCACCTTTCTCTTGCACTCAAATAACCACCCTTTCGAAAGACAATAATGTTACTCTTGGACAAATTAACCTTTAGTTGTAGAGAAGCAGCTGCGCGATGTAAACTATTCAGTTGAGTCTGTAAACCAATAACAGTTTCTGATATCAAAACCACATCATCAGCTAATAAAAGAATAAACAACTCAAAAGCATCCAGAGTCAGCAAAGCCCCATGTTTTCCATTGTTGATCACTTCAATTGCTAACTCATTAATAAAGAGGGAAAATAGAACAGGACTGCAGGCATCACCTTGCCTAACCCAGCTGTACAGTTAATGTAATCTGTCAATTTATCCCCACAACGAACTCTAGCTTTAACCTCCTCATACATGCTTCTGATACATCTATAAAGTTTACCCTTAATACCATTCTTAATCATGACTGGCCAAAGAAGATTTCTATTGATGGAATCGAACGCTTTTTTAAATCTATGAAAGCGGCATACAATTTTCGATTGTAAGAAAACTGCTTCTGAACAATAGCCATTAAAGTAAACATGTGGTCTACAGTCGAATACCCTTTTTGAAACCAGCTTGGTGATCACCAGTAATATTGTTTTCCTCAACCCACTCTTGCAATCTGTTATTTATTATCATTCCAAATATTTTACTGCTTATGTTACTAAGACAGATACCCCTATAATTGTTTGGATTATTAGCGTCCCCCTTTTTAAAGATAGGCATTATTATTGACTCCGTCCAGTTATCCGGAAACATACCGTCATAAAAACAGTTTATTGAAAAACTTTTAAACAAAACTGCACAACTTGGGCAGAACAGTGTTTGAACAGTTCACCAATTATGCCATCGGGGCCTGCTGCTTTATTGTTTTTAAGTTTTTTAATCGCTAATAACACTTCTTCTTCACTAATGGGACGGTTCATATAGACATCAGACTCGTCTTCAAACCCCTCTTGATTTCTCTCATTGTCAGTATTTAACTCTAACAAAGTTTGAAAATGTTGAAACCACACGTCGGTTGGAATGTTATTTCTAGGCTGTTTCCGTTTGGCGAAATCTTATGCACTACGGTCCAGAATTCCCTCTGTGAATTTATTGATGCTACTAACTTATCTATTAATGATTTATTATACTCTTTCTCTTTCTCTTAAGTAAATGCTTATACTCACGTCTGGCTATTGCATACGCAGTTCTATCAGTGTCTTTTACAGTACGGCGACTTATTCTCAGTAACCTCCTAGCCTTTCTTTTATTGAGAACACATTCTTGATCATACCAGTCCTTTGATTTCCTGTCGTGACCCTGATATACGTTTTTTCATACATTCAGCACATTTCATTATACATTCAGTAAACATTTTAGTGCATCATTAATATCGACATCTATTAAACCTATGGCAGTATCAATACTTTTACTTGCTTTTTCATCGCAAAAGGTATTACTAAACAAAGAAGCGCATTCATCATTCCAGACAATTTTTTCAATAACATCGCATTGACCTGTTTTGGTCATATCTACAAAGTTTCCACAAGGAAAAAAGAACATGAAGTGACACAGGAAAATGATCAGAATCTATACGTTCTGCAACCTGTAACTCACAAAAGTCACATAACAGAGCAAAAAGTTCATTTGACAATATAAATAGTCGTTGACACTGCTCCCGTGATCAGAAACATATGTATAGCAACCTTTCAGGTCGCCTTTACACATACCATTTAGGATACACAAGTTCAAAGCAGTGCACATATTTAATAACGATTTCCCGTAACTGTTTAAATTTGTATCTTGAGAGCATCGGTTAGTGCTGAGAGATTGACTAGCGTACCATGTATCAAAAACATTAAACCCGGAAAAATCCTGAGAGATATCAGAAGTTCTACTATTTAAGTCGCCGTTTAGAATGACATAAGCATCATTTGTTATCATCAAGTCAGTTAAACATTCTTCTAGTGAACTGATACCATTATCTACATCAAAATGGACATAAAACGGAGAACCTTCTGGGGGAATGTACGAACAAACATACAAAATATCCTTGTCTATCCCAAATAAGATTTTGTCAATCAAGCAGACAATTAAATTTGGATTATTTACTTCCACAGAGCTAACAAAGGGGATAAATTCATTTCTTATTAAACAAATTACACCTCCAGATCGTCTCCCTTGTCTCGTAAATTTAACAGCAGGCTTACACAATATATTTTAAACCCAACAACCATATCATCACGGCATTCCTCTATAAATGTCTCAGTTAAACAGACAAAGTCAAACTGATACAAAATGAATAAAATCGGAATCACAAGTTTTGACATTAAACCATTTACATTCCATGTCAAAAAAGCAAAGGGTTTCTGTACAGTAGGAGAAACCGTGTCGTTCGTGTATTCACACGTGGTAGCGGACGGCCGCTCTGCCAAACAGGTTTGCCTCGACGAACAGTGTTCACGTGTGACACTGCCACCAGTGACCGAGAGGTCTACCGGTGTTATGTCACTGAGGTTCCCATTTTCTGTACAGAGATTTCATCATGTGGCCGGCCGACTCCCTATCTTGATTCGGTCAAGTTGCCATGGGTATCAAGGAAATACTTTTTGCCATCGATAATAAGATGGTCAAAAATCATGGAGGCCCTTTTCCCGTCGGCTTTTGCCTTCTTGAGATAGGAGAGAGGCCACGTCTGACTTCCCTGACACGAAAGAGAAATCCTCGCCAACAAAGACGTTACTGCCCTTCAATTTTGCTTTGGCCTTAAGAATTCTGAGCTTGTCTTTGTACGATGAGCAGCAAGCAATGACAGGAGAGTTATATTTTGCATTTAACATGTGGACACGCTCAAACTCGTTTCCAGTGTTATGTCCAATTTGTCTGCGACCAGGTCAAGCAATTTCCCTTCACATTGTTCATTCGTCTCATTTTGGTGTCTGGGAATACCATAAAAAATAAGATTATTGCGCTTGGATCGACATTCTAAATCGTCTGTTTTTCTTTCTAATTGCTCAACTTTAGCCAAAAGCTCAGAGTTTTTCTCTGCCAACTCCGAGTTTTCTCTCCTCAAATTCCCCACCTCCTCCCGCAGATCATCAAACCCACTATGCATAGCAGCAAACTGATCTCGAAGGTCCTTTAGGCTATTTTCCATTTCAGCAAACTTACAGTCCAGCTTGTTCATCACGTCTGCTATGGTGGGTTGCTGCGTAGAAAACAGAGTCGTCTGCCCGGCGTCCAGAGAAGCCCCAGGCCTGTCCGTGCTGGTCCTCCGTCCTGTCGTGGCACTCTGGCTGCCCGTCCTCAAATGCCGCATGCCGGTGGGTCCAGGGTTCCGCTCGACGTCCCCGCAGCGAAGAAGCAAACTGCCCCAGAACATCAGCGAGAGGAGCAAGCCTAGGGTTACACCGGCAGCTCTGGTTCGCGGTGTCAGCATGGCGACTCGTTTTGCAGTTTTCTCTGTGGCCCTTTTCAACATGAAGCTGACGTAAACTGGCAAAAAAGAGCCACAGGATGCCCTGAAGACGAGGGGGGCTGAAGGCATGGTGTCTCTATACTTGATGACTGAAGTACAGGGTTCTGCTCGACTTCAGTCCTCCACCGTTGACAAAAACAAGGAGACAGTGTCAAAAGTGATCCGCACGCTACAAGCCGCGGTTCACGCCCCCAGAGAGAGAGAGAGAGAGAGAGAGAGAGAGAGAGAGAGAGAGAGAGAGAGAGAGAGCATGTATGAATACAAGCGTGTGTTGATACAAACATATGCAGATATAATACACGATTCTGGTTATATTATATCCTGTATCTTGCTATAGCGACGAACAGAGTGTGGGCGGGGGCTAGATATAATACACTATTCTGGTTTATTTTGTATCATGTATCTTGCTATAGCGACGAACAGATTGTGGGTGGGGGCTAGGGGAGGTCTTTTTCATGCTGCTGATTAACTTCTTTTTCCATGGATCCTGGCTTTGCAGGGAAATACATATCTATTACGTTTTTAAGGCTAATGGACACTTCCACAAACACAAACGGGTAAAGGAGAAACAAGTTATACTGAGTGTTCATGTGTGGGGTTTGTGAGGTCCAGAAGGAGGGGGGGGGGAGGGAGGGGAAGAATGCTGCCGATGGGGAGATAGGGGGTAGGGGAGTGAAGATACCTTTGCTGTTCGTCTTTCACCATCAGATGCAGGAAGTGTGCCGTCGTTTATTGACTGTTCTGTTTCTACCTCGTACAGTACCTCAGTGCAGCCACGTTTACTGCATAAAATCAGTAAAAGTTCAATATGAGCGTAGTTGTAAGCACGTTACACATACGTAGAAGCGAAAGGAGGTGAAAAGGATACAGAAAATATTCAGAAGAAAGAGGAAGAGGAGGTAAAAGGAGGAGAATGTGAAAGTAGCAAAAATGCTAAGAAGAATGTAGAGGAGAAAGAGGAAGAGGAGGTAAAAGGAGGAGAATGTGAAAGTAGCAAAAATGCTAAGAAGAATGTAGAGGAGAACGAGGAAGAGGAGGAGGTAGAGAAAAACCAGGTGATGATTAATGTGGAAGAAAAAAATAAATAAATGAAAGGCCGAAGAGAAAAATGAAAAGTCGAAGGCGAATGTTGAGGAGAGAGGTCAATTTGAACATTGTGTCTTTCAAGCAGGTACCGTTCTAAGATACCTTGTACAGTCTCGACTTTCCTGTACTTATGTTCGCTGTCATTGCTGATGTTGATGTTGTTGTTATTTACTACATTACATATCAAGGAAAAAACTGTGGACAGGGGAAAGAAGGAGAAAAGGAAAGGTCAAGAGAATATGATGTTCATGACGATGATGATGATGAACAAGTGGACAACAGAGTAAACGAAGAGATGGAAAGAAAAAGACTGCGGGAAAAAGAAAACGAAACAAACCATAGATAGGTATGCACGTTGCGTAATCATATTCACACACACACACACACACACACACACACACACACACACACACACACACACACACACACACACACACACACACACACACACACACACAACACACACACACACACACACACACACACACACACACACACATGCGCGGGCGTGCATGCGCATCTACATCTTCAGTACATCAGGATACATGTACTGCTGTGTCTGCTCTTCTCGTTTCAAACCTGTCCTCTCCCATTTCAAATCTTTAGATCTGACCCCCACCCCACCCCGTACCCCCCACCCCTCTCCCTGCCTGTCAGCTTGCATCTGTCGGTTCGCCGTGAAATAATCGTAGCAGGTGATTCTTCATCCTCAGCTGTCTGTATGTCTGTCTCGGTTCAGCTGTCTGTATATCTGTCTCGGTTCAGCTGTCTGTATGTCTGTCTCGGTTCAGCTGTCTGTATGTCTGTCTCGGTTCTCTGGTTTCCATACTGTGCCCTTTCTCAGAGCCTCCAGAACAAACGGAGACGGCGTTTGATACCGTAATAGTTCCCACCGCCGGCTCGTTTAATACCCCAAGCAAGATTATCACCCAGCGACTTTTCGGCTGGATACTGTGGGACTTTTTCAGTACACAGATGAAGCCATGGATGGTAGGAAGGAGAGAGAGAGAGAGAGAGAGAAGAGAGAGAGAGAGAGAGAGAGAGAGAGAGAGAGAGAGAGAGAGAGAGAGAGAGAGCGAGAGAGAGAGAGAGAAAGAGAGAGAGAGAGAGAGAGAGAGAGAGAAGAGAGAGACAGACAGACAGACAGACAGAACAGAGACAGAGACAGAGAAAGAGAGAGAGAGAGAGAGAGAGAGAGGAGAGAGAGAGAGAGAGAGAGAGAGAGAGAGAGAGAGAGAGAGAGAGAGAGAGAGGTGTAAAAAGGCTCTACACCCAAACTCGATTGGGAAACAAAAGACAGCCAGTGTGTTTGAGGGGAAAGGTGATGGACTGAAGTGCAGATGTTGGGCCACAACATCAAGAGAAAAAATCCCAGTGTCTGACAAGCTTGGGAGGCATTGTGAACAATGGGGAAGGAAGAAATGGCTGGCAAGGGTGAGAAGGAAGCCAAGGATGGGGTATTGGGAGGAATTGTGAACAATGGGGAAGGGAGAAATGGCTGGCAGGGGTGAGAAGGAAGCCAAGGATGGGTAAAAACAATCAATATCCTTATGTGGATTCCCCCACCCTTCTCCTCTCCTACCATCTCCCCTCCCGTCCAGTCCTATCAGAAAGATGTTTCAGATAAAGCACAGTATGTGGACAAGCGGAGCAGGGTTGAAATATTTTCTATTCATTTTATGTTCACGTTTCTATGGATATCTTCCAGGTATATTATCCTCGTCCGCAACCTTCCATGAATGTGTACATGTGTTTATAGACATTTCTCCTTGATCTGGAATCAAAGCACATCCTCCAATTCTGCCTGTATAAAACACACACACACCACACACACACACACACACACACACACACACACACACACACACACACACACACACACACACACACACACACACACACACACGCACAAACGCACGCACACAAGCATAATGGGTAACAGAAACTAAAACAGAGAATCTGTTAGTACTTGATGTGTTACGATTTCAATAACATGTTCTTTCCATGTTCTGTAGACAGAAAGTCTCTTAGTACTTGATGTGTTACGATTTCAATAACCTGTTGTTTCCATGTTCTGTAGACAGAGAGTCTGTTAGTATTTGATATGCTACGTTTACAATAACCTGCTGTTTCCATGTTCTGTTGACTTCCCTACCATGATTGTCGCCCACATTAATTATACTGAATATTACTATTATTAGTGTTGCTGAAAGCAGTACCCTATTGTAGACTAAGAGCAGGGAAGAGAGAGAGAGAGAGAGAGAGAGAGAGAGAGAGAGAGAGAGAGAGAGAGAGAGAGAGAGAGAGAGAGAGAGAGAGAGAGAGAGAGAGAGAGAGAGAGAGAGAGAGAGAGAGAGAGAGAGAGAGAGAGAGAGAGAGAGATCCATGTGTGTGTGTGTGCATGTGTGTGTGAGCACGCGCATGCACGCACGTGCAGGTGTCCCTCATGGTGTGCACGCGTGTGTGTGTGTGTGTGTGTGTGTGTGTGTGTGTGTGTGTGTGTGTGTGTGTGTGTGTGTGTGTGTGTGTGTGTGCACATATATGCAGCCATCTTGGGCTTTTTTGTGATGTGTGTGTGTGTGTGTGTGTGTGTGTGTGTGTGTGTGTGTGTGTGTGTGTGTGTGTGTGTGTGTGTGTGTGTGTGTGTGTGTGTGTGTGTGTGTGTGCGCGCGCGTGTGTGTGTGTGTGTGCGCATGACTGCATGTGGAGGATTAATTTGTCTCGGCTAATTTGGCAGCTAGTCGCTTGCCATGAATGAGGAAGGGTGGAAAAACCCCACAGCTCTGTGCATAGTGTGGTGAAGTGCAACACGCCAACACTCTTACAACCTACTAACAAGCAAAGCCAATCACTGATGCTTCAGGTAATAGGCTGTGTGGGGAACATCTTGTCGTGGATGAAGGGTAGTGTGCGTTGACCAGGGTCGGAGGGGGGCGGGGAGTGTTTGTTTAGTAAAGCATGTAAACTACTGGAGCTGGGTGAAGAGAGACAGGGTGAAGGAGAGGGAAGAAAACGGCGTGACAGGACTGGAATCACAGTGAGACATTTGTATGTCAGCTGGGTGAAGAGAGACAGGGTGAAGGAGAGAGAAGAACACGGCGTGACAAGACTGGAATCACAGTGAGACGTTTGTATGTCAGCTCGCAGCCCTGACAGGACTGGAATCACAGTGAGACGTTTGTATGTCAGCTCGTAGCCCTGACAGGACTGGAATCACAGTGAGACGTTTGTATGTCAGCTCGTAGCCCTGACAGGACTGGAATCACAGTGAGACGTTATGTCAACTCGCAGCCCTGACAGGACTGGAATCACAGTGAGACGTTTGTATGTCAGCTCGCAGCCCTAACAGGACTGGAATCACAGTGAGACGTTTGTATGTCAGCTCGCAGCCCTGACAGGATTGGAATCACAGTGAGACGTTTTTATGTCAGCTCGCAGCCCTGACAGGACTGGAATCACAGTGAGACGTTTGTATGTCAGCTCGTAGCCCTGACAGGTCTGGAATCACAGTGAGACTGTATGTAAGCTCGCAGCCCTTCCAGGTGGAACAGGCAGCTAGTAGGTGTTCATTTGTCTGGGGATGTGGGACGCTTGAATGTGTGATTCTGCACTCAATAGAAAGTTCGCTTTTGTGACTACAAATGTAGACTTCCCAGTAATCTAATTTTCGATCTCAGCAATCTAATGAAATAAAACACGAATGCAAATGCGTTGAGAAACCAGCTGAGGCGTACTTAGTTGCATGTGACTGTAAGAGTCATAAAAGAGAAAGTGGACTGTCCAATACGTACTGTCCTTTTGGCTTGCACCTTCTCTTTAGGCCAAAGAACAAGAGCGATGCTGTCATTCACATTCAGGCAAAGTCCTTGAAGTTCAGTGACAAACAGTGCTGGTCATTCGACCAGTTCTTAAAGCTGAGCGTGGAATAATAAGATCAAAACCAATGCCAAAAATTAACCTTCAGGATGCCAACAGCAAAAGCAACAGCTGAATGTAAAAGGGTGTGTCAGTCCGTCATGAGCACCTTCATTATCTCTTACTGTTTTTTCAGCATGCTTCCACTGATAATCACATTTGGCCAGCAGCCTTTCAGGGGAAAGAATCATTATTAACACATGCCAACAAACATGAAACACAAAACAGGATGACTAGGTGACACAAAATCAAAGAGCATGATGTACATTACCAAGTTATCAAAGTTCAATACTATGACAAACAAGACATTAGACTTGACAAAGGAAATATTAAAAGTGGAGAGTGAAGGAGTGAAAGAGTGAAAACCACATTCTGAATTTAAAACGAAAAAAAAACCATCTAGATTAGTTCTGGCCCTAGCAGTACCAGTGCACATGTGGCGTGGATAAATTGGTTTATCCATGTTGCAAGAAATTAAGAAAAGATCAGTCCAATGTAGAAATCATCCACAATCACTGGGTAATCAGTCCTATACAGAGATCATCCACAGTCATTAATAATTAGTAATGGCTGGAAACCTTTCCTATCGAAATAATTCACTCAGTTGCAGTGTTGTGAAATCATTTCCAAGTGAAAATCAGCCCCAGGAACGATGGGAACACCCTCTGAAGGAAGAGTAAGAAATCAGTTCATCAGGAAAAGCACGATCCTTGTTCTATGTAGAAGCTATCAACCACATTCCGTAGGAACGGCAGGAAACCAGGAAAAGCACGAGCCTAATTCTATGTAGAAGCTATCAACCACATTCAGTAGGAATGGCAGGAACCAGGAAAAGCACGATCCTTGTTCTATGTAGAAGCTATCAGCCACATTCAGTAGGAACGGCAGGAACCAGGAAAAGCACGAGCCTAGTTCTATGTAGAAGCTATCAACCAAATTCAGTAGGAACGGCAGGAACCAGGAAAAGCACGAGCCTAGTTCTATGTAGAAGCTATCAGCCACATTCAGTAGGAACGGCAGGAACCAGGAAAAGCACGAGCCTAGTTCTATGTAGAAGCTATCAACCACATTCAGTAGGAACGGCAGGAACCAGGAAAAGCACGAGCCTAGTTCTATGTAGAAGCTATCAACCACATTCAGTAGGAACGGCAGGAAACCAGAAAAAGCACGATCCTTGTTTTATGTAGAAGCTATCAACCACATTCAGTAGGAACGGCAGGAAACCAGACGTCTGTGAGAATCATCCATGATACACAGCAACGAAAAGAGAGCCAGCTCCATGAAGATATCATCCATAATAATCATGAATGCCAGGACACCAGCGCTCTACAAAAGTCAACAACAGTCAGTAAGAACAGACAGAAACCCGTTCCATGTGAACACTGTCCACGATCAATAGGAAACCAGTCCAGTATAGAAATGTTCCCCTACTGATTGGATTTACACAAAACCATTTCCGCAGAGAGAATATCCAATCATATGTAAGCAGGAAACCAGGTCCATGTGGAAATCATTTGCCCTAGAGGCGATTCGCCTACATTTCTGCGTCCTGTTTTCTTGGTTTTGTTTTTCAAACAACAGACAGATGGATGAGGTTTACATATTCTATTCCCTGGTCTTGAAATATAATATAAGGCACGTACGTACACATGCTATGAGAGATATCCTGCATAACGATGTATTTTATTGCTTTGGGAGAAACAGAAAGAGAGTGACGTGGAAATCAGATCAGCAAACAATCTTCATTGCCCGGCAGCTGGGTCTCCTTATGTGAAGTTGTTTGTTCACTGCATCGTAAAGAGCCACCCCGTACACAGTTCTCTCTCTCTCTCTCTCTCTCTCTCTCCTCTCTCTCTCTCTCTCTCTCTCTCTCTCTCTCTCTCTCTCTCTCTCTCTCCTTTTCCTCCTCCTCCTCCTCCGCCTCCTTCTCCTTCTTCTTCTTCTTCTTCTTCTTCTTCTTCTTCTTCTTCTTCTTCTCTTCTTCCTCTTCTTCTTCTTCTTCTTCTTCTACCGTCATTCCTGCAGGTGACTCGGGATGGCTGTTGTGTGTAAGGGTATGGTGTGTCGGATGTAAGTGCTCAAGAAAGAAAATCTGGTGTAAAAATGAGATGGGTGTTTGAGGTAGGTTTCATATCGATTGAGCTGATCTTGTCGAACATGATTATTCGCAGTCTGTAAGCTGTGGTATGTAGGCAGCCATTTGGGTAATGAGCTGAAGGAGGAAGCCAGTGAATTGGGAGCTGTGTGTAATATGCAGAGAAAGTGGATCTGAGGTGCATGTAATATGCAGAGAAAGTGGATCTGAGGTGCATGTAATATGCAGAGAAAGTGGATCTGAGGTGCATGTAATATGCACAGAAAGTGGATCTGATGTGTATAGAATATGCAGAGAAAGTGGATCTGATGTGTATGGAATATGCAGAGAAAGTGGATCTGCCTCAAATGTGGAAATGTTGAAGAGGCAGACTGTTGGCTGTTTTATGTAACTTTCGGATGTGTTTTTAACCAACACCCAGTTTATCTTAGGCAGACTGTTGGCTGTTTTATGTAACTTTCAGATGTGTTTTTAACCAACACCCAGTTATTCTTAGGCAGACTGTTGGCTGCTTTATGTAACTTTCGGATGTGTTTTTAACCAACACCCAGTTTATCTTAGGCAGACTGTTGGCTGTTTTATGTAACTTTCAGATGTGGTTTTAACCAACACCCAGTTTATCTTAGGCAGACTGTTGGCTGTTTTATGTAACTTTCAGATGTGTTTTTAACCAACACCCAGTTTATCTTCAGATCTGAATAGGCAGACTGTGACGTTTTTAATAAGACCCCATTCATAAATGATGGTTGAATGCTCAGGCAAGAACGATAGACCGTAGTAGGAAAGTCAAGCTTTCGTCCACACCCTTCACTTTCTTTCTACAGATGGAAACAAGAGGTTTGATCTTTGATACAACAACTGAATTTAATTAAGTGTGAATAAAGATGATGGTGATCTGCAATGAATATGTCGTATAGTTGCTTTGAGTGTTGATGTCCGTTTGTTCCCTATGAAATGAATCACACACAAAAGAAATTAATCATGCACATATACTAATAACTGCAAAGTCTCTGTCCTTCTTCTCTTCACTTCTTGCAGTAGCTCGTGCTACAGAATATCTTCCGGAGGACACACGCAGGTTATAGTCATACACAAGATATAATATATAAAATAAAAAAATGTCTGAGTGTGTTCTGGCGTGCTTTGATGTGGAGGGATGTGTTTATGAAATTGCCACTCAGCTTCACGGAATCGTATAGCGTTCCGGAGTTCCGCTGACGTTCACAGCTTTCTCCCAGATCCCGGCAAGGTTGACACACCAGCACGTTCCTCCGACGAAGGATGTAGCGATATAAAGATGTGTGCGAAGAAGGATGAAGAGGAGTAGCAGGAATGGTAGTAGTAACAGGAACAGGAATGCAGGAGTACAAGAATACAGAACAGAATAGGACCTGCAAGATAACAATTGTCTTAGATCTTGCACTTTAGTGGCACATCACTATTCCACCCATTACACACTCTAAACACACTTTACAATTGCACTAGCTTGTTCTATCATTTACAATTGATTTCCTTCAGAAAATTGCTTCACGACAAAACTCGTTAACAAAGAAGGAAAAATGTATACGAATATTCCAATCGGCCTTGACTGAGTTATTCGCCAAGGCTTAATGCTTGATGAATTACAATTACATTAATCCTCGAACAGATTGAGTCAAATGGCGTCAATCTTCATATTATACAGATCACTTAGATCCGAGAAAATGCTTCGTTCGTAACTCGAACTCGTTTACGACTCTTTAAATAATAAATCTGCATACACACGAGTATCACATCTTCTAAATATGGTTGCATACAACGGTGAGCTGAAAGAGAATTTAGAAGAAAAAGAAACACCCGAAGGTGCTGGGGAGGACCCCGAGAAGCACTGTCTTCACCTGCCCTTAGAGCAGTCCTGTACCACCCCTGGAGGCCTGCGCTGTGTTGACGATGGGTACAGGCACGCGCAGGACACTCCATTAAGATATCAAGGGACATAACTGCTCCTGAACAGAGGTAAATTAGACTACAGGATGCAGCTCATAACAGCCTCAAAGTAGCATCCCCCATGGGTGTACCAGCCCGTATTTCATGACTGCAGAGCCCACCGGCGAAAAACAAACCCCCCCCCAGCTGCCGAGCACACCCCACAGACCCAACCACCCCTGCCCACGGACAGATGAAGACAGTGCCACTCCAGACACAGCCAAGCTTTCGCCATACGGTCTTATGTGCCCTCAAGAGAGAATCCAAAGTTGTAGTCTTTCCCACTGTCAACAGGACTTTCCTGTGGTCAGTGGGTCTTTCCTCACCGCCACTGGACCTTTCTCCAGGGTCAGCCTAGTTAAGGCAAAGAAGAAAAAGAAACACCGAAGGTGCTGGGGAGGACCCAGAGAAGCACTGTCTTCACCTGCCCTTAGAGCAGTCCTGTACCACCCCTGGAGGCCTGCGCTGTGTTGACGATGGGTACAGGCACGCGCAGGACACTCCATTAAGATATCAAGGGACATAACTGCTCCTGAACAGAGGTAAATTAGACTACAGGATGCAGCTCATAACAGCCTCAAAGTAGCATCCCCCATGGGTGTACCAGCCCGTATTTCATGACTGCAGAGCCCACCGGCGAAAAACACCACCCCCCAGCTGCCGAGCACACCCCACAGACCCAACCACCCCTGCCCACGGACAGATGAAGACAGTGCCACTCCAGACACAGCCAAGCTTCGCCATACGGTCTTATGTGCCCTCAAGAGAGAATCCAAAGTTGTAGTCTTTCCCACTGTCAACAGGACTTTCCCTGTGGTCAGTGGGTCTTTCCTCACCGCCACTGGACCTTTCTCCAGGGTCAGCCTAGTTAAGGCAAAGAAGAAAAAGAAACACCCGAAGGTGCTGGGGAGGACCCAGAGAAGCACTGTCTTCACCTGCCCTTAGAGCAGTCCTGTACCACCCCTGGAGGCCTGCGCTGTGTTGACGATGGGTACAGGCACGCGCAGGACACTCCATTAAGATATCAAGGGACATAACTGCTCCTGAACAGAGGTAAATTAGACTACAGGATGCAGCTCATAACAGCCTCAAAGTAGCATCCCCATGGGTGTACCAGGTTGCATACAACGGTGAGCTGAAATAGACTCTTTAAATAATAAATCTGCATACACACGAGTATCACATCTTCTAAATATGGTTGCATACAACGGTGAGCTGAAATAGAATTTACATAATATGGATTAGTACATGGCAACACGATATGATGAGAGCAAACAGATGAAAATGACAGCTCTACGATCAATCATACGTGTTGACTGGTAAACCTGAAATATTTAATTCAGAGCATTTTAAATGATCGTGCGCGCAAGATGTTATTGAATCGGTAAATGTGCCTTAATACGATTATGTTGAAATAAATTTTGTTGCGCTACACGGAAAAAGGATTTCGATTTATTTACCTCAACACAGTCTTCTTGACCACAGCTACGGACTCGCCCACGGAACGATGAGACTCGTTCAGACTCTCCCCGAAAAAAGTTGTGGGTGTCGTCCTATGCCCTGTAGTGCCCCTTCAGTCCGGCCTAGACTGATATCTTCAAAAAGGTTTCTTGCTCTAGAATAAATGGACCTTTCTTGCGGAGCCAATTCCACGACGTCCGGGTTGTCCAAGATGGTAGATGCAACGGTTACTATTTACTGCACATGCGCGGACGGAGAAACCACTGACACTTGGACGATCGCGATTGGTCAGTACGATGGTTTCCATACCCCACGATTGTAAATTATTTTATTATTAATACAAATACAAGTCTGCATGACGCTTGGAATTATAAACGTACTGCCGTAAAGCAAAAACTAACAATTAGTTTTGTCGTTTGGACATAGAAATATTAAACAAGCGCAGAGCGAATAGACGTCATGTATCGATTGCGTCATTTTCTTAATGAAAATGACCCGAGCTTATGAATGAATGTCACACAGACTGTTGGCTGTTTTATGTCACTTTCGGATGTGTTTTTAGCCAACACCCAGTTTATCTTCAGATCTGAATAGGCAGACTGTTGGCTGCTTTATTTGACGTTCGGATGTGTTTTTGACCACCTCCCAGTTTATCTTAGGCAGACTGTTGGTTGTTTATGTAACTTTCAGATGTGTTATTAATCAGCACCCAGTTTATCTTAGGCAGACTGTTCACTGTGTTATGTAACTTTCAGATGTGTTATGAACCACCACCCAGTTTATCTTCAGATCTGAACCCATACCTGTCAGAGTGTATTTGTTCCTGTCTGTTGAAATCACTGTAATAGATAACCAGTCATTAATTTTCACATGGAGTTGTTTCTCCATTTTCAGCAGTCAACAGATCGTCTTTCAAGATTTTGCCTTCAATGCGCAGCCAGGTAGCGACAAGGTATTTCATTTCCTCCTTAAGCAACAACAGTAAGAATCTAACAACGGGAAACAACCTGAAGGTACTCGTCGTTAAACTAAGTTTAAGATTCGGTGGACGATTCGCATAGGTCAGAGAATACAGGGTCTTAATTGGCGGCTACCTCTTGCGTCAGATGTTAACAAATTAATTATCAGAATATGTTGACACATGTATAATAGAGAAGGTATTCGAAAAGTTTTGTACAATAGGATTTTAATTTCATTGCAAATTTACAATGAAAAATAATGTTGCTACATCATCAAGAGTAAGTACATTTTTTTTAAATTAAACACGCTCTCTGCTCTGATTTAAGCTCATTTTTCAGCTACTTCTTGATAATTGAGAATCAGAAAGATCACTTGCAATGCAATGCCCTTCATGACTGTAGAAATATGTGTATGTTTTTGGCGTGTTCCTTATTTCCTCATTGTCGTGTTCACCTCTTTGTAGAGGAACATAAATATTGATTCTTAATGGAGTCGATATTTTTTGGTGGTGGTGGTGGTCGCGGTTCTTTTCGTTCTTATTGTTGCAGTTGGTATTTATCGCAATATTTTGAATATTGTTATAACTGATGTCTGTTTAAAAAAAGAAAGGAACAAAAATCAAATAGTTCACCCACACGTTTGCATACTTTGTGCTGATAGATCTTATCTCCAACTTTTTTTTTTGAATATCATCACTAAATTGAATGAACGAGTATTCTCTTGAGAGAGAGAGAAAGAGAGAGAGAGAGAGAGAGAGGAGAGAGAGAGAGAGAGAGAGAGAGAGAGAGAGAGAGAGAGAGTCAGAGACAGACAGAGAGAGAGAGAGACAGAGAGAGAGAGAGAGAGAGAGAGAGAGAGAGAGAGAGAGAGAGAGAGAGAGAGAGAGAGAGAGAGAGAGAGAGAGAGAGAGGTTGCTCTGTACTGACCAAAGCGTTCTCCCCCACACCTGCCTGTTTATCAGAACGCATTGTTGTGTCTGCCGTTGTTAACCCGTTTGCACCCATGCACTGAGAAACATTGGTAACAGAATGTCCTGAACCATTCACCCCTGCACTGAGAAACATTGGTAACAGAATGTCCTAAACCATTCACCCCTGCATTGAGAAACATTGGTAACAGAATGTCCTGAACCATTCACCAATGCACTGAGAAACATTGGTAACAGAATGTCCTGAACCATTCACCCTGCACTGAGAAACATTGGGTAACAGAATGTCCTGAACCATTCACCCCTGCACTGAGAAACATTGGTAACAGAATGTCCTAAAACCATTCACCCTGCACTGAGAAACATTGGTAACAGAATGTCCTGAACCATTCATCCCTGCACTGAGAAACATTGGGAACAGAATGTCCTGAACCATTCACCCCTGCACTGAGAAACATTGGAAACAGAATGTCCTGAACCATTCACCAATGCATGAGAAACATTGGTAACAGAATGTCCTGAACCATTCATCGATACAATAAGCAGCATTGGTAACAGAATGTCCTGACCATTCACCCCTGCACTGAGAAACATTGGTAAACAGAATGTCCTGAACCATTCACCCCTGTACTGAGAAACATGGTAATTGAATGTCCTGAACCATTCACCCCTGCACTGAGAAACATTGGTGACAGAATGTCCTGAACCATTCACCCCTGCAGTGAGAAACATTGGTAACAGAATGTCCTGAACCATTCACCCCTGCACTGAGAATCATTGTAACAGAATGTCCTGAACCATTCACCCTGCACTGAGAATCATTGGTAACAGAATGTCCTGAACCATTCACCCTGCACTGAGAAACATTGGTAACAGAATGTCCTGAACCATTCACCCTGCACTGAGAAACATTGGTAACAGAATGTCCTGAACCATTCACCCTACACTGAGAAACATTGGTAACAAAAATGTCCTGAACCATTCAACCCTGCACTGAGAAACATTGGTAACAGAATGTCCTGAACCATTCACCCCTGCACTGAGAAACATTGGTAACAGAATGTCCTGAACCATTCACCCCTGCACTGAGAAACATTGGTAACAGAATGTCCTGAACCAATAACCCCTGCACTGAGAAACATTGGTAACAGAATGTCCTGAACCATTCACCCCTGCACTGAGAAACATTGGTAACAGAATGTCCTGAACCATTCACCCCTGCACTGAGAAACATTGGTAACAGAATGTCCTGAACCATTCACCCCTGCACTGAGAAACATTGGTAACAGAATGTCCTCAACCATTCACCCTGCACTGAGAAACATTGGTACAGAATGACCTGAACCATTCATCCCTGCACTGAGAGACATTGGTAACAGAATGCCCTGAACCATTTATAGATGCAATAAGAAACATTGGTAACAGAATGTCCTGAACCATTAAACCCTGCACTGAGAAACATTGTAACAGAATGTCTGAACCATTCACCCCTGCACTGAGAAACATTGGTAACAGAATGTCCTGAACCATTCACCCCTGCACTGAGAAACATTGGTAACAGAATGTCCTGAACCATTCACCCCTGCACTGAGAAACATTGGTAACAGAATGTCCTGAACCATTCACCCTGCACTGAGAAACATTGGTAACAGAATGTCCTGAACCATTCACCCCTGTACTGAGAAACTTTGGTAACAGAATGTCCTGAACCATTCACCCCTGCACTGAGAAACATTGGTAACAGAATGTCCTGAACCATTCACCCCTGCACTGAGAAACATTGGTAACAGAATGTCCTGAACCATTCACTCCTGCACTGAGAACATTGGTAACAGAATGTCCTGAACCATTCACCCCTGCACTGAGAAACATTGGTAACAGAATGTCCTGAACCATTCACCCCTGCACTGAGAAACATTTGTAACAGAATGTCCTGAACCATTCATCCCTGCATTGAGAAACATTGGTTACAGAATGTCCTGACCATTCACCCCTGCATTGAGAAACATTGGTAACAGAATGTCCTGAACCATTCATCCCTGCACTGAGAAACATTGGTAACAGAATGTCCTGAACCATTCACCCCTGCACTGAGAAACATTGGTAACAGAATGTCCTGAACCATTCACCCCTGCAGTGAGAAACATTGGTAACAGAATGTCCGGGAACCTTTCACCCCTGCATTGAGAAACATTGGTAACAGAATGTCCTGAACCATTCATCCCTGCACTGAGAAACATTGGTAACAGAATGTCCTGAACCATTCACCCCTGCACTGAGAAACATTGGTAACAGAATGTCCTGAACCATTCACCCCTGCAGTGAGAAATGGTAACAGAATGTCCTGAACCTTCACCCCTGCAGTGAGAAACATTGGTAACAGAATGTCCTGAACCATTCATCGATGCAATAAGAAACATTGGTAACAGAATATCCTGAAACATTCATCCCTGAAACTGAGAAACTTTGGTAACAGAATGTCCTGAACCATTCACCCCTGCACTGAGAAACATTGGTAACAGAATGTCCTGAAACCATTCACCCCTGCACTGAGAAACATTGGTAACAGAATGTCCTGAACCATTCACCCCTGCACTGAGAAACATTGGAAAACAGAATGTCCTGAACCATTCACCCCTGCACTGAGAAACATTGGTACAGAATGTTCTGAACCATTCATCGATGAATCTGTGTCTCCTGTCTCCTCAACATGGAGCCTTCTGTAATGCCCAGACCAAGTTCTGGCGATGCTTTTCTTTTTTTATCCTTCGAAATTATATAATTCAGCAGAACAGTGAGCCGGTTTAGCGTACCTTTTAATCCCTATTTCTTGTACCTTGTGTTCAGCGTGAAAGTGATTCACCTTTCTAACAGAGATAGGAGATGCAAGAGGCGAATGATCCAATTCTGTCCTCCTTGAACATAATTACATATCACGCTGCTCTTTAGCTGGAAGAAGTGCGCAGAGATGAACATTACATTTCTCATGCTATCTCCATACTCTGAAATTTAAGTGCGGCGACCGATACACCACACATAGTCCATTGACTATTGCCAACCACGGCGAACGATACACCAACACATAGTCCATTGACTATTGCCAACCACGCGACCGGTACACCAAGACATAGTCCATTGACTATTGCCAACCACGGCGACCGATACACCAACACATGGTCCATGACTATTGCCAACCACGGCGACCGATACACCAACACATGTCCATTGACTATTGCCAACCACGGCGACCGATACACCAACACATAGTCCATTGACTATTGCCAACACGGCGACCGATACACCAACACATAGTCCCATTGACTATTGCCAACCACGGCGACCGATACACCAACACATGGTCCATTGACTATTGCCAACCACGGCGACCGGTACACCAACACATAGCCATTGACTATTGCCAACCACGGCGACCGATACACCAACACATAGTCCATTGACTATTGCCAACCACGGCGACCGATACACCAACTCATAGTCCATTCATTATTGCCAACCACGGCGACCAATACACCAACTCATAGTCCATCATTATGCCAACCACGCATTACACACAAAAATCAAATAGAGCATAATGCACGTTTTGAGGATAACATCTCTGAACATCATTCATAGACATGAGAGAGAGAGAGAGAGAGAGAGAGAGAGAGAGAGAGAGAGAGAGATGAGAGAGAGGGGGGAGACAGACAGACAGACAGAAAGACAGACAGACAGATACAGAGACAGAGAGAGAGAGAGAGAGAGAGCAAGAGAGAGAGTGAGGAGAGAGAGAAGGGAGAGAGAGGAGAGAGAGAGAGAGAGAGGGAGGGAGGTAGGGAGGGAGGGAGAGAGCATGTACCAGTAAATGTGTGTTTATAATCAACATAATTTATTCATTCACGCTACATGTGTCTATTGCTACATGCTACATGTTCCTGATGACTGTATCCCGTGTCCTTGATCCCGCGAAGAAGAGATGACTGATATCAGTGTCTGTGTGCTGCGCTCCCACCGCTAGCAGTCTGCTGACACGGAAAGCGAATGATTGAATTGGCGGCTAATGCACCGTGTCCAGACGACAAACAAACCAACCAACTTCGAAATGGAGACAAATTGCCTGGTTCCTCCCCACTGCCTGGCGACATGTCGTTGGCGTGAATGGCGGTATCATCATGCACTTGAAAGGTGACCATAAACTGGATCCGCTCTCAGTTTCCAGTGATTCGGTTTTTCCGTTTACCATTTTCGTTTCGATTTTTAAAAATATGTTGCTGTTTCAAAAGCCATCGGTTTTGTTGTTGCTGTTGTTGTTATTGTTGTTGTCCTCTCTCTCTCTCTCTCTCTCTCTCTCTCTCTCTCTCTCTCTCTCTCTCTCTCTCTCTCTCTCTCTCTCCCTTTCTCTCTCTCTTTCTTCTCTCTCTCTCTCTTCTCTCTCTCTCTCTCTCTCTCTCTCTCTCTCTCTCTCTCTCTCTCTCTCTCCGTGTGTGTGTGTGTGTGTGTGTGTGTGTGTGTGTGTGTGTGTGTGTGTGTGTGTGTGTGTGTGTGTGTGTGTGTGTGTTTGTGTGTGTGTATGCGTGTGTGTATGTGTGTGTGCATGCGTGCGTGCGTGCGTGCGTGCGCGCGCGCGCGCGCGCGCGTCGTGTGTGTGTGTGTGTGTGTGTGTGTGTGTGTGTGTGGTGTGAAGGACGGAAACTCTCACATCTCGGTGAGGAGTGTGGTGAAGTCATGCACGCCACCGTTCCTACTGTCTGCTAACAAGCAAAGGCAATCACTGATGCTTCAGTTGATAGACCGTATCTGGAAAACCTTGTTCTATAGGATGGGTGGTGCGCGTTGACGAGGATCGGGAGGGGGGCAGGGAG
Organism: Conus ventricosus; assembly: GCA_018398815.1. NCBI lineage: Eukaryota > Metazoa > Mollusca > Gastropoda > Neogastropoda > Conidae > Conus > Conus ventricosus. The sequence goes on from CM031599.1 coordinate 102,999,089, forward strand.
TTATTATTCAGTGAAGCATGTAAACACGAGGATCGGGAGGGGGGCAGGGAGTTATTATTCAGTGAAGCATGTAAACAACTAGAATCGGCTGGAGACATACAGAGTGAGGGGAGGAAAAGGAAGCGGTGTGACGGGACTGGACACAGAATGAGAAGGTTTTAGATTAGCTCCTAACCTTCCCAGATAGAAAAGGCAGCTAATGGATGTAAATCTGTTAAGTCGTATGGCAAGTTTGAATTCGTGATACTGCACACAATAGATGGTTCGCTTTCGTGACTGCAAATGTAGTGTTCCCAGTAATCGAAGTTTCGATCTCTGCAATGTAATGAAATGAAAAAAGAATGGGAATTCTGTCAGAAACCATGTTAGGTGTTTGGATGTGTATGTGGCTGGATCATACAAAAGAAATAAGAGTCTTAGTGGACTGTCGAATATGAACTTTCCTTTTGTTCTGTGCGTTCCATTTAGGTGAAAGAAGAGTATTGATGTTGTCATTGCCATTCAGTTGAAGTTCTTGAAGGTCCGTCACAAGCAGTGCTGGTCCTTCAGCCAGTTCCTAAAGCTGAGAGTAGAACAATGATAAGATCAAAACCAATACCAAGAAGATACCTTTCTAGATGTAACAGCGAAAGCAACACCTAATAGTAAGAGGGTGTATAAGTCCGTCATGATCACCTCCGTTATATTCCTTACTTTTTTTTCACAATGCATCCGCTGACAATCATATTTATAATACACGAAGATCTGGCAGGCAATAGTCAGAGAACCCACTTCGTTTGTTAAAAGACTGACTGAAACTTCAACAAGGCAAGGCACGGAAACTAGCACTAGGCAGACCATACCTATGTCTAGCCAGAATACTACAATCAGTAATGATATGTGTCCATAGACTGAAGGTAGGGGATGTACTACAGTTCTCTTCATTTACCTGGGATCCGCCATTGTGAATGAGGGATTCAATGCAGAAATCTGCTTCAGGGCTGCATAGACAATGTCAATACTGTCCAGACTAAACATGGATGAGGGGACAATTTCATATCCATGGAACACAAGGTCAGCACCTCCAGACTGGTATGATATTTTAACTTAATGACTGCAACTGAGACAAAGGCACTCACAGTGTCACGGACGTAAATACTTTTGGTTTGGAAGACAATTCATTTCTTCCCAAACCTGATGTAAAGTGGAGTGTGGCCAGTGACATCTTCACTACATTGGCCGGGTGTTGACCAGTTTGTTATTTGTGTTATGCTGGGCGCGCTACGTCCGTGCATTTTGCTCCATCCTCCAATATTTCTCTTCTTTTATTTTTTTTTTAAGAGCTTTCTTTTTCTATTTTATCGTTTTTCACCGTGGTTTCATCAGCTGTCAGGTGACACAGCTGAGCTGTTTTGTTACTGGTTGCCATCTTGTTTAGGCGAGTGGTGTGTGACTCGCTTACGACTTTGGAGTCGGAGAGATCTCTATCTCTGCCAGCTGGAGCCTTCCTGTTTGAATCCACTTCGACGTGGGTTGCGTGGAAAGTCTTTCACCTTCGGTGGGAGGAAAGAGTTCCACTTGCCACCTCTGGGATCCCTATCCCGACCAGCTGAGGAAGCACCTTAGGTCATCCCTGACCTGGAGTCCACTTCATTGGGGACCGTCACGGTTTTCGGCTGCCATCCTTCATCGGATTGGGGAGCGGACCGTTTTATACCTCGCCCACCCGCCATTTTGGTAACTATATGGTCTGTCTTAGACAGTGTCTTGGTCATTTTGTGTTTTCTAACCTCTCAGTGATTGCGGTTTTTCTTCTGCTTAATATGCTGTTGGCTGGACACACCTTTTTTTGTGTGTAACTGCTCCAAAGAGGGCGTGCCTGTTTGGAAGTGATATCGAGATAAGCATTATGTGGTGGATTGTAGGAACGCATGTTCTTTAATTGCGTTTCGGTCCTTAGTGGCTAGGTATTCGGCTACTTTTGGACTAAGTTGAAAGTCTCTAACTACCATTTTAGTCAATAGAAGCTGTATTTGTTTCCTGAGTGTGCAGTCGAGTCAATGCTTGTGTTGCTTAATATGTGATGTGGGCCGGAAGGATATCGTAAGTGTTAGTTTTGTTTTCCTTGTGTTTCGTAGGTACGAGCACGGATCGTGGAATGCATGAGCGTTCGAACGGCTCACACTTAGACCACGGAGTGTGGAATTCGACCGTATCGCCCCGCGTGTGGTTCCGTTCTTGTGTCCTTGTCCATATATGTTTGTGTGACAGACGTATGGATGGATTTTAGTTGGTTTTATTCATTGAGATTTTGGACTAGGAAGTTATCCTTAGTACGGGCATGTCATAGGTACAGGATGCAAGGAATGCCATGAGTACAGGTTAAAAGCAAAGGAAAAAGTGAAAGAATGTTATTATAGTTTATTTAACCCTTTTTAAAGTGACAGTGACATAGTTGACCTTTTTACGGCACTGTGACCCTTCGCACTGACGCACTGCCGAACCCACTAAGTTGCCACACACTGACAAAGACGATAAAAGATGACTTCTCATCTGGAGACTGATCTCCGCCGTAGGGCGGGAAAAAAAAATTGCCATTTGTTTCCGGCAGCTCCGGTCTTGGACTGGCTGAAGGACCAGCATCCGGGACCTGGCAGACGCCATCCGGTATCCAGGCACCAGTCGCTGCACTGAGGACTGTTGAAGGTGTGCCTCACCCTTCACTGGGACACCTTCACCTCGGACTGGAAGACCATCCCACTGCCTGCACTGAGGACTGTTGAAGGTGTGCCTCACCCTTCACTGAGACATCTTCGCCTCGACTAGAAGACCAGCCCACTGCGGGCTTCGCCCTTCTGAGGATCCACCTCCCACGGTGAACCTCCGCGGGCACAGGATAAGAAGTTAAGTCTTTAGTCGTGTGTGGTGTGGGTGTGGGTTTGGCGTGTGTGTGTGTGGGCCTGAAGCCGGTCACTGATTCGTTTCTTTTTTTTTCTTATTGTTTTGTTTAACCCTGACTAGGTCCTGTTTGATGTATTTTGTTTCTAGTACTGTCTTTCTTCTGTTATGTTAATGTCTTTGTAGCGGTTTAGTGGGTTAGGTTGGGACGGTAGCGGGATCCCAGGATTATTGGCGTGTTTTGTGGTCTATTTAATTTTACTTTGTCCCCTAGGTCAGTTAGTTCTGAATAGTGCTTTTTTCTTTCTATGCCCCATTGTTTTTTTTCTTTCTTTCTTTTCCTCTCTCGGCTGTTTTTCCTCTTCTTTGTTATGACCCATTCCCCATCTGGAGTGCTAGTGTGAGTGAATGGTTGTAATGTGAAGTAAAAATATTGTTGAAACCTCTTTCTCTTGTGGTCTGGTGGTGTGAGGGATTGAGTGATCGCTCCGTTTCTGCCACTGCACATTACCTGTTTAAGAACCCCCCTGTCAGGTGTACTCGCACGTGACAATTATGGTGGAGATGCCGGGGAACAGGAATGTGTATGTGGTAGTGTAAAAGCGACACTCTGAACTCACTACCGCCCGACCCTTGAGTGATCTGTCTATCTCTCTAAGGTATTTGAAGGGTGGTTGGTTGGGTGGGTTCTAGTGTCAGTAGGGAACCCATTGGAGCGGACCGGTTTAGGGGTGCTGTCGGCAGATGAGTTCCGTGCTCCGTGGTCGGACCTTCGGCGCTTCCTTTCCCGCGTTCGTCTCCGTGTTTGTTTTGTTTTGTGTAGTACCGCGGCTATTGATTCTAGAATTCCGTTCTCCGTTTCTCATGCCTTAGTTAGAATAGGTACTTGGGTGGAGAAAGAGGGGGGTTTGAACTCTAGATTAATGGTTTTGCTTGTGCAGAGTCATCGATATCAGTGCTTGTACTGATTTAGGATTTGATCTGCGTTTGCCTGTACCCAAGACGCCGACTGTGTTAGTAAGGTAAGTGTAGGCAGGTTTGCCAAGCATTTGGTGCTTTGGTTACACAAGGCAAACTTTGACACTTCGTTCCGATACCGTGTTTGCGCGAAACTCGGTCTTGTGTAAGTTTACCTACTTTAGTTTACAAAAAAAAAAAGGAAAGACTATTCGTGGTGTGTTATTTTGTTATTACACACTAGGTTGTAGGATCTGTGTTGTTTAGTCTAAGGGGATCAGCCCTAAGTTGATAGGCTTTCCTCTTCTGTCTAGCGCACATACAAGCAGTGTATTTGCTTTTCTATCTAGCTGCTGCTGATGTTAGGGCTTTCTTAATTGTTCAACAACAATTTGTGTGACTGTGTTGATTGGATAATAAATTTGTCAGTTGTGTGTTGAGAATGGGAGTGTAGCGTTTGTGGATACACATAGGTGTCTTTCCAAAGAGCCACTTGTGCCTTTTTCTGGCGCCCCTCCCTTTTCATCCATCTCCATTCAGTGACAGAGCAGTGGGTTTAGCACGTGTTTCCCGTCTGTGGACTAGGTCGTGTTGCACGGGAATTTCGGCGCGCTCGTCGGGCCACTGTTTTGATCGAGTCAGTTCTGTCCTGGTGCCCCAGTGACCGTGTTGGCGCACGTGTACTTTCGTGTTTACGTCAGTCGCCAGTGGAATTTAGGTTAGTGTTTGGCCTTGCGGTACGGGTCGTGTAAGTTCTATTGTCCGTCCCTGTCTTATGCGTGTTTGTGATGTCTTGTTGCTTTTCTCTTTGGTACGTTGGTTGCTGGTTGGAGTAACGCGTTGTTATAAAGTCCTCAGTTGTATAGGTTGTGATTTCTTTGGCCTCTTTGCTGGGTAAACGTTTTTGAAGTTTTATTTTGAGAGATTAACATTTGATCCGGACATAGGTTTGTTACCCAGGTGTGGTAATTTTGTTTGGGGTTCTTGGCACGCCGGTGCACAAGGGCAGTCGTTGTTTACACATTGAGAGTTTGTGCTTTGTCGATTGATTAATTCCACATCGTGTTGGAATTGATTCATGTTTGGATATTGTTTTCCATACAAGGAAAATCGTTGAGCTTGGACCACGTTTTTTCTGGTCAGCGGTTTTCTTTTGAAGATTGTTGTTCTCAACGCTGTGAGTGTTGAAAACATAACTGGGTATTTCCTTCGTTGGAATTCAGGGGAAATAACTCCAGCTCTTGGCTAGTTATTGAATTTGGATACTCTGTGTTCATTTGGTGAGAAGAGGTTAGTTTGCTTACTCATTGAGCTTAGCCAGGGTTAATCGATTCAGTTCGTTTGGGCTAGCTTAGTGTGGCAGTACTCTTGACTGCAATTTGGTTTGTAGAAGCATTCTTTCTCTTCAAGTTTGAACGGTTTTGTGGATTGACTACACTTGGTCATAAAGTCATACATTGTTGACTTGTTGTTCAAACTACTTTCTTGTCTTGTGAGACATACCTTAGACTGTAACCTACGGTTGGAGATTTGGTGGTGTTGACTACACTTAGTCAAAAAGTCGTACGTAGGACTTTGTCATTTCTCCTTCCCAGTTTTGGGAATATTGGTAAGTTAGTGACTACCCTTAGTCATAGTTACATTTGTGGAACGTTACTACTCCGTATTTCCTTCTCGTGGGAATACAGCTGCAACTTAGCGGATTGGAGTTGCTGATACGTTGTGAGCTTATACAGTTTCGCTTCCCATTCTTGGACTTTAACTTTTGTGGTTCCATTTTGTAGGAACTTGGACTTTGGAGGAAATAGTGTTCGGTGGACCACTCTTGGTTCGTTGGATAAAAGCACTTCCTCGTGTTTTGTTAGGGTGTCCATGCGTGTTTGACGGAACATCAAACCCTTACGTCATTTGTCATTCAGTGTCTTTCAGTGAGTGTTGTCATTCTCGGTGAAGGTGGGTTAACCATCGTGCTGGTGTTACCCTATGACTCACTGATTTAAGATAGTGGGTTTTTCCCTTCGAAATTTTGGGGATGGTTCTCTTCAACCCAGTGACTATTCACAGAATCTTGGATTTATATCCATTTAGTATCGACCGGTACTATTGGCTTGTGGTGGGTTCGGATACTTGTGACCTTCGAAGTAGTCGACCGTGATACTAACTGCGAGGTGGACACGCACGTCGGAACTTCGTGGGATTTCGTTCGCAGAGTTCTGCATGGTGTGCAAATTCTGTGTATCTCTTAGTGATTTGGTGACTTCGTGTCTAGTGAGTTATACTGTCAGTTATGGAACACGTAGACGATGGACGCCGGATCACTCGCTCTCAGACTCGCGGTGCAGGAATTCTGCCAGGGATGGGGAGCCCCATGACTCAGGCGACGACTGGCCCTACTACCCAGGTCGTGTTTTCTTCTGGTGGGACTCGTCCGCCAGTCACCGTGATGTCTACAATACAGGAGTAACCCTCCTGGGTCACTCTCTCCGAGGCGACCTCTGCCCACTCCAGTCTCGGGACTTCGCCCTCCGCCGTATCTTCGGGATGACTTCCGCTTTCGGCCTTCGCCTATGCCTCATCCTCCTGGACCAGTGCCCATGGATCCTCTTATGTTAATGAGGATTGAGAGGGAAGAAAGAGAGGCAAGAGAGAGAAGAGAGCGGGAGGAGAAAGAAGCCAAAGAAGAGAGACGATGAAGATGGAGGGGAAGAGAGGAGACAGGAAAGGAAGAGAGGAGACTAGAAAAGGAAGTAGAGAGAGGCGAAAGAGAGAATGGGAGATGGAGGAGAGGAGGATGAGAGAGAGGAAAAGAAAGTTGGAGAGAGAGGAGAAGGAAACGGCGATGGAGAGAGGAGATGGAGGAAAGGAGACTGGAGCGAGAGTCGAAAGAAAGAGAGAACAGTTAGAAAGGGAGGCTCAGAAACAGAAAGAGTTGGACTTTGGAGGCGTTTGGTGGAGGAAAAAGAAAAACTCCGGGCCGAACTGGTTTCAACAGTTAGATGAACCCGAAGCACAGTCTGTGGTTGCTTCGAGCAACGGTTCTGACCATCGAGAAATAGCGGATTTTCATCAGGGCATGGTTATTCCGGGCTCCGCCCAAGCTACATATGCCAGTGTACAGTGCTAGCGATAAATAGACACCTACATTGAGCACTTTGAGGCGGTTGCCGCGGCGTACCAGCTAAACGACCAAAGGAAACCCTTTACGCTCATCAGTAGCCGACAGGGAAGGCTAAGGAGGCGTTTTGTCGATATATCCACCCGGATGCTTCCTATCCGAGTTAAAGCGGCTCTTCGCCGGAGACTGCACATGACTGCCGAGTCCTACAGAAAGCAGTTTCGCACAATGAGGAAACCTTCTGAGGAAACTTTTCACCAGTTCGGAGAACGCCTCCGGCGCACCATGGAATACTGGATTGAAGCCTCAGAAATGGATTTGAAGGATTGTTTCCTCTTGGAGCAAAATCATGAGTTCGGTATCTCAGGAACTGCAGTTCAAGTTGTGGTGAGGAGAAACCAAAGACATTCGCCAGGGCAATCGAGGTGGCTGAAGCCTTCGCAGATGCGCGTCGTCACTATCGCATGCCCCTGCACCAGGGACAAGTAGGAAACCCGCCGATCGGGAGTCACGTGATCCCAAACCGTCGTCGCCCTCCCAGAACATTCTCTCCAGCGATTCCAGGAACATCGGAGCCAAGCCCAGGCTTTGCTTCCTCTGTGGGAAAAGGGGCACTTGGTTCGGGATTGTCCCAAGAGGAAGGACAGGGCTAAATCCGATATCTCGCACTTTAGGGTGGCGTTTGGAGAGAGTGAGGTCACGACCCCAACATGTCCTACTTTCCCGTCGGTGGTGTGTGGCAAGATAGTGGAGGCTATCAGGGACACAGGAGCCACAGCAGTCTTCATTGATGAGCAGTTAGTCCCTTGTGATGCACCTCGCGGAGAAGAATGCCAAGTGTCAGGAATCGAGTCATCCTTCAGGGCAACCCGATCTACAGCACTGGTAGATGTCTCTACGCCATACTTTAAAGGGAGGTGTGGGCAGTAGCCCTTCAGCGACCTGCGTACTCCCTACTGATTGGCAATTCAGTGTGCTTTGGAGACGGTCAGCGTCGGAGATATCGTCAGAGTTGCCAGCGAAGTGTTTGTGACTGCCACCACGCGTTCCCAAGCACAGAGAGAGAAAGAGGCCTGAAACCCCTCCTGAAAGCCCCTGACTCGGCATGGCACTTTGACCAAGGATTCTTCAACATACGCAGTGTGCGAGCAAAGGATCCATCCCTCAACATCCAAAGTCACGGTCGCAGCTGCAATGTTTGCCACCGAGCAACTCCGAAGAGCCGGAACACCAGGATGCCTGTGGCGTTGTTGACATCAACAGGTTCTGCATCCGTGGTAGAAAGCCACTGTTAAGGAAGCGAAGGAGCAGACCCAAAGTGAGTCGTAGCATGCGCTGAACTGAGAGCGAATGAGGAGTCAAACACCAACCAGGACCGCCGCACAGCCATGAAGCGACACCTGGGCCAGTTGTGTGACAGCTCTGTCTCCTACACACGTAAAACAGCACGCTTCCATGACCAAGGTGACCACGGATGTATGAAGACGGCAGAGAACGCTGAACATGAGAAATGGAACCTTCTCTACGTGAAGGCATGACCCATTTTGCTGCAAGTCTATCGGCTGTTCAGGACTACAGGGACGCTAAGGTTCACAGATTTCAGGCCGAGTCACCGACATGAAGAAAGTGCTGACAGAGTTAGTCAACACTGAGCCGATCTTCCATGCCAAGGCCCTGGAATCCTACACACAGTGCTCCCAGACACTGAACGTCATCGACCCAGGCGGTGGCCTGGAGGAATTCAAGCTACAGATGAAGCCAGCTGATGCAGTGCGTCAGAACATTGCGTGCAAGGCTTCGCAGCAGTCCCTGAATAGCATCAGCAGTCGTCCTGCTCATCACCCTCAGCGCCACCACCTTGTTACCCGTCTCCAGTGCCCCGGTTAGCAATGGTTGTGCCCAGAGAGGCACTGGATGATGACACATGACTATGAGGAATGAGGATGATGAAGGCTGATTACCTCAGCCGGATGGAGTGCTGAGTCAAGGTTCAGGATGAAGGTCTACATGAGTGCAAGTGTGTGCAGAACATATTGGAGGCTGTGATAGGCTGTGCCTCAGTGGCACAAGCCTCTTTGGTTGGGGGGTATTGTCACGGACCGTAAATACTTTTGGTTTGGAAGACAATTCATTTCTTCCCAAACCTGATGTAAAGTGAGTGTGGCCAGTGACATCTTCACTACATTGGCCGGGTGTTGACCAGTTGTTATTTGTGTTATGCTGGGCGCGCTACTCCGTGCATTTTGCTCCCATCCTCCAATATTTCTCTTCTTTTATTTTTTTTTTAAGAGCTTCTTTTTCTATTTTATCGTTTTTCACGTGGTTCATCAGCTGTCAGGTGACACAAGCTGAGCTGTTTTGTTACTGGTTGCCATCTTGTTTAGGCGAGTGGTGTGGCACTCGCTTACGAACTTTGGAGTCGGAGAGACTCTATCTCTGCCAGCTGGAGCCTTCCTGTTTGAATCCACTTCGACGTGGGTTGCGTGGAAAGTCTTTCACCCTTCGGTGGGAGGAAAGAGTTCCACTTGCCACCTCTGGGATCCCTATCCCGACCAGCTGGAGGAAGCACCTTAGGTCATCCCTGACCTGGGAGTCCACTTCATTGGGGACCGTCACGGTTTTTCGGCTGCCATCCTTCATCGGATTGGGGAGCGGACCGTTTTCTTACCTCGCCCACCCGCCATTTTGGTAACTATATGGTCTGTCTTAGACAGTGTCTTGGTCATTTTGGTTTTCTAACCTCTCAGTGATTGCGGTTTTTCTTCTGCCTTATATGCTGTTGGCTGGACACAACCTTTTTTTTGTGTGGTAACTGCTCCAAAGAGGGGCGTGCCTGTTTGGAAGTGATATCGAGATAAGCATTATGTGGTGGAATTGTAGGAACGCATGTTCTTTAATTGCGTTTCGGTCCTTAGTGGCTAGGTATTCGGCTACTTTGGACTAAGTTGAAAGTCTTAACTACCATTTTAGTCAATAGAAGCTGTATTTGTTTCTGAGTGTGCAGGTCGAGTCAATGCTTGTGTTGCTTAATATGTGATGTGGGCCGGAAGATATCGTTAAGTGTTAGTTTTTGTTTTCCTTGTTGTTTCGTAGGTACGAGACGGATCGTGGAATGCATGAGCGTTCGAACGGCTCACACTTAGACCACGGAGTGTGGAATTCCGACCGTATCGCCCCGCGTGTGGTTCCGTTCTTGTGTCCTTGTCCTATATGTTTGTGTGACAGACGTATGGATGGATTTTAGTTGGTTTTATTCATTGAGATTTTGACTAAGGAAGTTATCCTTAGTACGGGCATGTCATAGGTACAGGATGCAAGGAATGCCATGAGTACAGGTTAAAAGCAAAGGAAAAAGTGAAAGAAGTTATTATAGTTTATTACCCTTTTTAAAGTGACAGTGACATAGTTACCTTTTACGGCACTGTGACCCTTCGCACTGACGCACTGCCGAACCCACTAAGTTGCCACACACTGACAAAGACGATAAAGATGACTTCTCATCTGGAGACTGATCTCCGCCGTAGGGCGGGAAAAAAAATTGCCATTTGTTTCCGGCAGCTCCGGTCTTGGACTGGCTGAAGGACCAGATCCCGGGACCTGGCAGACGCCATCCGGTATCCAGGCACCAGTCGCTGCACTGAGGACTGTTGAAGGTGTGCCTCACCCTTCACTGGGACACCTTCACCTCGGACTGGAAGACCATCCCACTGCCTGCACTGAGGACTGTTGAAGGTGTGCTCACCCTTCACTGAGACATCTTCGCCTCGGACTAGAAGACCAGCCCACTGCGGGCTTCGCCTTCTGAGGATCCACCTCCCACGGTGAACCTCCGCGGGCACAGGATAAGAAGTTAAGTCTTTAGTCGTGTGTGGTGTGGGTGTGGGTTTGGCGTGTGTGTGTGTGGGCCTGAAGCCGGTCACTGATTCGTTTCTTTTTTTTTTCTTATTGTTTTGTTTAACCCTGACTAGGTCCTGTTTGATGTATTTTTGTTTCTCAAGTACTGTCTTTCTCTGTTTGTTAATGTCTTTGTAGCGGTTTAGTGGGTTAGGTTGGGACGGTAGCGGTGATCCAGGATATTGGCTGTTTTGTGGTCTATTTAATTTACTTTGTCCCCTAGGTCAGTTAGTTCTGAATAGTGCTTTTTTCTCTTCTATGCCCCATGTGTTTTTTTTCTTTCTTTCTTTTCCTCTCTCGGCTGTTTTTCCTCTTCTTTGTTATGACCCATACCCATCTGGGTGCTAGTGTGAGTGAATGGTTGTAATGTGAAGTAAAAATATTGTTGAAACCTCTTCTCTTGTGGTCTGGTGGTGTGAGGGATTGAGTGATCGCTCCGTTTCTCGCACTGCACATTACCTGTTTAAGAACCCCCCCTGTCAGGTTACTCGCACGTGACACACAGTGGATCTGGAAAGAAGACTCCATGAAAACAAGGTGCAACCGAAAGCATACTAGATATCAGATAACATATCACTAATGAAGTGCGTCAATCCATCACACAGGACATGGGACAATATGAAGATCTGCTGACACCCATGAAGAGAAGAAAACCATGTTGAATGGCAGTTGTAAACTTGATCTTTGGGCCTGCTTAAAACAAACTTCCCTGGAAAATGCTCAAGCAGACTGGCAGAAGAGAAAAGATGACGATACTGCATAATGGCCCGGAAACTATTTGAAAAGATACAACCCTTGGTACACAGCCAGTTACACTGGAGGCACCTGGTAAACTACTGTTCAACACGGCGCCTGTATAGTTCGCAATACAACCAGTTACACTGGAGGCACCTGGCAACCTACTGTTCAACACAGCGCCTGTATAGTTCGCAATACAACCAGTTACACTGGAGGCACCTGGCAACCTACTGTTCAACACGGCGCCTGTATAGTTCGCAATACAACCAGTTACACTGGAGGCACCTGGCAACCTACTGTTCAACACAGCGCCTGTATAGTTCGCAATACAACCAGTTACACTGGAGGCAACTGGCAACCTACTGTTCAACACGGCGCCTGTATAGTTCGCAATACAACCAGTTACACTGGAGGCACCTGGCAACCTACTGTTTAACACGGCGCCTGTATAGTTCGCAATACAACCAGTTACACTGGAGGCACCTGGCAACCTACTGTTCAACACGGCGCCTGTATAGTTCGCAATACAACCAGTTACACTGGAGGCACCTGGCAACCTACTGTTCAACACGGCGCCTATATAGTTCGCAATACAACCAGTTACACTGGAGGCACCTGGCAAACTACTGTTTCAGATAGATCGGCCAAGTACTTTCTGAGATATTCCATAAAGAAGAAAAAGCGTTACAGGCCGTTACAGCCGTTACTAACGGCTGTAACGGTAAACTAAAACGTCGGGCATCATCATTGACCCATAATGAATATACCTACAAGTTTTCAGAAAGATCGACCCAGTAATTTTGTCTGGAGCGAGTGGAACACATTTTGATAACGGACACACGCAGACAGACAGACAGACAGACACACAGACAGCATTTCTTCGTTCCCATTCTAAAGTACTCACTGTTCTTTAAGAACTGGGAGTACAAAACGTTTTATGTTGAACGATACAAACATGATAAACAAAACGCCAAGACTGAAAACATCGAACTGAATTCAAACGGAAAAGATGTATATTTTAGTTCTGACCTTAGCGTAAACGATGCATACGTGGCGCAAAAAAAATGATTTATCCATGTTGAAAGGAATGGACAAAAAAATACAGACCAATGTAGAAACCAATCCAATGCAGGGGTCATCCGCAGTCATTAGTAATAGCAGGAAATCTGCGTGGAAATACTCGATCATTCGCAGTGTTATGAAGCCAGTTACAAGTGGAAATCACCTCCAGTCAGCAGGAACGGTAGGAAATCAATCAAACATGGAAACAATCCTCAGCCAGTAGGAAAAGGTAAGAAGTCAATCCCAAGTAGAAATCATCTCCAGTCGGCAGCAACGATAAGAAACCAGTTCCTAGTAAAAGTTATCCATTGTCAAAACGAACGGCCGACAATCAATTCGGCCCATGAGGAAAAGATTCAAAGTCAGCAGGAAGCGCAGGAAACCAGTGTTATGAGTAAGAATGGTAGGAAACAAGCTTCATGTTTGAATCATCCACAGTACTCAGGAACAACAGGAAACCAACTCCCTGTAGAAATCACGAGCAGCAGGAAACTGGATTCATGTTGAATTATTTCATTGTCAGCAAGAACAACAGAAACCCATTTACACGTACAGGTCATCCACGGTAATATAAAGACAAGGTAACAGTTCATCAAGAAAAGCAGAAACTCATTCCATGTAGATGTTACTTAGAGTCAGTAGTAGGAACGGCAGGAAACCAGTTCTATGTGAGTTCATCCTTAGTGATAGGAACAAGAGCGAAACCAATTCCATGTAGAAATTATTATTATTATTATTATTATTATTATTTATTATTATTACTATTATATTGGGTATTGATATAGCGCCTATCCTCGGTCACAGACCAAACTCTAAGCGCTTTACAATAAACACACTACCTCACTCACTCAGCGGGCTGCCTACCCGGGTAGAGCCGGCCGAACTGCAGCCTACTGGCGCTCATTCAGTCGTTTCTCGTACCATTCAAATATCAGTCACTCGTTTTCATTTATCCCTCCAGTTTCTCACATAGGTTGCATGCGATTTTTATACGTGTCCTCCACTTCCACCGGTACACAACGACACACAACAGTAAGTGACCATTTGTGTGGCTTGGTAAGAAATACAAGGCGGCTATCTTCAATCTACATCAATTTTGCCAGAGCGAAATCATCCTATACTCAGG
>CM031599.1:103025357-103032857 GCA_018398815.1 Conus ventricosus
TCTCTCCTCTGTAACACAACGTCAGACATTTGGCAATCTATAATCAATATCAAAGTGTGCTGCTACAATTTTGGCTTACTCATGTTCTCTATTGTTACACTGCCTGTGCATTCTCAAAGAGAACTGTGGCATCAATCACCTTCCAGCCGGTCTTCAATAGCGTTGCCGGTTTCTCTCTAGAATTTCCACCGGCTGCCCTTGTCCAAAGGCGCAAACCTCAATGGTCTCTGAAACAGGTCAGGGAGGAGGGGAAAGGTATTAATATCCATGCTAGATTAGACGGCGTTTGAGACCACTCTCGCTCTAACAACCGGAACACAAACTCCGGAGCTAGAAAACCGGAACAGGAAGCCACTCCTAATGGAAGAATGGCGCAAGTGCGCAAATCCTCGGCTAAGGTTGCGGTGGTCCATCATGCAAAGCGCCGTTTTTCATTTCCTGTGCTTTTCTTGGAGTGCTGGAGTGCTGATCCTGGCAGCTTTTGTGACACGCGAACATGTTCATGGTGACAGAAATCTCTCTAAACTGTGTGTTCTCTAAAATGGAGAAAGAGTTTCAGATCCTTTTTATCTGCTAGATGTTTGGATGATTATTTACACATGTTGGTCACGCAAGATACTGACAAATCCAGCAATCGTTATTTTTAGCAGAGAATTGCACAAAGCATCAACATTAACAATGGTAGCAAAGCATGCGACGTTCTTTGTCGGTGAAGGAAGAGTCGCAGAGTTCTCTTAGCTCATGTTTGAGAGTTTAAAAATGGACACGGATATTCACTCGTTCTGTTTAAACGGACAACAAACAATCATACACTGATTTGACATGTTGTGCAGAGCAGCAGTGTGATCAAATGTGTGTGTGTGTGTGTGTGTGTGTGTGTGTGTGTGTGTGTGTGTGTGTGTGTGTGTGTGTGTGTGTTTCCATTTTGATCGTACGTTTGTTTCCATGTACATCAACAAAGATATTACTTATTCCCAAGCTACAGTCATCATTACAGATTAAAACGTTCTGACAATGAACAACAGGAGAGGAGAGAGGGCTTGGAACTGGAAAAGAATGGAGAGGGTGAAGAGAAAGGAAACTGCGTGCAATTTCAAATTGTTATCACAAAGAGAGGCCTGAGTCAGGACGGATTGTCAGCCAGCTGACAACTTAGTGTAAAAGATGGTAAACACATCCATGGTGATGCTATCTACTCCAGAGATGTCAGGCTCCAAGTCAGCTACTGGCTTACCATAGAGCAGGCTCAAGTTTATCAATGGTCATTATTTGGATGCCGCATTGTTTTAATAAAACGGTCCAGACTGACAACAGTCGAGAAACGAAAACTGAAACGGTATGATCACGTCTCTCAATAATCTCACCTTGCAAATTCACTTTGCAGGGCACTCTACCAGACAGCAGGAAAGAGAGGCAGACAGACCACGTGGTGGTAGGGCAACATCCAGAAATTTCACAGTCCTGGCTTCTGACGATTCCCATCAGAGGGAGGGAATGGACGGTAACTGAGGAAGATTATCACTTCAAGTGGTGGCCCGCCGACCCTTTCGTGAAGGAACTGACAATGATGACGATGACGATGACGGACTTTATATTGTCAGACCCTTTTCCTTTTTTCTCTCTCTCTAGCCTGTCAGAGTCACCAGTTATAAAACTGCCTTTCCCATGTTCTGTCAGAATGCCAACATTTTTCTGTCTCAAAAAATCTGCCAAACGTCTATATGCTTGACGATCAAGAAGTTGTGTTGCTAAAACAGAATACATTCAATGCTCTCATCAGTTCACAATGTTATAAATGTCTCCAACATTGATGCATGCACAGATTACTTAACGGTTTGTCTAGATAAAAATGTAATTATGGTATACATAAGACCGAAGTAAGTCAAAGTTTTTTTTGTTGTTTTTTTTTTAATTGTTTGATTAAACCGCCGTGAGTCTCAAGGATGCGTTTAGTCATGTACGTCTCATTGATCAGTAACTTAATCGGCCAAACCAGTATCCTTTAGAGTAGAGATTTAAGGTCAGATGATTTCTCAAGTCGGCAGTGTGGATAATGCAATCAACAATCTGAAAGACACACAAAAGAAATGACAAGAAATTCATATTATTGACGAGCAAAAGCTGTGACAAATCTGATTGTGGAATCAGTTTTGTTAAACTCTTCCATCTCCCGTCATTGTTTCTCTGGAACGTGACATATCAGTTTTAGAAATATTTGTTGACGTAGCCCTAACGTATACGAGGAATCAGTATTGTTGAATTCACATTGCAGATACCATGGTCTTCACATAAGGACTTTCAATGCAAAAGACATGCTGTGAATTTAATTATTTTCACCTTGACCTTTCATCGGAGATTGCTGAACATTTTGAAAATTGTGCAGCTCTTATTTGTAAGCCAGTTGTATAAACATTGGCACAGAGATGGATTTAAGTGCACACACATTCGCACGCGCACGCATGCACGCCGCACGGACGCACGGACGCACGCACACGCGCACGCACGGACACACACACACACACACACACACACACACACACACACACACACACACACACACACACACACACATTTGTAAAATGCGAACGCTTTCATTATGAATGAGACCTCTTAAAACTGTGTCCCCCAAAATACAGAAAATGGGTTCATATTCTGTTTATCTGCTGGACACTTTCTACTTTCTGTTTATTTTCCAAGTTCTCCTTAGACAATTTTGATCTCTTAGACAGCGCCGGTTCTCTCTCTCTCTCTCTCTCTCTCTCTCTCTCGGGGGTCGTGACCTGACAGTGGAGCGTGCAGGTCGCATGTAGTGGCGTCTCGTCAATTTCTGCCATTCGAGGAAGAAGAAAGTCGATCCTGGTCGCCATTTTTTGCCAGTGGCCTTCTACTGAGCCATGCCGGCCTCCCCACTCGCTTTTCGAGCGACATGTGGCTCCTTCTTGCCGGTTTTCCTCTCATTCATGACGAGGAGAGCCATAGAAAAGAAAGCCGCGCGAGTCGCCATGTTGACACCTCGCGGCAGACTGGACGGTGTCACCCTTGGCCTGCTCCTCACCTTGTTGTTCTGGGGCAGTTTGCTGTTGAGGTGCGGAGACGTGGAGCAGAACCCGGGACCCAAGGACAGCCTGAGGCAGTCACGACTGGGCAGCAGTGGACGGTCGAGCTTGGACAGGGCCGCGGCATCCCGGGACAGCGGGCAGTCTTCTTCTCCTTCCCGGCAGCCTACCCTTACTGACGTCATGGAGATGCTTCAGTCCATGAAGGTCCAGAACGCCACAACAAACTGTAAGCTTGATGAAGTGGAACGCTGTGTGAAAGGACTGAGAGAGCAGTATGCTGAGTTGCAAAGTAATGTGATGGGTTTAAAAGATAAAGTGGATGATCTGAAAAAAGAAAACCAAAATCTTTTGAGGAAAAACTCTGATCTGCTTTCCCGGGTTGAACAGCTGGAAAAAAAGACTGACGACCTTGAGGGCAGATCTAAGAGGAATAACCTTATATTCTATGGAATCAGTAAAGACCAGAATGAGTCCACAGAACAGTGTGAAAGTAAACTGCGTAATGTCATTGCTGATAAACTGGATATTAGTACTGACATTGAATTTGATAGGGTCCATCGTTTGAACGGCAGACCAGACTCTCCAAACATTGCAAGGTGCACTTTTTACAAACACAAAGTGCAAATTCTGAAAGTTAAAAAGAAACTGCAGGGCACCAGTATTTTTGTAGGGGAAGACTTCTCCTTCCGAGTGAGGGAGATTCGGCGCAGACTGTCCCCCCACCTGAAAAAAGCTAGAAATGATGGGAAAAGAGCCACGATGGTCTTCGACCACCTACTCATAGATGGCAAAAAGTATTTCCTTGGTGAGGGGGACACTTTGCACGAATCCAGATAGGAGATCGGCCGGCCACGCCCTGAATGTATTTCCCCGCCTGATAACAGCAAGAGAGGGAACAGAGGTAACCTAACACCGTGTGTACGCTCACCTGTCTCTCATGTCAGTGACACACTTGAGCGACGCAATGCTGGTCAGGAGAGCGAGGTTGTGCCAACCAGCGACAGCGTGAATGAGCACGTGCAACACACACTGCGTGCTGAATCAAAACATTTCTCTTTTTTGCTGTGGAATGTGAATGGGTTGTTGACAAAAATGTATGATTCCGATTTTACTTCTTTTGTTTGTAAATTTGATTTTGTTTGTTTAGTTGAAACATTCATAGAGGAATGTCAGTGTGATGCTTTTGCTGGATACAGATTGTTTTGTAAATCTGCTATAAAATTTACGAAACATGGTAGACGTTCGGGAGGACTTGTTTGCTTGATAAAAATGACCTTTTCCAGTATGTCAAAAGTGTTGATGTTGATCATGTCAATTGTTGCATCTTTCTGATTGACAAAGAACTGTTTGGACTGGATAAAGATATTCTGTATGTTTGTACATATATACCTCCAGAAGGATCTCCTTTCTACACTCATTTTGATATAGACAATGGCATTAGTATGCTTGAAGAGTGTTTAACTGATATTTTGTTACAGAGTGACGTGTATGTTATTTTAGTTGGTGATTTGAACAGTAGAACTGCTGATGTTTCTCAAGAATACTCTGTGAAAAATGATTTTGACCCACAATTCAATAATTTGTCTCTTAATTTGACCCGGCAATCAAACGATCTTACTTTGAACAACTATGGGAAATTATTATTGAACATGTGTACTGCATTAGATCTGAGTATTTGAATGGCGTGTGTAGAGGCGACCATGAAGGTTGCTACACATTCATATCTGATTCTGGAAGCAGTGTCACAGATTATTTTATATTCTCACGTGAACTTTTTATGATATTGTTTGACTCCTGCAAACTGTCTATTGTTGAACGTATTGATTCTGACCATTTGCCAGTGACTGCATGCGTTGTTGTCCCAAAGCAACATTTATCTGATATTTGTACGCAAAAAGAGGATTTTGTTGTATACAAACTTTTGTGGGACGACAAGTGTGCTGATAAATATACCAGTATTTTGTGTAGTGACGAAACACGTACCAACATTGACCTTGCGATTGATTTAATTGATGTTAACGTGAACGATGCTCTTAAAGCTTTTAATGATTGTATAAGAGTAAGTGCTGAATCCATGAAAACACGTATATCATTTGATAACAATGAAAATTCAAGTAAATGGTTTGATTTAGAATGCAAATTTTATAAAAGAAATGCCAAAAGATTGTTGCAGATATTTCGCCGTTCTGTAAAATTTGAAAAGAAAAAAGAATTGATTATCGAAAAAAGAAATGAATATGTTATTGCCAGACGTGAGTATAAAAACTTATTAAAGCGGAAGAAGAAGCAATTCAACAAAGCCTTATTAGACAAACTTGTATTGACTGTGAGAAATCAAAAGGAATTCTGGGACGTTGTTCATAATGCATCTTTCAAAAGGAAACAGCCTAGAAATAACATATCAATTGACTCTTGGTTTCAACATTTTAAAGCTTTGCTGGAAACGGATGCTGACAACATAGTAAATGACGACTCAGTTGAAGACACGGAAGACTATATGAATCGTCCAATCTCTAAAGAAGAAATACTGCTTGCTTTAAGAAAATTAAAAAACCGTAAAGCAGCTGGTCCCGATGGCATTATTGGCGAGCTCTTTAAGTATTCGAATGAACAGGTTATACATTTTTTCTTAAAAT
This sequence comes from Conus ventricosus, assembly GCA_018398815.1. Classification (NCBI taxonomy): domain Eukaryota; kingdom Metazoa; phylum Mollusca; class Gastropoda; order Neogastropoda; family Conidae; genus Conus; species Conus ventricosus. The sequence goes on from CM031599.1 coordinate 103,031,053, forward strand.
TATTTAATAAATTATTTGATGATGGTATATTCCCTGACAACTGGACTGAATCTGTTATTCAGCCAATTTTCAAGAAAGGTGACATAAATAACCCCAATAATTATAGGGGAATTTCTTTGAGTGATATTAGCAGTAAATTATTTGGTATGGTGATAAATAACAGATTGCAAGAATGGGTGGAAGGAAACAATATCACAGGTGAATATCAAGCTGGATTCAAAAAAGGATACTCAACAGTCGACCACATGTTTTCTTTACTAGCTCTCATACAAAAGCAGTTCTCTTACAATCGAAAACTTTATGTTGCATTTATAGATTTCGAAAAAGCTTTTGATACGATAAATCGAAATCTTCTTTGGCCAGTTCTCTTAAAGAATGGTATTAAAGGTAAGTTATTTAAATGTATTAAAAGCATGTACAATAATGTTAAAGCAAGAGTTAGATGTGGTTCTACGTTTACTGATTACATTGCCTGCACATCAGGCTTAAGACAAGGAGATGCCTGCAGCCCTGTTCTGTTCTCTCTTTTTATTAACGAGTTAGCTATAGAAGTTATCAACAATGGAAGACATGGTGCTAGATTTTCACTTGACGTGTATGAATTATTTATTCTATTGTTGGCTGATGATGTTGTTTTGATGGCGGAAACAGTTACAGGTTTGCAGACACAATTGAACAGCCTGCAGCATGCCGCTCTATCTCTTCAGCTTAAAGTTAATATGACAAAAAGCAATATTATAGTCTTTCGGAAGGGTGGCTATTTGAGTGTGAGAGAAAAATGGTTATATGATGGTGTTACAATGCCTGTAGTTAACGTGTACAAATACTTAGGAATACTTTTTTCAACGCGCTTGAGTTTTACTGCTGCATGCAAAGACCTTGCAAGCAGAGCAAAAAATGTTTTGATTTATCTGTTGAAAAGGTTAAACATGTTAAACAACAACTCCTTTAATTTATTCATGAAGTTATTTGATTCTCAGATACAGCCAATTGTGCAGTATGGTTCTGAAATATGGGGCTTAGAAAATGCTGTTGTCCATTGTGAATCAGTTCATTTATTCGCTTTGAAGAAATTTCTAGGAGTAGACAGACGAACACCGAATGACCTTGTTTATGGTGAAACAAATCGCTACCCAATATATATAAATTCTGCTGTTAAGAGCATTCGCTATTGGATTAAGTTGATTCAAATGGAGAATTACAGGATTCCACGTAAAGCATATGATATGTTGTATAACCTAGATGCCAGAGGTAAGAAAAACTGGGTAACAAACATTCGCTTGAGTTTGTTTAAATATGGATTTGGTTTTGTTTGGGCGAATCAAGGTGTTGGAAGTGTGCGTGGATTTATACGTTGTTTTCAACAAAGGCTTATCGACTGCCGATGGCAAACTTGGTCCGATCATATTCAAACTAGTGACAGGTTTAGTTTGTACAGTACTTTTTGCAGTGACCACAGTTTAAAGCCTTATTTACATCTAGATATTGATAAGCATCTGCAATATATTACAACTAGATTTAGGCTCGGGATTTCTGATCTATTGACACACCGTTATCGATATAGAACGCTTATGGCAAACGACCTAATTTGTCCCTATGTAATGAAAGCGAAGAAAATGAGGTGCATTTTGTTATGTGTTGTCCAGCACTTGGACGTACACGTGAAACGTTAATTAAGCCTAAATATTATAGAAATCCTTCACTGTTTAAATTGAGTTTGTTAATGTCATCGACGGTTCTGGAAGATGTACAAAATCTTGCATTATTTTTATACAAAGGATTTAAGATGAGAGATGCTCTGACTA
>CM031599.1:103045357-103050357 GCA_018398815.1 Conus ventricosus
GTAACGACTCTGAGAGCAAATTTAGTGATGTTGTTCTCAATGAGAGGGTCAGCCGAAGTTTAAAAAAAAAAAAATAATAAAAAAAAAAAAAAAAAAATATATTATATATATATATATATATATATGTGCGTGTGTGTGTGTGTGTGTGTTTGTGTGTGTGTGTGTGTGTGTGTGTGTGTGTGTGTGTGTGTGTGTGTGTGTGTGTGTGTGTGTGTGTTTATAACTCTTTTTTTAAATTTCGGAACCATTTTTCTGGCATTGTTTTTTCTCACCACTCTCTTTACATTTCTTTGATGCATGTCACATCGTCTCCGCAAATGAGATGTGGTTTATGGCAACTATGCCATGCAATTTTAAGATATCAACCATCACTTATTTCCCCTTCATTTTTCCACGTGGATCTTTGCATCTTCGATCTTGACATCCATCAGGAAGCACCACACACAACCCAAACAATGTTGCAGATGAACAGGAAATGAATATCCTTCCATCTCCGACAGCCGCCCAGAGGCAGAGGCACTTAATGCTGACAGCCCTTTAACATCAAAGACACTGCAACAGACAGATTTGTTGTCTGATGCGCGTGTGACTCATCAAGCACAGGAAGCACACCTTAAGGGCACGTTGACCCGGACTGCATTAGCTGTTCCACCGGTAGTTTGCGGAAAAATACCCCTCAGACTCTTTCTCTGGATGCCTTTCTGTTTGTCATGCCCAAGAGGGTCAATAATTTGAGATGTCTATGTTATCGCAAGTACAATGATGTCTTTTATGGGATCTTCATATCTTATGGATAAATACAATCCTCACAGGAGAAAGCAGTATAGTGAGGTATTGCTTTCAGTTTTGTCTCTGCGTTTGCATGTTTGTCAACTCGCCAGTTTATAAACAACAGAATGGAATTTTACCAGAGTGTTCTGGGATTGGAATTTTACCAGAGTGTTCTGGGATTGGAATGCTACCAGAGTGTTCTGGGATTGGAATGTTACCAGAGTGTTCTGGGATTGGAATTTTACCAGTGTTCTGGGATTGGAATGTTACCAGAGTGTTCTGGGACTGGAATTTTACCAGAGTGTTCTGGGATTGGAATGTTACCAGCATGTTCTGGGACTGGAATTTTACCAGAGTGTTCTGAGATTGGAATGTTACCAGAGTGTTCTGGGACTGGAATTTTACCAGAGTGTTCTGGGGTTTTAACGTGATCTGTATTCGGGAGTAATTGGTTTCTTTTTTCACGTCTTGAATTTAGCTTCACTTTTTATGATCCGAGGTAAACAAATGATGAAATACAAAAGGAAAATGTATCCGTCTTGTTATGCATGCGTTTGAGGATTATGTTGTTTGGAAGCAAGTACAATGTGTATTCTGGTTTGGATGCTGGGTAAGATAATTTAAGACTAGCAATTAAAAAAGAATAATTTCAGCATTAGATTTACTGAGACAAATTTTAATCCACTCTGGTACCAGCAATACAGGCCTTGAAGTCAAAACCAGCGGATCGTCTGAAATCGGGATAATCATGTATGCTTTCATACAAGAGTATAGATCTTAAAGAACCTTCTGTAACATATATATATATATATATATATATATATATATATATATATATATATATATATATATATATATATAACTCTTCTCTCTCTCTCTCTCTCTCTGTCTCTCTCTCTCTCTCTCTTACACTCACACACATACACACACATGCACGCACGCACGCACGCACGCACGCGCGCGCGCACGCACACACACGCACACAAACACATACACATACACATACACGCGCGCGCGCGCGCGCACGCACGAACACACGAGAGAGAGAGACAGAGAGAGGGAGACAGAGAGAGACAGAGACAGAGAGAGAGGGAGAGAGAGAGAGAGAGAGAGAGAGAGAGAGAGAGAGAAGAGAGAGAGAGAGAGAGAGAGAGAGAGAGAGAGAGAGAGAGAGAGAGAGAGAGAGAGAGAGGAGCACTACACAAATCCTTCCAAAAATCAAAGACATCACTGTTCCACAAATCTGTAAACTGATCTCCTTCTTGTTATTGTGTAGCACGTACCTGACTGCGCACGTGCTTTGTTTCAATCTCAATTGTAACGGACTGCATGGACAGATCCATGCACACTGCACGACTCTGTAGATGCAAGGCACATATAAAGCAGGATTTTAGTAGCATTTTTTTTAAAGAAGAACACTGGTAGTCTAAAACAAAAATTCATTCAATGCAGCGAAGGATTTTTCATATTGCATCTTTACCAAAATGTGGATTTACACAATGTAGAATGTGTCAAATCACAAACGTGAAGAGGAAGCAATTTAATAGGATCAAAGACGGCATCTCTTGACTGGCAAATGGTCTTTGACAATATGATATGTTTACAAACTGTTGTGGTCTTTGACAAAATGATATGTTTACAAACTGTACTTTCTATTGTATTTTGTTTTGTTCTATTGTATTCATTTAATCTGGTTTCAATGTCTGTCTTCCCTTGTTATCTTCGATGATAACGAAAGTGACATAACTGTCGCAAGCACATCCGACATTTTCGTAGACAGCTACATCTAGTTTGTTCTGTCATTGTCCCTCTATTGCTGTCTTTCTGAATCCATCAATATCAAATTATTAGACAACATACTAGAGGAACTACTACTCTGCTGCCGAGTCGCTTTGATGGCGTTTCGTGTGCTCTGGTCGATAACACAAAAGCCACACAGTCAAGGCAGCCTTGGCCGACCGTAATGCTTGATTAGTGACGAAGCCAGCGTGAGAGAGCATCCTGTAACTGAAGGCATCGCGGGTTATAGCCTAGACCTACGTTCATGTTTCTTCATCCTCTTTTAGAACAAACAGCACATATTCACATAACAGACAATAAATCGATTAGATCACAAACATTCACGGAACGTATTTTTGAAGGGTCAGTCCGCTTGCAAAGAAGTTTTCTTTAAAATAAATAAATAAATAAAAACAACGTATCTATTACCATCCATTTTGTGAGAAATCAACATGTATTTCTCTGCACCGCACACGTGCAAATATCATGGTGTTACGCAATCGCTAGCGCCGTATTTGGCTTCAGATTTAGTTTGACATGGATCACATTTAACGTAGACACACACATGCGGTGAAACGGCTTCAGTGATAATCATGACACAACAGCGTGGGGGTGGAGCGGTAACACATTTGACCACCACACTGATACCGTGGAACCATGAAATGAAAACTTCTAGAGAAAACGTGTCATCGATTATATGGCTCCCTTATCATCTGGAAAGTGTTGCCATTCTTTGTCCATCATCAGCAAACACTCTGTTCATTTACAATCGGAGTTAGAAAGACACCTCTTCTTCCTTGCACACAGTTAACTTCGACGTTCCGAATGGAGTCTGGAGAAGTCGTCCTATGTGTGCTTGGGGTAGGAAATGCAGAGAGTCCTATGATGGGCCATCACCACAGAGCAAAGAAGGCAGTGGTATGGAATGCAGAGAGTCCTATGATGGGCCATCACCACAGGGCAAAGAAGGCAGTGGTAGGGAATGCAGAGAGTTCTATGATGGGCCATCACGACAGGGCAAAGAAGGCAGTGGTAGGGAATGCAGAGAGTTCTATGATGGGCCATCACGACAGAGCAAAGAAGGCAGTGGTAGGGAATGCAGAGAGTTCTATGATGGGCATTCACGACAGGGCAAAGAAGGCAGTGGTAGGGAATGCAGAGAGTCCTATGATGGGCCATCACGACACCACAGGGCAAAGAAGGCAGTGGTAGGGAATGCAGAGAGTCCTATGATGGGCCATCACCACAGAGCAAGAAGGCAGTGGTAGGGAATGCAGAGAGTCCTATGATGGGCCATCACGACACCACAGGGCAAAGAAGGCAGTGGTAGGGAATGCAGAGAGTCCTATGATGGGCCATCACCACAGAGCAAAGAAGGCAGTGGTAGGGAATGCAGAGAGTTCTATGATGGGCCATCACGACACCACAGGGCAAAGAAGGCAGTGGTAGGGAATGCAGAGAGTTCTATGATGGGCCATCACGACACCACAGGGCAAAGACGGCAGTGGCAGGGAATGCAGAGAGTCCTATGATGGGCCATCACCACAGGGCAAAGAAGGTAGCGGGCGTAGTTGGCGGAGAGGGGAAGTGTCAGGGGGAGATAAAGGGACCAACGCCAACTCAAGTGCAAAACGAAGGTAACTGGTACACCCCACTTGTCGTTGAGATGTATACATACTCCGCAGCGTCATCGAGGTGCCCATATGCCCCATCATCATCATTGAGGAAATCAGATAGCCGTCATCACCATTGAGGAAATCAGACAGCCGTCATCATCATTGAGATAACTCGATATCCGTCAGCGTCAGTGAGCTAACCAGGCATCTTCCATGTCACTGGGGTAACCATACACCCATCAGCACCGCTGAGGTAACCAGATATGCCGTTGGCGTCATTGAATGCTCAATAATCCATCAAGGTCGTCGAGGTTACTAAGTACCTGTCAGCATCATTGAGGTAGTCAGGTACCTCAGAACGTCGTTGACTTCAGGAACTTCAAGGTAGCCAGCGATACATGATTCCATATAGCTGATGATACCTAAAATGATGTAATGGATGGTACCTGGCTTCGGTGATGATTACCTGACATGATATAAGGGATGGTACCTGGCTTCGGTGATGGTTACCTGACGTGATGTAAGTGATGTAATGGATGGTACCTGGCTTCGGTGATGGTTACCTGACATGATGTAAGTGATGCAATGGATGGTACCTGGCTTCAGTGATGGTTACCTGACATGATGTAAGGGATGGTACCTGGCTTCAGTGATGGTTACCTGACATGATGTAATGGATGGTACCTGGCTTCAGTGATGGTTACCTGACATGATGTAATGGATGGTACCTGGCTTCAGTGATGGTTACCTGACATGATGTGAGGGAGGGTGCCTGACGTCGTGCAACCCACTGTGCATGATGTGACGTAACTGGTGGTATCTGTCGGGATGTAC
>CM031599.1:103057857-103080357 GCA_018398815.1 Conus ventricosus
GAGATCCATGTTACAAGGTACTCGGATCGTTAAGGACTCGTAAGCATGCCGAAGGAAACATGTACATAATTTCAGGAAGACACAATGAATGAAATCGAAGAATGAAAAGGACTCACAGAGACTTTAGTGTGACAGAATTTCGTCTTTTTCAAAGGACTCCCATTGAACAAAAAGACATAACTGACAGACTGAGAACTACATCCATAACCGATTGACAGTGTTTCCGGATTTAACGTTTCCAATACTTACGCAATTCATTTCTGATAATACTCACAAATAGATTTTTTTTTCAAAATCTACAGGGTAGATAAAAAGCGGACGCAAAAGAGAGAGAAAATAAGCAATTTAGAAAGAAACTGCGGATATGTCTTAGACAATGGAAGAGTAAACAACAATGGACAAAGCCTACTCCGATTGGAACTGAAACGGAATTAAATACTTTGGATCCAGTGCCGCATTTAAGATAAAATGAACTTTGCAATGTACGGAACTACTGATGGCGTGAACGGGATCAGTGTTCTGAAAGGAAGGATGCAGTAAGTGAGAATATATTATGCTAGATTAATTAGCGTCTGGATACTTCATGGGTTAGACATCTGCACTTTTTCATTACCTTCAGACATTTACAATTACTTTCCTTTCCTGACTTGATTGATAGACGGACAGATAGATAGATAGATAGTTTAGATAGATAGATAGATAGATAGATAGTTTGATAGTAGATAGAAAAGACGAAGAGAGACAGATATATAGATGGTAGAGATGGATGGGGGATGGAAAAGATACATAGCAGACTGACAGATCCCCCGAAGTCGGATTTGTGGCTCCCCACGTGGCGGGGTAATCAAAAACGGTCATACACGTAATGTTCTCATCCCCAGCTGATGCATTTGTACCATAGTTTTTCAAGTCCTTTGGCTGTTCGGTATGATCTCTGAATCTTTAGCCTGGGTACAACAACAACAACAACAACAACAACAACAACAACAACAACAACAACAACAGTAACAACAACAACAGACTGACAGACAGACGGCCGACAGATCGGCATGTAGGTATGTATGTAGGTAGGTAGGTAGCTAGCTAGATAAATACATAGGTCGATAGAAAAGATTGATTGACGGACAGAAAAAAGAACAACAGACTGAAAAATATACATCGAATAGATAGACAGACAAACAGACAGGGAGTACAGATATGTAGATAGATATACGACAGACAGACGAATAGATACATCGAAAGATACAAAGACAGACAGAAAAGACAGACAGACAGGAAGCAGGCAGACAGACAGAAAGATAGATAGATAGATAGATACACAGAGATACAGACAGACAGACAGTTAAACATGTAGAATAGTTAGACAGACAGACAGTCGATGCTTGGATAGATAGAATAGATAGAAATAGATAATAGATAGATAGATAGATAGAAGATAGATAGATAGGTAAGTAGGTAGTCGACAGATAAAAAATACACGTATAGATAGATAGGCAAATTATGTGCTAATGTGTATGCTTTTTTCCTCCCCGAAAGGGCATTAGAGAACTATAAATTTTTCATTCTAGCTCAACTGCCCTCAACCAGTTTCGGCGGTTAAGCTAGAATAAACATTTTATAGTTCTCTGACAAGTAAGACTTCCAACGAATTAAAAATGATAATCCATACACATTCTCTTTCAATACCAAAAAAAAATAACGATTATCTACAAAAAACATACTGTGTAGGATTTTTTCTTTTTTCAATACTAATTTACTAAACTTTTCAGATTTTAGTTTTGCTTGATCCTGCGTTTTTCCTGATCATTTTAATAACATCATTTTCACGCATAAAATTCATCAAATGCGTCTCTGTCTTTCATGTGAAATAAAACTACAGTCTTTAATTGTTCTCTAAAGTCTTTTTAAATGGAGTTATATTTTGACATAAAATCCACACACTTATCCCAGCATGTCTTCCACTGAAAGCCAGTTTTGACAAGTGTTTCTCTTTTTAACTATATCTTTTCTGCCGAACAGTCATCTATAATAAATAGTGTCTGCGTTCCCTCAAACAATTTATAAAATGTTCTAAACACTCACTCAGCTTATTGCGGGGATCAATCAAATATTGTTATCATCCGCCCATATAAACCTTCTATCATTATATGCTTTGTTCATTTAAGTGTTGGGCAGAAAATTTACTTTATGATCAAAATTATAACGATAAACTGTTTGTAATAGGTCGGGGGATAATATTGTTTTTCCAAAACCCAGTCTGTCCACAAATCAATGAACAATGAGGGGTTTTATCATAAAGTTTAACATCGGCTTGACACTAAAGTCGTCTGCTCCATAGTTTTATAACATAATTTAATCTAATCCAGTTATTATTTTTATCATACTCTCCGTCAAAACTTTTCATGTATAATAAACCCTATGGGGGCCTAAATGTGAAAGATTAATCCAATTCAGTTCTGTAAGATTGCTTCTATTTAGACTAATATTGATTTTGTTGCTTGTTGTTATGACCTTAATATCCTCCCATTGGGAAGAACGACGATGGTAACTTTAAGTTTTTCAACATCTAAGTTTTGCCAGCTAATTAGAATACCTTTTAAAAGGACGTCACTGACCCCCACAGCTCCATTCCTCTCCTCATCTTTTAAGACAGAAATTTCAAATATCATTGTGAACGTGTCTCCTAATTTCATTGTGAAAGATGTAATTTTGTAGAAGCTTCTTTAAAACCGTTCTCTTCTGTGGGGGATTTACTGTTTATTCCCATACGGCGTTATTTCATCTCTTTCCGACTATTGTCCTCTGGCATAAGACTTACATGTAAAGGGCCCCAGAGTTGAATGCTTTTCTGAAACTTTTTTGACGGCTAAAAAATGTAATGGACTTATGAATTCAAATTTTAGTCCCATTCTAAAATTTTCTAAGTGCCATTTGAGGTCAGTTTTCGAAATTTTATATTCATACTGGCCAACATTATTTGCTTCTAGATTGCGTAGTTGTTCTAGTTTAGGAAACTTTTTTGTTGTCGCCAACCTCTTTGCGTTTATAATCACCATCTTTTGTGTACTAAAAACCCATACAAAGCGCCTATCTCACCGTTCTGTTAAAAGTCCGCAACGTCTGCAAGGTCTTTTAATTCTAAGGTTATACACTTACGGGCGCTAATGTAACTCCTGTTTTCTTCTGGCCCGCGCGACATTATTTTTTAGTACTTATTATTTTTTTCCAAAACAATGTGCAGGTTATCACATTTTACGATTTTCCCCCGTTTTGTCTGTGATTTTTATATTAAATGATCCGACCTTTCCCAATCTTTAAACTGTAAATTGGGGAATTGTATAATTTCAAAATCGCAATAATGCAACTTTCCCTGATGGAAGAGATTTAAAAACATTGAGGGCCTTCCATCATATAAGTTTTTCATCAGTGCTCATTCATTCAAGAATATAGAGTAATGAAGTAATGCAAGATCGAGCGGATTTTCTCCCTAATAAGTAGTTTTGTCTGGCGTAACCCTAAAACTATGAAAGTCCCGATTGTCAGTTGTAAAGCCTAACATTTTAGCTAGCTCTCCATCAAAATAGTAACCTACTTCTCTTCTTCGGGCTTAAATGTTAACATTGTTTTCAGATTTGCATTGTTAAGTTTGAGAGTAATATCTAAATTACTCATTGCTTCTTTTAATGAGAAAAACCCGTTAATAACCATCAGGTATTGTTAACTGGCTAACTTCGTTTCCTCTATTGTCAACTTTTTTAAATCTTATTATTGTTCTTGGATTAGTTATATTAAACCATACAACTTTGTAGAATATTTCATGGAGTGCAACCCTTCTATGTTCCGCATTCATTATCAATAGCATACTCTAAAAACGAAGGACTGTCTTGGTTGTTTTTTTACAAACATTTTTTTAAAACAAATTAAAATGAGTGCATTCAAAATACTAATGAAAAATATTCTGTTGGCCGCACAACAATCTTAAAATTAACAACTGACTCCCTTGTCATTTCTGTGACCCAGACTGACACCTTTCAAGTAAAGGTGAGTACGCCATTAAACAGATATCTTAACCCCCCTAAAAAAAAAGACTACATCGCGAAAGTGTGGTTCAGTCATCCGATGCAGTTTATCAGAACCAGTTAACTTTGCTGTGTTTTTGTGCATCAACGGGGTGTGGAGTATTGTATGCTGATCTTTTAAATCATCCTGATCTTTGGTGAGGCCCAGTGTATAGATTTCATTTTATTACCCTTCAGACGTATTTTGACTGAACTGCAAGCACCATTACCAATGACAAACCGTTTAATCCTTTTCAGCAACAGAATAGACATGAGGCTTTTGAAAGGATCTGTAACGAATTCAATATTAATGTTAAGACAGACTTTAGACAAAAGTTGGACCACAATCGTGGCTTAGACACCCCTTATTTTGGGGCGTGCACAGAAGGTAAAAACTATGCCTGGAATCCTCCTTATACACTTTCTCTTCAGGCACAGCTGTTCTTTTGGGGTCCTTTAGAGCAAGAGCATAAAACAGCGTGGACACATTTTATTTTAGACACTTCTAAGGGCCTAACTAGAGCGGGAATAGAACGAATAAACGACTCTATTCGTACTTACGTTTGGTGTTTGCTGGGTTCACAAGCACAGACAAGATCGAGCATAATTGATCCTTCTACGGGCTTTGATGCGAAAAAAACAGTACTTAGCAAATTTAGAGGACGCCATTAATTCTACAGTTGATTTACCTTCAAGTATTAAAAGGTACCAAAAAATGCTTTACAATTCGCAAGATCGAAAGTAGACTTTGCTGTTGGCACTGGTTTATACATGCTCCCTTCTGACCTCAGATCCCAGGTGGGAACAATAATAAACTACAACAATGAAATTCTTGTTGCAGGAAAATGAACAAAAGGTTGGACAAAACGACATAAATTCTGAGCCGGTAATATTACAAACAATAAACAAACAAGCTGACCCCCCAAGAATAAGTCATCCAATCCCCAAGGCCCAAACCCCAAAAGGTCATTGAAGACTCAGCAAAGCTCGCGGACGAAAAAAAATGACCATGAATATGAAAAGGGCAGCACTTGTTTTTTGGATTAACTGGCCTAGGATTTTTTGGGTCTTTATCTTACTAAAAGTAACCCAACTATTAAGGCAACTAATGCCATAAGTGCTCAGCTATAAAGCCAACTACTTTGCTTGCAGTAGACAAAAGCCAGCTAAAAACACCCCCTAATATACCTGGTAAAGCGTCTATGGCTTATGGCAAATTTTTTTAATAAACCCGCAAGATGATCAAGCTGTTTTTTACCCTGATTTATCAGGTGGCGATGGAGGCGATGGTGGGTGGAGGAATGAACTTTGACCACCGCCACCTGTAATAGCCAACACCAGGTACTTATTGCAAATCCTAAGGCTGTTATAACGCTCGCTAATGTAAATCCTTGCTCTCTAAACAGTGTTCTTATTCGTTCTGCTAGTGTCGTGTCTTCATGAAAAATTCTTGGTTTAGTTTTTTTTTTTCTGCTCACTTGGAGTTCGTAATTGTTCTCGGTTATTAGACAAATCTCTAGTATTGCTGATCTCTGTTGTTCCAGATCATTTAGTCTTCGGTTATTCTTTCTTTAACACCAGGCCCTAAGTTGGCGTGTCAGCCTCAACAGTTTTTCTTTTTCTTTTTTATATGTTTCATCTATTTCATCTAGTGTTGCTAAATTGTTTGTTAATTCACCTCTAAGGGTTCCCCAAAACATGATCAGGGGCTGCTATTTCTCGCACGGGCAATGAAGAAACATCATTGTTTTTGGTACTGTTTCTTCGGAAAAACTGGTTTTGCTTGCATTACTTCGCCCGCTGTTTGACTTAAATTTTGAAGTTCATGTTTTGTATTTGGTTATCTTTTGGGGAGTTCTTGTAGTGGTTTTGAAGTTTAGCAACTGCCTCCCTATCAAATTTTGGTTTAGTAATGCCAAGGCGATTTCGATTTTCCCCCCTAAGTCTTTGTCTAATTGTATTCATGCCTACAAATTTTGATGAGTCTCGTTTATCTGTAAGTGAACACGTTGTTTTCGGTCGGGGCCCTATTCACGTACAAATGGCCATCTTGTACTTCAAATCGGGGTCTATAAATTGGGGGGGGTTCAAAGGCCTAAACTTTTTGAAAATGCCCGGCCGTACTTTCTGCTAATTTGCGCCGACTTTCTGCTAATTCATACAGCAAGGGCGCGATGTTGTATCAAGGAGTCATTTCACTCATGTCGTCTCCAGGATCAAAAACATCATAACTTCTTCACCTTCAATGCCTGCCATGTTTTTAAATAATTAACTTTTTATTTGTTTTATAAAAAATGTCACAAGCATATGGCTCGATTCTTGACCCGCATAAAAGACTGAAAGAACCCTTTGGTGTAAAGGGGAAATAAGGGGAAATTATTACTGTTCCAAAAAATTTCCATCTACTATTGATGCAGATCAAATTCTTACTGTCAAATTTCCAGACCTAGGAGCGGATAAAGTGATTGTGCCAGGCTCTGGCGAAATCTTACTTTCAAAATAGAACCGCTTCAACAACAGACCAAACAGGACAGTTGTACAGAATCTGGGGGGGGCAATCGTTAAGAAAATTTCTATAAAACTTGAGGGACAAGAAATATTTTCTTTAAAAATGCAGACATATTTTTAACCTATTCTGATCTATGGCTAACCGGAACGAAAGGGCTGATCTTGCGTTTCAAGGAATCGAAATGAAGAAGCACTAAACATAAAATAGGCGCTGAAGATGCAAAAGACGGCAAAAGGTTTGTAGCCTTTAGTTATGCGTATGGAAATCGCTTTTCATACCTCTAGATTTTGAGTTGTTAAAGCGCATGCCCCATACTTTCAAGGGGCATTAAAACAGATTGTCATATGAACTAACTTTTAATGACCACAAATATGTTATTATATCTACGACACCGAAGCAAGGTACAGCATTTCTGACATCTCGTTAGAGTTTGACATCGTTAGCAACCCTAACTTAGCGAGGCTGATCCAGCAACAATATCAGTCCAAATTAGCAATAATTACGAAAGATGATTCATCATTCTAGATATCCTAAAAGCAGGGCAGACACTATATGGAATTTAGTTTTAGTCCCCACAGCAAGATCGCTTAAAGGTATTTTATTGCTGTGTGAAAAGGGAAGAACCATTCAAAAGACAAACTGAAAATTTTTGGGTTAATCCTAAATAACAAAAGTGCAATGTACAATTGGGGGTAGTCCTAACCAAATCTACGCTAGCGGGCTTAAAACCTTATCAGCATTTTGATGAATTAAGAAAACTGTTTGGAGGCGGGAGGTGTAGAAAATCCAACAGTTGACCTTGTGTCTAAAGATCTACATCTTCACAGTGTTAGACTTGATCATTATTTAACAACGAAATACGGTTTATGGATTGACCAAAGGTCAACGGAGGATAATCATTACATGGAAGGGGAGAACTGTTAGAGACTTAATAAACATTCAAATTGATAAAGAAAAAGAGGCTGAAAAACCCACTTAATGTGTATTTGTTTTTAATATATGATGCGCAGCTGAATATTCAAGATAACAGATTAGAAAATATACAATACTAAATTATTTTTCTTTTTTTAAAAAAAGCATGTCTTTTCTGCATTATCCGAGAGTACCTAAAGAAGAGATAGTGGGCGTCTCTCCCGCTTTTAGAAAGCCCTGACATAAAAAACCTCAGATTAACCAACTTTTACACAAATGCAACAAAAACTAGAGCAGCCCTTTCAAAATACAGCAAAACCAAACGAAGGTATTCTGCTGTCTTAATGCTGTTCATATGTTATACTGGAACACCCAAAAAACTATAAGTGCTATATCAGCAGGAACAGTGTAGGTCTCTTAGCATCAGGCATAGGCGCACCTGCAGCTTTACCTTAGGTGGTTTGTCTTTAGCTCTTGGCCTGTGCTCATTATTGAAAGTATTCCCAGCAAAAAAAAAAAAAAACTAAACTCCAAAAGCACACAGCCAGGGTTCAATAATAACAGCTAAACTTAGTTCCTTCAAACTGACATAAATAAAGCACTACTGACTCAAACATCAGGGATGAAGAATTTAGTCGTTTACAGACTGATTTTGAGGACTACAAAAGACAAAGTTTGTCTTCAAGAAAGGAAAAAGACAACTTTTTCTCAAAAAGCCACACACTGATCAGATAAAAAAGGAATGTTTTAAAAAAAGTAAACGAAACATTAAACTCTGTTCTAACAGCTCACAAAAACAACATCAAAGGGCTTTACTCTCGTTTATGAGTCCAAGCACAAAAAGACCGTCGATATTGATTTTGATTAAGACGACTTTGGGAGTCGTTGTATTTTTATTTATTTAAATAAATAGAGTTAGAAAGAAACACTCATGGATAAGATATTTTAAGGCCCAGATAAATTGTTTGAAGGAATGCTTAAGGAAGAGCGTTTGTCAAGAGCACTGAATGAGTTTGATTTAGAAGTCAATTGATTCAGCAACGTGCGGGAAGCGTTGTTCATGCAATTTCTCAAGTTCCAAGTAAACTAACAATACAAACCGCCAGTTAAAGTAATGTTACTGTTTTAAATCGACTATAACAATAAATGAAGAAAATCTAGAAGTCGGGGTCTCAACTAACAGCAGACTATTCTTTCCTCTAATGACTTAACCCCTGGTTGGGCAGACGAACTGTTTTACACAGTTTGATGAAGCGCTGAAGAAGAAAAAATGAGAGGCTCTGGTTGGTCAGAGGCAAAGCCCCTAGAGATCAGATTAAAGCAGTCTAAGATGCCCCGATTGTAGGCAAGGCTTACATTCCGCTGCCCCGCATTGGTAGCGAAAAGAGCAGTTTTAACATAAACAATTCAGAAAACAAATGTTTCATGTGGTGTGTTCTTCCCAAAGGTTGCATCACGTCCGCAAAAACGCAGACAGAGTGTCAAAACTTTTGGGGATTACATTAATGATCTTAACTTAAAATGGAATATCCTTTCCTGTTGTGTAGATCAAATTGATCAGTTTGAAGAACAAAACAAACCAATTATCTGTTAAATATCTACACATGGATGAGGAAACAAATCTACAGGCCCATCAGATTGTCCAAAAACAGGTCCATCGATTGGCGAACCAGACAAAATCATGTTGACTTACTACTGATGTTTTCACCAGCAGGGCTACAGCATTACACATTGTTCGAACAATGAGTAGATTATTGGCGCATACTTAAAAAAATCTTGGCAAACAAGAATTCTGTAGAAAATGTTTAACAAGAATTCCCTTTCCGTTCAAGCCGCGAGCGAACAAAAGAAACACGGGTATCGGCCCAGTTGACTGTAATACAAAAACAAATTTAAACGCCCCCACCCGGATCAAAGTTAGTTTTGAGAATGGAAACGAATGCAAATTACTCCTTTATGTTGTTTACGCAGACTTCGAATCACTCATTGTTCCTTATGAAGGCCAGCACCACAAAAACTTCGATAAACAGTCTTAATGATAATCATCGGGATTTGCTCCTATGCTTTTATCATGTTAGGTCGGATGGCGCCCATTCAGAACCAGAATATATAGAGGACCGGATGTGCAGAAACATTCTTTGAACGCATGCAGCAAGTGCGTAAGCCGTTCTAATAATCTAAACTTATCTGAAATCATAATGACGCCTGAAGACAACAACAGTATAAATCAGCCACAACATTGTTGGATTTGTGGTTTAGAAACTAATGTCTAACAGTGAGGAAGCAAATCCGACAGTAAGAGACCATGATCACATTAGTGGAAAGTTTAGAGGGGCAGCACACAGTAAATGCAATCTTCAACTAACTTTAATCCTGCGACATGGAAGCTGCCTATATTCTTTCACAACTTGCGAGTTACGACTCTCACCTTATAATGCAAGCAGTAACCGACGTCTTTAGGGTAACATGCATTGCACAGTCATCAGAAAAGTACACGTGTTTCACTTTAAATAACTGTCTTTTTATGACTCTATGCAGCACATGTGGTTCGTTAGAGTCACTGGAAAAATATTTTGACCCGACACTCGTTTGAAAGGGTGTTTACCCTTATGAATACATGAACAGTTGGGGAAAAGGGTTTTAAGAAGATACACATCCTCCTAAGGTGCGTTCTTTTCTAGTCTTAGAGGAAAGGCATCAGTGATTCCGATTACCAGCAGCTCAAGATGCGTGGGAGAAGTTAGAGTGTAAACGATGGGGGACTACATGATGCATACTTGATGGCTGATGTATGTTTGTTGGCGGACGTCTTTGAAAAATTTTAGAAAGACCTGCATGAAACATTACAGCCTGGATCCCGCGCATTATATTTCTGGCGCCTGGATGAGTGGGATGCTTTCTTAAAGTTTACTAAAGTACAGATTGATTTATTGTCTGATTTACCAATGCTTCAGATGATTGAAAAAGGATTGCGTGGGGAATTAGTATGGCGTCGCATCATTACTGTAAGCAAACAACAAAAACCTAGATGATTATGATCCAAATAAAAGGGCTAACTATCTCATGTATTTAGATGCACAATCTGTATGGATGGGGAATGGCGCAATCGCTTCCATTACGCAACTTTAAAATGTACACAGATAATACGAATAATATTCAAAAAGCATTAAAGTGGTTGAGCAGTTTAAACGCCAGATCAAAAGCGTGGTTTCATTCTAGAAGTTGACTTAGAATAATCCTCAGGAACTCCATGACCCGCATAATGACTATCCGTTAGCAGCAGAAAAATCTAAAGATGGCAAAAACAGAACCTCCTAAACTTGTGGGCCCAATCTTCGTGGCAAAAAAATTATGTCTGTCATTACAGACTTCACAATTTTATTACGACATGGTTTGAAGTTGACAGCTTTTTTCGTATAATTGCTTTTTATCAAGAACAGTTCATGAACCATGCATAATGAAGAACACTGATCTCAGAACTAAATCCATGATGCTTCAAAAAAGACTTTTTCAAGCTGATGAACAACAGTTGTTTCGAAAGACTATGGAGAATCCGCCCAAACGTAAAGATTTAGATTGGTCACCAGAGAGAACGAAGCAATTAAGCTGACTTTAAAACCTAATTATCAGGACCTTTAGAAGATTTCTGATCACTTTTTGGTATAAAATGATGAAAAAAAAAGAAAGTCAAATTGGATAAGCCCGTTTTTATTGGTTTACTGTTTTAGAATTATCAAAGCTTTTGATGTTAGAATTTCTTTATGACTACTTTAAGCCCTTGTATCTCGGTCCAGAGTATTTAACAGATACAGACAGTTTTTTTTTATAATATCCCTACTGAAGATATCTATAAAGACATGGAATTAGAAGTAGCTAAAGGGCATGCGGGATGGTAAACACATCTGATTATCCTAAAGATTCGCCTTTTCATTCAACTGTTTACAAGAAGGTTTTAGGAAAGATGAAAGGGTGAATTATCTGGAGGGTGATCAAGGAGTTTATTGGTTTAAGGTCGAAAATGTACAGTATTTCGAGCCAAAAAATACTATCAAAAAAACAAAGGGAATATCTCGCAGTGTTGTGCAGTCAAACAACGCATTTACAACTATAAGAAGCATTGTTCAATAAACATACTTTTCATCATGACAACGAAAAAATACGATCTAATCTACATGAGATCAAACAACTGTTGTAACAAAGAAGTCATTAGATAGAACAAACAAAACGTGTGTTTATTAAAACCGATTTTCATATGCAATCGGGCATTGGAGAACGCATAATATCTTCTTCGTCCGCGGGTTTATATTCGGGTCCATATTTTCCTCAACTTATCTAGAAGATCAATCTTATCATCTTCCAATTCAGACAAATTTTTTCTCATGTTTGCTTTATGCGCTCGAATTTTTTTTATTATTTCAAGATATTCTTTATCCCATTTTTGATAGTCAAAATTTGGGATTTTGGGCTGTAAGTGATCTTGATTGTTTTTAGCATGTCTTGGCGAATCCTCGCAAAATTTTCCCTAATAGCAAATTCATATCATATGATTCCCGTTAATTTTCCTGGTCTCTTCATTTATCATTTTTGCTTCTTTTTAGTTCCATGTTCTTTCTTTTGGACTTTCCCTTTAACTGAAATATATTTACTAAATTTAAAGCGGAACTGTGTCTGGCGGGATTATTTGCAGTTTTCCTTACAAAAGATCTTTGGGGGGTGTTGTTTTTGTTGCGTCCGTTTCTCGTAAATAATACACGGGCGGATTCATCTTTACAATTCTTTTTATTTCATATGGATCAAAAACTCCAAAATGGGTCTGTTGCCCTGAAGCGAGTGTCCCTTCTGCTTTTCCGGCAAATAAAGGTACCTTACTTTCAAACCAAATGGTAATAGTTTGCTGGATGAAAACTCTCCTCAACAGATTTATTGTTTGTTTTTTGATTGCTTGTACTGGTTTTAGACCCGTTAATATAAATTCTTCATTATTCATTGCACGTAGAACCGAGGGCAGTCTTCTAACCCATTCTGTGTTGCGAGAATTGTCAAAACAGCTCTCTATGATACTGGTAGGGAAAAGCCTTTCAGATAACTGTTTTGTTAAAATTTTTCAATCAAGCCTGTGATCTGTGAACTCTGGAATGCCTCTTTTAATGGTAACTCTATGTTTTAACAATAATTGATTCATTCGGCCTTTAAATTCTTTTCCATCATCGACTTGAATCATGTGAGGATAAGTTACGGGCTCGTTGATTATTAGTTGTATAGCAACGCAACAGCAGAAGCACTTTTTGTGTTAATGGTTCCGCATCTTTGTATCTTGAAGCTATGTCAATGACTGTAAGTGCGTACTTAAATCTTTTTCGTCTAATCGTATCATAGGGTAAATATAAAGATCCATTTGATGGGGGTCGTTTGGCTTGTGTTCACAAAGTGCGGTCTTTGTATTCGTTTAGGCGCTGGGAAATAAATTTTCCAAATCGCTTGTTTTGATAACATTCCTTTGTGTTTGGGTTCACTGATCAGCTGCTTGGCTTAGCTTTTTGATTGCTGTTATTCCCTTCCAATATCCTTTTGGCGAATAATTTGATTTTGTTCAATTTTTATTCAGCCAATATTATGCGCAACAAAATACACAACGGTCTACCAAAGACCAAAAAACGCGATTTCTTGCATCTTTTGTTTTTTTCTGATGGATGATAAAAGTCGCTGAATTTTGGTGGGGGCAATGTCTCGATTGGCTCGCCTGTTACAAGATCATATTCTTTTTTCGCTTGACAACATCTTTAAATGTATAAGCTGCATGCCCCTGTTTTTTCGTGTGTTGTTAATAAAATCTAACTGCTTTAATTCTCTGCTTTTCATAGTAATCTTGCGCTGGGGGCTAGTTGCTCCATAGCTTTGTTATGTCTTTTTCTCTCGCCGTCATCCCCCAGTTTACTAAACGCGTAATTACTTCCGCTAAAAGCAAGCACATTAACCACAGCACCCCCAATCATCATTACGAGTGAAGCCATTTTATAAATGTATTTTTTTCTTACATATTAATACTGTCTGGAAATTATTTTCCCCGCTTAACTAAAAAAATCTTTCGTAGCAAATGAAGCTGCAATAATATCAATCGGGTTTGCGAGTCTTTAAAATCTAGTTTGCCAAGATCTGCTGGTTTTATTTTTAACAGGCTTTTACCAAGCATTGTGTATCCTACACTTTGACCCCAAAAACAGCAGAATGGTATACAAGGGTTTGGGAACAGTTTTTTTTCGGTGCTCATTTTAAAAAAAAATAAAATAAATTAAATTAATAAAAAAAACATAACAGCGATGACTACACAGCTACAGGGCAGCTAAACCTTCCTGAACTTATGATTACAAAAAGACAAGTTGATGACCAAGCTATTAGTCCAAAAAGGAAAGGCTGTATTCTTTGGCAGCATGTGGAAAAACAAAACAGTACCTGGAAAAGAATTCAGCATAGAACAGATTCAACAAATGTCGCCACAAGACATTGTAAAATATCACAACGGTATGAAGCGCAAAATGGGCTCAAGAATGGGAAAAGTGTAGGACAAACGGTTCTTAGTTTGTACACTAAACTAGTTAGTAGATTTGCTCCCATTGATTCTGACAAGATTTTATGTTGATTTAACGCAGGACCCAGTTTTTTAAAAGTCATTAGAGTCTCTAGGGTGTGACTGTATTACAGATTTTGGAACATTATTGTCGCAGTGATCGCGGGATTAATTACTTTTAATCATATAGATTTTGTTTCCCTTCAAATGACCGAGCCAAAATCAGCAGAATCAGAAAACACTGAATCAGGTGGAGAAAAATGACCCGTAAAAAGCCTCCTCATCCTGGGGGTGTTGCAGCAGGAAAAAGATTAGCAGGTGGAAAAAAACAAAAAAAAATCAATGTTACAATCACAGAATATAACTCATAATGAAAACATAACACCGCCAACGTCAGCAGTTGTTTCAATGCCAGCTATAAAAACACCAGAAAAGAACAAATTTATTTAAGACCTATAACACCAAAGTCTTCGTGGAATATTGAACTTAAAAAAGTTGTTATTTTTGGCGCCCTTGCTGCTGCTGGGGGCGGTTATTACGGATATAAAATATATAAACAGGCGACAAAAACCAAAGCAGTCAAAAAATCTCAACCACTAAACCAGAAGCTGAACAAAAAGCATGCCAGAACCGCCAACAACAAAAAATCCTTTTGATCCATTTCAGATGCATTAATACTTTAAGAACTTTAAAAAATAATTATAAGTTGACTTGAATAAGAACTTGGTTGTACTTAGGGGATGACTTAAGTTAAGAAAATTAGGGTGACTTAAGGGACTTGATCAAAAACTTATTAAGAACTTGAGGAGACTTGATTAAGAACTTAATTAAAGAACTTGTGGTGGATTATTAAAAACTTAACTAAGAACTTGGGCGACTTAAGGTGACTTAATCAAGAACTTGAGGGGAACTTGATTAAGAACTTAATTAAAGAATTGTGTGACTTGATTAAAAATTAACTAAGAACTTGAGGTGACTTAATTAAGAACTTAGAGGTTACTGATTAAGAACTTGAGAATAACTTGAGATGACTTAAGTTAAGAACTTAGAAGTGACTTGGGTAGGAACTTAAAAGTGACTTAATTAAGAACTTGAGTTAAAAACTTAAAAGTGACTTAATTAAGAACTTGGTGTGGTAGAGGGGCGGTGGGGAAGAAGGGGTCAAATGTGACAAAGCAGAATTGGGGGCTTGGTTAATGCCAAAGTTGCTCCATGAAGAGTGGTTTGGAGTGCGGCCAATAAACGTTTCCTGGTCAGGCGCACGCCGCAAGCCCCGCTATTATCTCCTCCCTTTACATGTTTCTTACTGTGGGCACTTGGCTTAATGCCAAAGTTGCTCTTTGAAGAGCGGTTTTGGAGTGCGGCCAATGAACGACTCCAGCTGAGTTTGGCAGCACGTGTGTTCTCTGATCGAGTGGGGAAAAGGTGGTAAAGTTTTTGTGTTACAAATTGTTATAGAAAGTGTACAATCAGTGGAATCAAAAAATGAATGAATCCGAGAGTTCCCAGGAGTCTGACTTACTTAGAGAAAATAAAATCAGAGCAATCAACAGGACTTAGCCAGATATAGAAACAATTTTTGATCAGTGATGAAGCCACTGGTGAACCTATAGGTGGAAAACAAACATAGAATTCAACAGACCTTTACTATTATGCGCTATTCAACAACAATTGGAAAAAATTGCAATCTGTTTTGAAGCAAAGAGGAATTAAAGAGGCGGAACGTTACAACAAAGAACATAAAAATCAGTTGCCAAAGCAACCTGCTGCTGTCTTTCAGACAAGAAGGAAAAGAAAAAATTGAAAAGCTTATACACTTATCAGGAAAAAATCTGTTAGAAAAACTAAGATTTTCGAAGGTTGAAGACAGGCTGTTAGTTGAAAACAGACTGAATGCAATTCCAGAGTATGATGAAAACAAAACTGTTGAAAAGTAAAACAAACATCACCACAAGTCAAACAATCCTTGAATGAAGGAAAATCAAAATCTAAGAAGCTATCTAGCATATGGCAAGTGGTTAGAAAGGAGTGGGAATTGAACAGAAGAAATTTTTGTAACTTTGTAGAACCCCCTTGCAGCATTCTCTCGGATGGATAAATAAACTGAGGAGAACTACCCGCCTGTTTTGGGAAAGTACAAGAACTTTCAAAACTAGCAATAACAGTTTCAGAAGCCATCTCTCTAACCGCCAAAATAAAATTCTGCACTTCGAGAGAATCCCACCATGAAGCCGGCTTGGAAGTAAAAATAAGACAGCTGACTGGAGGCGAAGAAGGTATGTACATTGTTTGGGTTTTTGGCATTTACACTAATTGACTGTGTGCCCTGTCTGTGTGAACGAAGACCTCTTATCTGTGCCAGTCCTAAGACCCTAGCATAGAAGAGCATAAATTAAGTGATTGGGTGTCAGCCTAATGACGGGTCTCTATAGCCCCGCCGCTGCTTGTGTCTGTCTGTCTGTTATGCAAAAATTTTGTAAACTTATAAAAATATAATGTAGGTAGAAACTACTGGGATAAGTGTGTGGATTTTTGACCCCATTTGATGACTGTATGTCTGAAAATGATGTTATTTAAAAGATCAGGAAAAACGCAGGATTAAGCAAAAACTAAAATCTGAAAAGTTTTTGTAAATTAGTATTGAAAACGGATAATCTACACAGATGTTTGTTTGTAGATAATCGTTATTTTTTTGGTTATTGAAAGAGAATGTGTGATGGATTATCATTTTTAATTCGTTGTTGAAGTGTTACTTTCAGAGAACAGTCAAATGTTTATTCTAGCTAAACCGCCCGAACTGGTTGAGGGCGGTTGAGCTAGAATGAACATTTTACTGTTCTCTGCATTCTTCTTTCCCGACCAGAACCGCCTACATCGTCCATTTTTTTTCTACCTTCCCACATATTATGTGATTTAAAGTAGTTTCTACCTTCCACATATTATGGATTATGTACGTAAACCAGACACCCCCGCTAATCCTCCCCGCCCCTCCTGTTTCTCTTCCTGAAAAACATCCTTGTTTTTAAAAGTCTTGTTTATGTAAAGTCCCCATGGTGATTGTTTTTTCACCCCCTGATATCAAATGTTTCTGCTTTTTTTTCTCCTTTTCTTTATTTCCCCCCTGTTTTTTCGCCCCTCCTATTGAAAATACGTAATATTCGTCTTCATTTCCAAATAATGTTTTGGGCGCAAGAAATGTTGTTCAATAAATCGCATAAAAAAATGATTGACATTTACTGGTCTTTTGTTTTGGACGTTTGTGTCCCTGCAAATGGAAATACACTCTGATTCTCCGAAGAATAATTATCTGCATCACTTATTCAAATTTTTACTGATCAGACACAAAACTGTAATAAAGACAAGGGTATTCTGTTAAAGTATAATGATAATTTTGCTCTATCCACACAAAAAATCCGAATGAAACACACCCCACACACACAAAACACAACACACACACAACACACACACCCCACACACACACACACCACACACACACACACGCACGCACGCACGCACGCACGCACGCACGCACGCACGCAAAGCACGCACGCACGCACGCACACACATGCAATTTGTGTTGCTTCTAGTACATTTTCTCAATCTCCTTTTTACCCTTCCCTGGCTCCTTTAAGATGAAGCCGAATTTTTGATTACCTTTGATGTTAGGATACCATATACTATGGATATAACTCCACTGATCGTCAGGGGGGGACTGACACAGTTTGCCGGGTCCGCTGATGAAGCTCAATTAAAGGGGAAAGCCGAGTCCAGACAGGGGACAGCGAAAGGTTGTAGTTTCCAGACTGATTTTGGCTGGTGTTAGCTGTGTCTGACCTTGTCCCGTTTCGTTCGTTTTTGGCTGGTGTTTGGGTGTGTCTGACCTTGTCCTGTTTCATTCCACCTCCTGATTGCAAGGTGCGAGCAACCCTCTCCCAATGATTGCATAGCAGTTACCATTACTTGAGGAGGTTTTAAAGGCCCGAACTTAAATAACCAGATGCCAGGCGTGCAAAACCTCCCGGGTGTGTATCTGGTTAGGGAACTGAAGTAGCGCAGGACCTTCTCCCGCTGAGGTCAGCCCGCTGTGATGAGAGGTTAATAAAGGGAAACAGGGAGAGCGAGATCACATGATACACGGGGGGGGAGGCTGCGAATGAGGGATGAGGGGAGAGCAGGTTAAGGGGCTGGTGTGGAGGTTAGCGGGTGGACGGTGGAAAACAGTTAATTACGGTGCTCAGTACGCAGGCATTGTCGATGACCGTTGTGGGAAAAAGGTTGGTGGCTGAATGAGTATGTGCTTCTTCCTCGATTTTTGTCCCATCCCCACCGTCGTTTTTACTTCCCCCCCCCCCCCGGCCCCCTCCTCCCCCCCCCCCCCCCCCCGACACACACACACACACACACACACACACACACACACACCACACACACACACACACACACACACATACACACACACACACACACACACACACACACACACACACACACACACACACACATACACACACACGGGCATACACCACACACACACACACACACACACACACACACACACACACACACACACACACACACACACACACACACGCGCGCGCATTCACGCACACATGCTTGTACGCACACACTCGTAAGTATGCACACACCCACACGTGCATACACACACACACACACACACACACACACATACACACACACACACACACACACACACACACACACACACACACACACACACACACACACACACACACACACTCACACACACACACACACACACACACACACACACACACACACACACACACACACACACACACACACACACACACACACACACACACACACACACACACACATTCTCACAGACAGAGAGAGAGAGAGAGAGAGAGAGAGAGAGAGAGGAGAGAGAGAGAGAGAGAGAGAGAGAGAGAGAGAATTGTTTGAAAAAAGCAAACGTCATATCCGAAGGTACGGCTTGCGTTTTATGGGTGAGGAATATGAGACAATACGTGCTACGCAATGCATCGCACTTCAATACAATGAAATACAATTCAATACAAATAAAGCCGCACTATGCAGTACAGAACAACACAACATAATGCAATCCGACATAACGCATTGAGGTCTAATCCAGTCGAACCTAATATGACACTGTGTTATATTGTATTGTAATCCATTGTATTACATTTAAAGCACTGATCTGTACCGCATCAGCTTCCATTGCATTTCACCATACGGAAACATCGTGTACTTCACTCTGCGGAATTGTAGAACTTTGCAGACCGCAGCACAAATTATCAGTGTGAAAACTGCACTCTTGTCTGTATAGGTTTGTAACATAGCGTGTTTTTTGTTTTGTTTTTGTTTGTTTGTTTATGTTTTTGTGTTTGTTTTGTTTTGTTTCGTTTTGCTTTTCAGGACTGTGTTTAATGATGCCTTTAGCTTACCCCCAACCTCATTCTAACTGACATTCATGAGCACCAGTTCCGTGCCAGATGGGGCCTAGTTTACATTCATGAGCACCAGTTCCGTGCCAGACGGGGCCTAGTTTACATTCATGAGCACCAGTTCCGTGCCAGACGGCGCCTAGTTTACATTCATGAGCACCAGTTCCGTGCCAGACGGGGCCTAGCTTAGGGTCTCTCTGCCATGCCACCTGAAACTAACATGCGCCACAGATCTGTTGATATCGTTTCGTCCATCTTTGTATCATCGATCTTAGTAATCCTCACAAAGCACAACACACACTCCAAACAGTAAAGCAAATGAAAAACAAATGATCATTCTCCCACATTCAACATCTGCCCAGAAGTGGGGATGCTCAATCTGGCAGCCGCTAAGCATCAAAGACACTTCAACAGATAAATGTGTTGTCGATGCTAAACATCAAAGACACTTCAACAGATAAATGTGTTGTCGATGCCAAACATCAAAGACACTTCAACAGATAAATGTGTTGTCGATGCCAAACATCAAAGACACTTCAACAGATAAATGTGTTGTTGATGCCAAGCATCAAAGACACTTCAACAGATAAATGTGTTGTCGATGCCAAACATCAAAGACACTTCAACAGATAAATGTGTTGTCGATGCATGGTCTACTCGTTTGCTGCAAAGCAGGGAGACATGGGTGATACTCTGACTAAGATGAAAGGAGCCATTCCCTCTACAGCTGGTGGCCAAAGACTTCACCCAGTGTTCCGACCAGAGAGCTTCAGGTTTTCCCTGATGTAATGGGGCAATGATTTCAGGTCGTTTCAGTCTTAGGTTTCCCAGTAGTAGTAATGCTGCTTTCACTGGTATCTTTGTATCTTGTGGATGGTGTTAAGTCTGCCGTGGAAAGCACTCATGCATGGTTCTGTTACTACTACTACTACTACTACTACTAACTACTACTACTACTACTACTACTACTACTACATACTACTACTACTACTACTAACTACTATCATTGTTATTATGATTGGTTATTATTATTATCATTAGTAGTAGTGATAATTTTATTATCATTATCATATTGATACCTAGAGTTAGACCTAGTCTCCCAACAAAAGAAAATGCACTGCTCACTCGTAGTTTTCGACAGCCATCCGGCCATCTTCCTCAGCCATGCTGTTGCTGACTGAGTGAACTCGATTCAGATTACGCGACCATGGGACGTACCCAGGTCACATGATCGAATTAGTGAATCGTGCACCGCGGGCAAGGTGTAGCGGCCCCGGTCCCTGTTATCATTGTTATCATTGTTATCATCATCATCATCATCATCATCATCATCATCATCATCATCATCAGCATCATCATCATCATCATTATTATTGTTATTATTTTTATTAATGATAATAATAATTTTATAGCCATTGTACTTACCACCATTCTGAATAGCTCTGAGTCGTGGGTCACCTATTGCTGTCACCTAAGACTCCATAAACACTTCCATCAGCGCTGCCTTCACTTCACCCTCAATATTCAGGGGGTGACTATGCCACCAGTGTTGAAGTCCTTGACCAGTGAAGCTCACCAGCATCGACGCCATGCTACTAAAGCAGCTACGCTTGTCAGGGCACGTGTCCGTGATGAGGATCATCGCCTGCTTAAGAGCGCCCTCTATGGCATACTCTCCACTGGCCATTGCGACAGAGGGCACTGAAGAAGCGGGTCAAGCGCTGTTTGAAAAGAAGAAAATCATCAGTGCCTGTCATATTGGCCGTCACCAGTGGTCCTCCCTAGCTGCGGATCGCAATGCCTGGTGTCACAACATTCACAAAGCTGCCATCGTCTTCAGCAGCGCGTGCAGCAGCGCGGACAAACCGCGAAAGAGGGAGAACCGTGATGCTGTGACATCGAATCCTGATCAGTCTTTTACCTGCAGCCACTATAGCCAGGCCTGTCTATCCTGCGCAGCCCTTGTCCTTTTACCTGCAGCCAGGCCTGCCTATCCTGCACAGGCCTTGTCCTTTTACCTGCAGCCACTACAGCCAGGCCAGCCTATCCTGCACAGGCCTTGTCTTTTACCTGCAGCCAGGCCTGTCTATCCTGCATGGGCCTTGTCCTTTTACCTGCAGCCAGGCCTGTCTATCCTGCACAGGCCTTGTCCTTTTACCTGCAGCCAGGCCTGTCTATCCTGCACAGGCCTTGTCCTTTTACCTGCAGCAACCACAGCCAGGCCTGCCTATCCTGCACAGCCTTGTCCTTTTACCCGCAGCCAGGCCTGCCTATCCTGCACAGGCCTTGTCCTTTTACCTGCAGCCACTAAAGCCAGGCCTGTCTATCCTGCACAGGCCTTGTCCTTTACCTGCAACCACTACAGCCAGGCCTGTCTATCCTGCCCAGGCCTTGTCCTTTTACCTGCAGCCAGGCCTGTCTATCCTGCCCAGCCCTTGTCCTTTTACCTGCAGCCACTACAGCCAGGCCTGTCCTGCACAGGCCTTGTCCTTTTACCTGCAGCCAGGCCTGTCTATCCTGCATAGGCCTTGTCCTTTTACCTGCAGCCACTACAGCCAGGCCTGCCTATCCTGCACAGGCCTTGTCCTTTTACCTGCAGCCGCTACAGCCAGGCCTGCCTATCCTGCACAGGCCTTGTCCTTTTACCTGCAGCCAGGCCTGTCTATCCTGCATGGGCCTTGTCCTTTTACCTGCAGCCGCTACAGCCAGGCCTGCCTATCCTGCACAGGCCTTGTCCTTTTACCTGCAGCCAGGCCTGTCTATCCTGCATGGGCCTTGTCCTTTTACCTGCAGCCGCTACAGCCAGGCCTGCCTATCCTGCACAGGCCTTGTCCTTTTACCTGCAGCCACTACAGCCAGGCCAGCCTATCCTGCACAGGCCTTGTCCTTTTACCTGCAGCCACTACAGCCAGGCCTGCCTATCCTGCACAGGCCTTGTCCTTTTACCTGCAGCCACTACAGCCAGGCCAGCCTATCCTGCACAGGCCTTGTCCTTTTACCTGCAGC
>CM031599.1:103085357-103130967 GCA_018398815.1 Conus ventricosus
GACTTCTCCATGCTACAAAGAGAATCTGTTTTATGGACACCATGCGATGCAGCCTTAAACTGCCAGTCATCACAGTCCGCATATCTTGGCCGCATAGCTCAGGATACGCACTCCAGCATGATAGAAGATAAAACCATCATAAATCAGTAGGTAATAAAAGCACGTGCTCAGCTATCAAAGTGACAGGTACAATAACAAATCTCCCAGGGGGAACTTCTGGTAAGGAAACATAACCAGCATGGGACATTCATCGGGCAAGATCACCAAACCATGGCAAAAGGTAAATAGACAGGCAGGGAGAGTGAGATTACACAACATTGGGGGTAGGTAGGGATGGGGAAGCAAGTGGGAGAAGTGTTGTTTTAGTGTGGAAGAAAGCTGATAAAGTTGAGGGTGTGACAGAAATAGGGACTGGGGAGTTATGGTGTCAGTCAGCAGACGTTGTGGATGATAGATGTGGGGGGGGGGGGGGGGGGGGGGGGGGGGGAAGCTGAAGATGCACGAGGGTATGTTCCCTCTTAGATCTTTATCTGCCCAGGCCCATCTGGATTCTTGACGCATACATGGCCACACACATACATACATGCATACACACATACATACATACATACATACATACTTACATACATTCATACATACATACATACATACATACATACATACATACATACATACATACATACATACATGCATACATACAGAAAGACAGACAGATAGACACAGACGCGCGTGCATGGGCAAGCACACGCACACATACACACGCACACATGCACGCACGCACGCACACGCACACAAGCATTGACGCATGCGCACGTGCACACACATGCACACATGCACACACTCATGCTCAAAAACACATAAGCAAAGAGAGAGAGAGAGAGAGAGAGAGAGAGAGAGAGAGAGAGAGAGAGAGAGAGAGAGAGAGAGAGAGAGAGAGAGAGAGAGAGAGAGAGAGAGAGATAAAAAAAAACATTCACCAGGATTTTTCTATCAAGTAAAGCTGCCTTACTAGCTGTCGAAATCAATAATTCCTTTCCCTCTTCCTCCTGCTTCTGCTTCTCGTCCTCCTCCTCCTCCTCCTCCTCCTCCTCCTCCTCCTCCTCCTCCTCCTTCTCCCTCTTCTTCTTCTTCTTCTTCTTCTTCTTCTTCTTCTTCTTCTTCTTCTTCTTCTTCTTCTTCTTCTTCTTTTTCTTCTTCTTCACATTGACATTTCTAACGATGCTTGTTTCTCTCTGCAACTCTTGTCATGCTTGATTCCAGCTCCTGGCTGCAAAACTGAGGAGAAGCACCACTCCCACACGGTCAGAGAGCAAATCATCATAAATCAGTGGGCAATAAAACCACATGCTGGGCCATCGAAATGATAGGCATAATAACGGGTTTCCTAGAGGAGCATCTGGAAAAGGGAGAGCGCCAGCGTGGGACTTTCATCAAGCCAGGGCAGCAAACTGTGGCAAAAGGGCAAGTAGGAAAGTAGGGATAGCAACATCACACAATACTGGAGATGGGAGTTAGGGTCAGGGGAGCAAGTGGGGGAAGGGGTGGCATGGCGTGGTGTGGGGGAAGGGCGATGGGGTTGAAGATGTGAGTTAGTTGGGGGTCATTGGAATGCTAAGTTGTACTCTTTCAGTAGGCATTCTGGATGACTGATATGCTGAAAACATGCAACCTGCACGTGTGTATTCTCCGTCTTAATTCTTTGTCCCTCATCTCCACCCCAGCCGCATTCCAACAACTTCATGCTCACACTGTCACATGCACATGCGCGTGCATGCGCGTGTGTGAACACACACACACACACACACACACACACACACCACACACACACACACACACACACACACACACACACACACACACACACACACACACACACACACACACACACACACACACACACACACACACACACACACACACACACACACACACACACACATACAAGGGGAGAGAGAGGGTGGTGAGGGAGAGAGAGATAGGGAGACAGACAGACAGACAGAGGGGGGTGGGGGTGGGGTGGGGGGGGGGGTAACGGACATTTTTGAAAAAGGGATGTTAAAACCAGGAACATGTAACACTGGTTATCTATTTTGTCTGATTAAAGTTAGAAAGTTGCGTGTGGATAATCTGGTCTCGTTTTAAGAAAGCCGCTGCCTAACAATTGCAAAGAAAAGATTTCTTCTGCAAATTAGTGTTTGTGCACTCCCTGCTGCATTTTTCTTGAAAGGAACAAGTCTGATGGTGTCAGCATCTAATTCATATAAATCGTATCACAAGGGTGTTTTGTTTCGTTTTGTTTTTTGTTCTTTTATTCTGAATCAAACACTCATCTGTCCACCATTTCATCTGAAAAAGACAGAACCTCTATAAATTTTGTGTTGATATGACTCATGCATTTTGCTCACCTGCCCATCATATTATCTCAAAAGTAGAGAATCTCTATAGCTTCTGATTTTTAATGAAATCTTTAGTATGGAGCCTATTACTGAGTGCAACATGATGCTTCGTAACAGCTTAGTATTGTCTATCAGTGACAGCTTAGTATTGTCTATCAGTGACAGCTTAGTATTGTCTATCAGTGACAGCTTAGTATTGTCTATCAGTGACGCTTATCTTTATTTTGTTTATGCATCATTATTTTTTAATGACTTACTCTCTTTCATTGTCTTCATTTTCCTTCAATGATCACTTTTTGGAGTCAGCCAGATTGTGATTGTCAACCCTTGGCAGCGTGAAATCCACAGACCTATTGATGGTGTCTTACCTACGACTTTTTGGTGTGTGTGTGTGTGTGTGTGTGTGTGTGTGTGTGTGTGTGTGTGTGTGTGTGTGTGTGTGTGTGTGTGTGTGTGTGTGTGTGTGTGTGTGTGTGTGTGTGTGCGTGTGTGTGCGTGTGTGTGTGTGTGTGTGTGTGTGTGTGTGTGTGTGTGTGTGTGTGTGTGTGTGTGTGTGTGTGTGTGTGTGTGTGTTGTGTGTGTAGTGTTGTGTGTGTGTGTGTGTGTGTGTGTGTGTGTGTGTGTGTGTGTGTGTGTGTGTGTTTATTCATTGACATTGTGAGTGGCAGCAGCTTTGTTTCGTAATCATCTTATCATATTGATACCAGCTCTTGGCCAAAGGATATGCACTCCAATACAATGGAAAAGCATTTTGTCATAAATCAGTTGGTAATAAAAGCTCATGCTCAACCATCAGAGTGACAGGTACCATAGAAAGTCTCCTAGAGTAAGGAGACAGCACCAGTGTGGGGCTTTCATCAGGCAAAATCAGCAAACCGCGCCAAGAGGCATAGAGACAGGCAGTGAGAGTGGGACTGCATGCCACTGGGGATTGGGATGGGGAAGCCAAGGTGGTAGGGGTGGTTTGATGTGAAGGGAGTGTCGATGGAGTTGTGGATGTGAGATGATTACGGACTGGTGAGTTAGGGTACTCAGTCAGTAGGCGTCGTTGATGATTGATGTGGGAAAAATTTTGGAAGATGCACGTGCGTATGTACCGTCTTACATTATACTGCATTGCATTTCACTTTATTGAATAGCATAATATTGTCACCTACTGCACTTTATTGTGTCGTAGAGCTTTGTCGTCACAAAGTATTCACAGCGTGAAATTAGTAAAGCTGAGACCTGTGAGTGTTTTTGGATAAAGTAAGGCGCTTTTGTTCTGTGTCATTATGTGCCGGGCAACTTTTGTTTTTAATTCCTGAACAAATCTTTTGTTCCTGGTAATTTTCTTTCACCCTTGCGTTATATTTCCTTTGTATGCGTCCGATCCGCGCTACACACAAGATCTGGTGTATGGCCACCATGCCATGCAGCCTTAAACTACCATACATCACGGATCATTTTGCTGCATTTCGCTTTGTCGATCCTTGCATTATCGATCCTGGCAATCATCACAAAGCGCTGCACACAGCCCAAACAATAATGCAAATGAAGGGGAAATGACCACTTTCCCCATCTCCATTAGCTGCCTAAAGACGGAGGATTGATAATGATGGCCTCTTGCACATCAACAGCTGAGTTTGTTGTCAGTGCACGTTGGACTTTACTGGAACTATATGAGTCATTCTCAAGGCAATTCATGGCCAGAATCAACCAAGCCCCACCTTCAACCCCGCCCCCCCCCCCCCCCCCCAGTCCTTCGTGCCCACCGCTCTCTCCACTACTCTCCTTTACCCCCCCCCCCCCCACCTCCAGACAGCTTTCAGTTCTCCTCGAACAGGGCAGATAAAGATTTGCGTTCGCCTAAAGCGTATCTGTTTTCTGTAGTTTGGTTGTGCCTTTATTGAAAAATGTGCATGCAATGAATCATTACAATGCTGGCAGAAGAATGCGCCAGACCTTACTTTTGGTCTCAGTTGTGTATTTCTACGAGTGTTTGTTTAGTTAACAACATGGTTGCTTGTAAACAGTCGGATGGAAATTCATGACATTTCACTTTTGTTTTCTTTACATGGTCAGTATATGGGAGAGCTTAATGTTCATGTCTCAGAGTCAAGAAAAGCTCAATCTTTCAAACTTCAGGACTAAAGAAAGCGACAAAACACAGGAGAGAAGCCATTTAACATGCCGTGTCTGCATTTGAGCGGAAAGAACTGGTCATATATAACCTGCTTTGGATTCTAGCGAAGACACATTGTATTGGCAGCTCTGAAACACATTCAAGCATAAGATGTATTAAGACAGATAACGTGGATAGAAGATGCACTCTGATTTACATTTTATATGTATGATATTCTCCTGTGTGAAATTTGAAAGCCACCTGTGAGAAAAATTCGATGATCTAGTTACATTCAAATTCAGTTACAAATTATGGGTCAACGGATATACAAAGAAACATACATAGGGATCACGGCAAACCATTTTAAAACCAGATATGCAAACCATAAACAGTCCTTCAAAAATGAAAAATATAAAAACCAAACAGAACTAAGTAAATATATTTGGAAGCTTAAAGATAAGAAAATAGATTACAACATATCATGGAAAATTATAAAAAGAGCAGCACCATACAACAACATTTCTAAAAAATGCAACTTATGTACTACAGAAAAGTGACTGATATTATGTAAACCCCATCTAGCATCCCTGAACTCTAAAGTAGAAATGATTAATAATTGCAGGCACAAATGGAAATCTTTGTCAATGCACCATTCCCTGGCACGTCCCCCTGAACGCGCCCCAAAAAAGAAAAAAATCTACAGGCCACGTGCCACACGCGCAGAGCTCACACGCCCACAACACTAATCTATATAACACTGGTGGCGTGCCCATGTTGTACATACCCTGAAGAGAGCACTTGCCCGAAACAAGTTTGTAGGGTAGTTTTTAATCCATTTTTAAATCCTATTTCAAACTGTTATATATATAATATATATATATATATATATATATATATATATATATATATATATATAATATATATATATAATATATATATATATATATAATATATATATATATATACAATGAACTAATAAATTCCAAGGATAAGTACCGAGCACCATTCCAGCAACTTACAGAGCAGCTTGGTGTTGCAATGACTGCAAGAAATATTGAATTATAAACAAAGCTTGCTCTTATGTCTTAGATTGAAGAAATAGGGGGAAACAAGCATTCATATCTGCAGCGGTAGATAATTCTGCCTAACTAACAGTATGTGCTTGAGTGGGTGAATGGGGGGGGGGGGGGGAAATAATACCAATCTAAGACATAAGAGCAAGCTGTGTTTATAATGCAGTATTAGTTCATTGTTAGTTCATTGTTATCAGTTCATTGTAATTTAGTCCCTTGCGGATTCATTCAAGAACTGTCCCTCTGCACTTGTGTCTTAAGAGGTTACTCTTTGTATTTTCTACTTTTCACAAGAAAATGTAGCTTGTTGTCTCTTTCATGATTTCTTTTGCTTCTTAGTGGCACCTTTGGTTGGTTTTTTGAAAACTCAACAAACATACTACGGTATTGCACACCAGCTTTTTCTGGGATAGCATTCTTCTTAAAACCGAAAAGGCAGAGGAGTCAAATTACCACTTTCCGCGGTCACTGAGGAGAAACAATCAGGTTTCGAAATATCGGTGTCTGACCAGGAGTTATATGTTAGTGGGTTTCCTCCCCATTGGAGACTCTCTCCCTCATGGAGACTATAAGCTTGCTGAAGGCTCATTTTGAGAAGCATTTATTTTATTTTTTTCCCCATTCACCCACCCAAGCACATACTGTTAGTTAGGCAGAATTATCTACCACTGCATATAATAATGCTTGTTTCCCCCCTTTCTTCAATCTAGACATAAAGCAAGCTTGTTTATAATTATATATTATATATATATATATATAAATATATAAAGAAACATCTCAAAGCGCAGACACAGCCAAACACTAATGCAAAGAAGGGAAATGGGACCATCTGTTCCCCATCCTCATTAGTGCTAAGACGGAGGATTGATAATGATGGCCTCTTTACATCAACTGCCTGGTGTTTTTGTCAGTGCAGTTGGACTTTACTGGCAAATATATGAGTCATTATCAGGGCAATACCATGGCCTAGAATCAACCAAGCCCCATACTTCACCCCGCCCCCCCCCTCACCCCCCACCAGTCATTCGTGACTCTACCGCTTCTCACTACTCTCCTTTACCCCCCCCCCACTCTCCAGGGTGACAGCTTTCAGTTCTCCTCGAATCAGGGCCAGATAAAGATTTGCGTTCGCCTAAAGGCGTATTCTGATGTTTTGTAGTTTGGTTGTGCCTTTATATTGAAAAATGTGCACTGCAATGAATCATTATCAAAGCTGGCCAGAAGAATGGCCAGACCTTACTTTTGGCTCTCAGTTGTGTATTTCTACGTGTGTTTGATTTAGTTAACAACATGGTGCTTGTAAACAGTCGGGATTCGGAAATCATGACCATTGCACTTTTGTTTTTCTTTTCATGAGTCAGTATATGGGAAGAGCTTACTGTTCATGTCTCAGAGTCAGGAAAAGCTCTATCTTTCAAACTTTCAGGATCTAAAGAAAGGACAAACACAGGAGAGTAAGCCACCATTTTTCATGCAGTGTCTGCATTGAGCGGAACAAGGAACTGCGTCATATATAACCTGCTTTGGATTCTAGCGAAGACACATTGTATTGGCAGCAGTCTGAAACACACTTCAAGCATAAGATGTATTAAGACAGATAAAAGTGGTAAAGATGCTCTTGATTTACATTTTATATGTATGCTATTCTCCTGTGTGAATTTTGAAAGCCACCTGTCGAGTAAAAATTCGATGATCTAGTACATTCAAATTCAGTTACAAACTTATGGGTCAACGGACTTATACAAAGAAACATACATACGGATCACGGCAAACCATCTTTAAAACTGATATGCAAACCATAAACAGTCCTTCAAAAATGAAATATAAACCTCAAACAGAAATAAGTAAATTATATTGGAAGTTAAAGATAAGAAATAGATTACAACATATCATGGAAAATTATAAAAGAGCAGCACCATACAACAACATTTTACTAAAAAATGCAACCTTTGTTACTACAGAAATAGTGTATGTTATTATGTAAACCCATTAGATCCTGAACTCATAAAGTGAAAGGATTTAATATTGTGGCCAAATGGAAAATCTTTGTCAAATGCACATTCCCTGGCAGTCCCACTGAACGCGCCCATAAAAAGAAAAAAATCACATGGCCCACGTGCCCTACAACGCGCACGGCTCACACCGCCACACACTAATCTATATAACATGGATGGCGTGGCCATGTTGTCCATACCCTGAAGAGTGCAATGCCCGACACAAGTTTGTAGGGTCGTTTTTTAATCCATTTTTAAAATCTATTTCAAATGTTTATTATATATTATATAAATACTATACTATATATTATAATATAATATATATATATATATATATATATATTATTTTCTATACTATATATATATATATTCTATTTCTATTAATATTCAATGAACTAATATATTCCCAAGGATAAGTACAGAGCCACCATTCCAGCAACTTACAGAGCAGCTTGGTGTGGCAATGACTGCCGAAATATTGAATTATAAACAACGCCTATGCCTACTTTATGTTTCGAATGAGAAATAGGGTGGAATCAAGACTTTATATCTGGCAGCAGGTAGGCTTAATTCTGCCTAACTATACGTATGTGCTTGAGTGGGTGAATGGGGGCGTGCGGGGGGAATTAATTCAAATCTACTACTATAAGAGCAAGCTGTGTTATAAGGCAACGCCTATTAGTTCATTGTTAGTTCCATTGTTATCAGTTTCTTGTTAATTTAGTTATTGACGGATTCTTCCAAGAACTGTCCCACTGCATTAGTGTCTTAAGAGGTATATCTCTTTGTATTTTCTACTTTTCACAAGAAAATGTAGCTTGTTGTGCCTCTTTATGATTTTCTTTGCGTTCTTCAGGTGGCCACCTTTGGTGCGGTTTTTTGAAAAACTCAAACAAAACATTACTCAGGTATTGTAAAACACTGTGCCTTTTTCTGGGATAGCATTCTTCTTAAAACTGAAAAGGCAAGAGGAGTAATTTTACACTTTTCCGACGGTAATGGGTGAACAATCAGGTTTCAGATTATCGGTGTATTATAGGGACCAGGAGTTATATCGTTAGTGGGTTTCTCCCCATTGGAGGACTCTCGCCATCCTTGGAGAATATAAGGCTTGTGATAGGAATCATTGAGATGAATGTTTTTTATTCTTTTTCCCCTATCACCCACCCATAGCACATATGTTAGTTACGCAGAATTCATCTACAACTGATATAATAATGTTGTTTCCCCTTTTCTTCAATTCTAAGACCTAAGAGAAAGCCTTTGTTACTATTATATAATCATACTATATATATATATTTATATATATATATTTATATATACACTATACTTTATTTCAATACACATCACAAAAAAAACTATCTCACTTTTTACGGTCTGCAACTATTTCAGGCGGTTGCCTTATATCGATTGCTTAATGGACAGTGAAGCATGCAGAGATAATCCTCAGCTATAATGACGTTTTTCTATGAACCCTACAATGACGTTCAAGACTCAACAATGTTAACCACTGTCAGCCAAATTTTCAATTTTATTTATAAGACGGACTGGGAGGTTGCGGAGGCGGGCAAGGGGGGGGGGGGGGGAGGGGGGGAAGGGCGGCGGGGGGTGGATTTGATTGCACTAATAGTTAGGTGTGGCATGTAGGTGCGTCTGCCATTGTGTATTTTCTTTTGCTGTGTGCTGAATTTTGTATGTATAAGTGCAAATGGTGGATGTAAGCGATTGAGTTGTTAAAACTAAGAAATGCGCTATATACGTATTATACATTATTATATTATTATTATTATTTTTATTATTATATTTGCTGAGTGTCCACGAGTTTGTAAGAGCCTACAGGACGGTCTGTGACCAAACTGCGCGGTGGCCGGTAGTTTTCATGGGCTATATTATCGTTGGTTGTATGTAACGGGTCGTCCCTTAGTGTCGGCTTGTGGTGCGGGTTGCACCTTGGTGTTGTTAGCCACGTTAGGTTTGGCTTTTCTCTATCTCTCTTCCTTAATTCCATGCCGTGCTATTATCCTGAGGTTCACGGTTGGCTGTTCTTCTCTCGAAACTTGCTGTCTATCGGCATCTCGACAGTCTTTTCAACCTGTCGCACGTGCTTCATTCTTTTAGTTTGACGTATGGCTCACTCTAGTGACGTATCAGCGTCGGGCATGTTGGCCGCCAATTTTTTTTTTTTTCCGCTGAGGGAGGTTAGCTTCTGCACTCGAGCGGAAGATGTCTCTGGTGAGCGCCTGCTCGGTCTTGTTCTTTCACCCCTATCGTCGAAGGTTACCAGTTGTATCTTCTAATTACTACAGTCGGCTGTGGAGGGGACATCGCTTATTCTTTTCCGCATTCTGAAACCTCAGTCTCTCGATCTGGACAGCGGGCAGAGAGAAGTCGTTCTGACCGCCTCTTCGGGGCTCACCCACGGGTAGATGGTAAGAACAGTTTCGTGTTTTGATTTGTTTTGGTTTGTTGTTGTTAGCGGCTATTCTTCTCTTTTGCGCAATTTTTATTTTGTTTTCACAATTGTAAAGTGAAATATTGTTTGAGACCTTTTTACTCTGGTTAATTCATATCATGTAACTGGCCATTCTAAATTATATCCAACATTATTTCTCCTGTTACTGCTCTCTAGTGAGTCGCCGGTTAGTCGGTGGGGATGGGAAGAGAAAAATCGGTGATTCAGGTTGGTACTTGCTTGTCTCGATCGTCCGCCCTTGTCACATTCGGGATCTTATCTCTTAGGCCACCGTCTGTTTGTGTGTGCAAGGAGAACGAGTTGTATGTTCGCGAGCTTGGGAAGCATGATTTGTAGTTAGGATGCGTGTTGGAGATTTGTTGTTTTTGGATATGCTGGCTATAAAAAATGTGAAATTATGCCATTGAATTATTATTTGCTAATTGGTTGGCTGTTATAAAGCGATGGTACGCTGTGTTGGTTTTAGTTCCTTAAGAAATGCGAAATTGTTAATCGTTGAGTGAGAGAAGGTGAAGATAATTCATATTATGTTTTATGCTGTTGATTTATAGCACGTCTTGTACACTCGCTTCGGGAATCTGTGAGAAGACTTTAACGATCATTCCTGATTTGTTTGGTTATTACTGTGTTATGATCAGGTCAGTGTTGAGCTGGTGTTGTTGGTGTATTTTTGTAGACCCTCCCTCGCCCATCATGAGTGGTCAGTGAGATGTTCTCGGATTATAACAGCATATGGGTCAGAATTGTAATGTTCGGCGCGGTTCAGTGCCCTTACTTCCATCACCTCTCTCTTCTCATCTCCCAGCTACCTTTTTCCCCAATCCCGGGGGCTTAACCCGGAGCTGGACTGGTTGGTTGCCAACCATGCCTGGTTGGGCCACGCTCTGGTTGGGGGCACGCTTTCGCGTTGGGGACCGCAGACATGACTTTGAGTTGGTTGGCACTGCGCGGGCTGGGGCAAACGATCCTAGGTACGGGATGCCGCGGACGGCCGGTTGGTGCCCTACGTCGCTGGTTGGGGCCCACGCTCTGGTTGGTACCGCGCGCTGGTTGGATCACGCACTGGTGGACACACGTTCTTCGGTAGAAAAGCCGTGGTTTTGTAAACTGGCCGGTCATGATCCCCGTCCTGGACCTCTGCAACACGCCACGTTTCCCCCCCCCCCCCCCCCCCCCCCCCCCAACCACACCCCCCCACCACCCCACCCCCACCCCCCCCACCCCACCACCCCCACCACCCCCCCACCCCCCCACACCCCGGGACGCGCTCTTCACTGCCTTGCTTGTGTGTCTATGTCGAGGTGTTGTCCATGAACGATATCTTTACTGGAACGACCCGGTTCGGGAGACACTAGTGCCAGTACAGGGCTGCTCCCAGTAGACTGGCGAGAGGCAAGGGTGTGGAGGCACTCAATGGTGTGGAAAGGGCCTGGTGTGGAAATCGTTTATTTATACATTGGTGTATATGTCATATGTGTTGAAATGTTTGTGATTGTGATTGTGTACGTGTATGGTGAAATGTTTATTTATAATTGTGCCATGCTGTGTGTGTAGGGAATGCTAAATTTGTTTTGTATGTCGTCGTGTTGAAAATGCTTGATTGTGATTGTGACTGTTTTGTGTGTTGAATGCTTATTTATGATGTGTAGTGGTTGTGAATAAATTATCTTCCCGGGTGTTGGTATAGTAATCGTCATTGTGTGGTCTCCGTGCTGGGCGACGTGTGAGCGTCAGTCACTCCCTTCACTCCATAGACCGGATACCTGTCAGGGCCAGACCTCCAGGGAGTCCGGGTCGTGACAATCTGTGGCGTGTCCGGGTGTGAAGGGGTCTGCACTGTCTCTTCGTATCGTGAGTACCTGTTTAGTTCTGTCTGTTTTGTATATGTTTAGTAGTTTGCGTGTATGTACGTGGAGTGGATTGACTGTGGGACTCTAAGTGTGAAGGGAGGTCTCTGGCGCTGGCATGAAGGTAACATCAGGTGTGACATCGGGAGTCAGATGGTAGAGTCATGGCGGGAGTCGACAGGCTCTCAAGTCACATCCTCCTTCCGCCCGGGTGCCTTACGCAGGTTCGGGACCGTAAGTCTAGCTTCTGTTGCCGCTCAGTCATGCCATTCCTGTTTTTGTAGTTTAGCTGTTTCTTTTTTTTGTTTTTTTATACGGGTTATTGACGTACAGGAGGGTTGTATAGGACGTTAGTGTCTCTTTTTTTACT
Organism: Conus ventricosus; assembly: GCA_018398815.1. Classification (NCBI taxonomy): domain Eukaryota; kingdom Metazoa; phylum Mollusca; class Gastropoda; order Neogastropoda; family Conidae; genus Conus; species Conus ventricosus. The sequence goes on from CM031599.1 coordinate 103,097,615, forward strand.
CTCTCCGGATCTTCAGATCGGCCAGTTTGTCTTGTTTTTTCCGGGCCAGCCCACCGCCACCTGTTGCTATGCCGTGGCGCTGTGTGGTGTTGCGAGTGGGGGCAGAAGGACATAGTTTTTGTTTTGTTTTTTTTTTTCGGTAGAGACCACTATCAGCACTACTGTCTGCTCAGTGCTGTGGTAGCGCGGTGTTGCAGAGTGGGAGCTGCAGAACTAGTCCAGCACAAACGCTACAACCACACACATTTACACAAACACATCTCCCCTAAATATTTGTTTTTCAAGTGGAATCGTTTTTCCCGTCATTGAAAACCGTAGGGGATATTGTTGTCATGGCAACGTCCGGTGTGGTTGTTGTGGCGTCGCGCGAGTCGAGAAGAAAAGGTTTCTAAATGTAGTCCATTACTATTAGTACCAAGATACTTCGATCAACAGTAAATTTCCTACTTACTTCCTGGCTTAGCAGATTGTCCAAGTGAGTACTTATACTACCTCTTCGCTAGGGGATTTCCTGTCGAGACCCGATGGCACTTCCGCTCGGAAAAGCAGTCAGAGATGCGAAGCAAACGATGGGCTCTGTTGAGATCGCAGAAACCAGAAATACCTTCCTCCTCTCCATGCTTACCCGCCTCGTAAGGAAGTATGCCCCGGGGGGACTTTCCTCCTTGGGGGGAAAGCCGAGGACCCAAAGGGACGGCGTCAAACGGATCGAACGGGGTCTCCCTCCCGTATGTCGGCGGAAGTGGTGAAATCCTTCCAGGACATCACCTCTGTGCCTGATGATTTTAGAGCAGATACAGCGACGTGAGGTGAGGCCCTTCGTAGCGGATGAGCAGAGGGAAGAGGTGCTCAGCGTTAGAGAGGAGGCTGACCAGACAGGAGGATCAGAGTAGGGAAGAGGTTGCTCAGCGTAGGGAAGAAGAAGGCTGCTCTGTGCAGAGAGGAGGCTGCAGAGGAAGCTCTCCGTCGGGAAGAGTGGATCAGTGTAGGGGACGAGATGTACAAACTCCTTTTTCGCGGGCCTCCCGCATCTGTAAATCAGGGGGTTGATCGACAGGCAAGTGATTGAGTTAGAGCCCAAGTTTAAGCTTCCAGAGTTCAGACCTAGTGAGGACATTGATATTGTTCTTAGAAGATTTTGACAAGGTTACTAGTTCATACAAATTGTTCTGCGGAATCAAAGGCTAATGTACACTTGTTATCTAGGTTTAATCTGGAGCTGCAAGGGTGGGTCCGTGATCACTCTTAATGAAAAAGGCGCGTTTATGCAGACATGCAGAAGCTCTGCGTAAGGTTTCACCTTACTCAGAGACGTACCGGAGGAAGTTCAGGTCCATGAAGAAGAATAACGACGAGGACCTACGTACAGTTTGGTGATAGGCTGTGCAAAACGCTAGGGTTACTGGTCGTCAGTTGGCTAAGTTGGTGTGGAGGATATGATCCTCACTTGAACAGCTCACCAACACTGTGTCCCCATGAGTTGAGCGATTCGGATTGGCGAGACTAGTCAACCTCAGGATTTCAGCGGCTGCGATTCATACCGATGAGGTGTTTGTGAAGATCGCAGGGCTTATGCGGCATCGCCAGATTCGGAGAGGAGCCTCCAAAGGATTTAGTGGCAATAAGGCGCCGCAAAACTAGCTTGCGGGAATCCGTGAACAAAACGGCCATGGCAGTTAATCGGGGATTGCCAAAAAAAAGAGCCCCAGACTTTGTTTTCTTTGGGGTCGTCATGGCCACACTTTCGGAAGATTGTCTAAGCGTGCTAGTCATGGGGGCTAAGTTCCTTTCGCGTCCTCGTGCTCGGCTAAAGTGGTGTTCCTTCAAGCTTTGGTGGGGGGGTTTTGAAAGGGGGTGGGGAGCGCACGGGTTTCCTTTCTGTTGTTGGGATCTTCCTTGGTCGGACACATCATGGGATTTCGGGTGCATCCATCGATCTTTGTTGATAAGAGATTTGGTTTCTCAATAGTGGCCACGGTGTGGGCGCTTATTATCATGCTCCATTTGCGGGGTTGCGAAGGATGGTTTTAAACCATCCACCCGTCTTTCTGTTCTCTATTCTATCTCCACCCTACTTCTGTGGTGAAGTAGGGCATAGCGGGTGGAGCGACCTATGTATTCCCTTCTAATAGGGAACTTCAATCGTTCACCTTTGCGGACGTGACGCAAGCTCAGTACGGTTGTCTACGATCTGCCCCGTTACAGGCGTGTGTGGGTTGTTACCACACGCGCCAAAGTAAGAAGCAGGATCTGGAATTGGCGTCCGTTTTCAAGCGTTATCTGACGAGGTTCTGGGCCAGGGCCGATCAGTCTAATTCCATGGTCCGTCTTCAGGCGGGGAATTGGATGTCCATAACGCTGCCGGACAACTGGCCTAATAGTACCATTCAGTTGCCGACACGCCCAAGGTGAGCTTCAATGCTCCACAAGGGGATCTCTTTAGGGTTTTCACTCAGGGACTGATCGTTGTGGCAACGAGCTTGCTTGTCCCCGCAAAAGCTTGAAGAGAATGGTTCTCCGGCTGGGACCCACGATCCCCATGGAGGGGGGGGTTTTTTTTCATTGGGCTCCAGCGGACTCCGAGCGAAGTAGTTAAGACAGGACTTTTCTGGGCAGGGATGAAACTCGAGGAAGGGTTAGCGGCAGTCAATGACGCAGTTTGCGATGTCTGCAAACGGAAACGCCTTGGGTCGCTGGAGCGCTGTTCCCTAGGTCAGTTGCACGGGTTGGCGGGCCTTTAGCAGGTTGGGGTTCGAACCTGGTGGGACCCATTAATACAACATCCAATCGCGGTCACCGATTACATTTCGGTAGCGGATAGACTATGCGACTCGATGCCAGAGGCTGCCCGCTTCGGGACTAGCGATACCCTACTGTTGTGAGGCTTATCCGGCAGATTTGGACAACGCACTGGGCTTTGCCCAAGAAAGAAGTACGGACGGAGTTGTACTGGAGAGCGTCATCATCCTATCAGTGCTAGAGAGGATCCGGACAGTCAGTCGTCGATCATGAGTTAGGAGTGGTCACTGCAGAGTAATGGCGTTTCACTTTCCGTCCATATCATAGGGTTCTGTATACGGATGCTGACTATCTTAGCCGAGCTCCGTAGTCAGCACATTTGGAAAGATCTGTCGAGAGGGGACCACTTCACCAACCTGGGTTATATCCCCTTTTGGTATCTGTTTAAGGTTGTAAATGACAGTTTTCCTCTTCAAAGTGATGTTAACGGTAGTGAATCACCAAGCGTTCGGATTTTACTTATCATGGTTGGAAGGTTCGACTTAGTTGTTTGTTAAATGTAGTCATCTATGTATTTCTCGGTGATGATCTATCGTAGATGTTTGTTTGGATTTCATCGTAATCTGTCGATCACAGAGAGTTGGGTTCGGTCCAATTGTTGTGAATTTGCCACATGCGTCATGGTTCACAGGAATCACTGTTTTATCAAGTGAAGAAACAGATGCTTTTAGCATGGGGGTTTGTCACTGAGTTTGTCACAGCGCTACGACGTTTGACCCAAACCTCGGTGAGGTGGCAGGAATTTTTCATTTGTTTAATTATCCGTGTTGTTGTCAGTGTCCCGTCCCATTAGTGTAGGTCTGTGGTCGCACTACGGATTGCACCTTGGTGTAATGTTCAAGTCAAGTTGGTTTGCTTTATCTATCTTCTCTCTCTCTCTCTAATTACACTCTGCGTGCGATTCTTCTGCAGGTTCATGGGTGGTGGTACTTTTCTCTCGAACTTGCTGTCTCATCCGGCCTCTCGCATGTCTTTTACTGTCGCACGTGCTTCATTTCTTTTAGTTTGAAGTATGGCTCACTTTGTGACGTCTGCGCTTGGGACATGTATTTCGGCCGCAATCGCTGAGGGAGGGAAAGGTTAGTCTTCACTCTCGAGCGGTAAGATGTCTATGAGGAGCGCATTGACCTCCACGGTCTGGGTATCTTCACCCTATCGTCGAAGGTACGTCGGTATCTGCATTTCCTACAGCTCCGGCCTGTAAGGAGAGGGACATCACTTCTTCTTTTTCCGCATCTGCGCCTCTGCTCCTCTCGATGGACAGAGGGCAGCAGAGAGGATCGTTTGACCGCCTCTTACGGGCAGTCACCAAGGGTGATGGTAAGCCATCAGTATTGTGGTTTGTATTGTTTTGAGTTTGTTGTTGTTAGCGGCTTATTCTTTCTTTTGCGCAATTTTTCTTTTGTTTTCAAAATTGTAAGAGAAAATATTGTTTGAGACTCTTTTTCTCTGGTTAATTCAATCTTTAAATGGCCATTCTAAATATAATCCAAAAATTCTCTTCTCCTGTTTATTGCATATGAGTGATGCGTAGTCGGTGGGGATGGGTGATGGAACCTGGTGATTCAGCGGTTCGGGTACTTGCTTGGTATCGCATCGTCGCACATTGTCACATTCGCGGACCTTATAATCCTTCGGCTCCACCGTCTGTTTGTGTGTGCAAGTCGAGAACGAGTTTTTATGTTCGCGAGCGTGCGTACGCATGATCTTGTCACGTTCGGCATGCCGTGGTTGGAGATTTGTGTTATTTTGATAATGTGGCTATTAAAATGTGACAATTTATGCCATTGAATTCATGAGTACACAACTCATTGGATTAACTTGGATGTGGCGCATTGCAATGGAGACTGTGCAATTTCCCCGATACTGTTCGGTGCCTGGCAATGGAAATAATCTATGAAGCAGCAACAACACGCGAGGACAAAACAGACCTTGGCGTTGGATTACAAGATGCTCCTCTTCAAGGCCCTTTCATGGATGACACTAAGTGATATCTATCAGAGATGGACGAGACACGTCATGTGTGGAGAGGCCTGGACGACATAGTTTGCCTCATCCAGAATGAAGTTTCAAAGCCAAAGAAATCACCGGAGTTTCTCACTGAGGAAAGGAAAAGTGCACGAATCTCGTGGTCTTCAGTGTTCTTGCCAACCAGGCCATCCAAAACAGTCACAGAAGACACAGTCAGAGCCTTGTATTTATTGGTATGATGATACGCTGAAGACACAACGAGCAAAAAGAAAACCAAGCTAATGCGTGGAGGGAAGAAAGAAGGCCTTGGAGACCATTGACCATGTGGGATCCCTGGCAAATTAACACAGGTCTGGTGTCTGCAGTTCATGCTGTACCAAAGCTCCTATGGCCTCTGTTGTACTACGACATCTGCCGCACTGTGGAAGGCATGGGAAGCCAAAATCACAAGTTTCACAAGGAAATGGCTTGGTGTACCACCCTGTTGGATGACCATCGCGCTGTACTGTCGCCACAGCAATGCTCAAACTACCACTGAAATCATCCTGGAGGAAATACAATGCAGGAAGATCAGACTTCAAAAGCATGCTTGGAGGAATCAGGAGACAGGTTGATAAGAAACTACATACAAGCCCACAGGCTGAAGACAGGCAGGAAAAATGGAAAGTTACAAGAGCGAATGGATTCTGCATAAAGAAAGTCTAAGTTCAGCAGTAATAACAGGACAACACCGACAACAGGACAAGGGACTGGGAAGCGTGACCAAAAACTGATATGGTGGTCAAAGGCCCAAGGGAAAAGCAAAAGAGCACATGAAGATTAGGAGTTGAGAAAAGAGAAGACCAAAAAAGACTCCCAAAAGCAGTCCAGCAGAGCCAGCACGGAATGGACAACCGTGGGAGGATGCTCATCCCCACGACAGTCTAACTGGGAATGACATTTGCCACATGGCCCCTCTCAGGTTCAGCTTAATTCTAAGATCTGCATTTATGACCTTATGCCATCAAATGCAAAACTGGTGAAGTGGGGGAAACACAGACTGATCTGATGCCCACCTTGCTCATAAAAAAAACAAACTGTGGAGATGTTCCTAAGCTCATGTAAAGTACGCACCCTCGCTCAAAGGCAAGGTACACATGGAGGCACACAAGTGCCTCCAAGAAATCTGTACAAGTAGTCTGGGCTACGTAACAACACCACAAAAGGGAGAATCAGGAATCCATAAGCCGCCGCAACAATTCTTCTCGGTCCAAGGACGGCAGGCAATCATGCCCAAGAACAACTGTGCACACTCGAAAACAATGCAGGTCAGAGTCTGCTGGATGGGGCAGATGACTCGGGAGGCTTACTGCAGACCTCCCAGAATGGACGAGTCACCAGAAAGATCCTCAAGACAAGAGTGCGCATGAGGACACAGACATAGTAGTCCACTCTAAGTCAACCAAGCTAGACTGATTTGATCGAGCTCACGGTGCATATAGAGAACAGAATGGAAGGCCCCAGCTCTAAATCTACAAGATTGAAATGTATGCTGATCTGGCAAACACCTGAGGAGAGAAAAGGGCTATCAGGTCAAGTCCCTCCCTCACAGCAGAATTTGGAGCTTAAGGGGATTTGTAGGAGAACGTCCTGCATTTATCAGCCTCATGAATACCGTTCTCTAGTTGCAGGGACGGAAAAACAGAGCCCTGAATGCCAAGGCAGAGCGGCAGATGAGGTGTGCAAGCTGGATATGGTCCAATGAGGAACAAAAAGTGAATTATAAGGCTTAATTCCCTACATATAATCAGGTGTCTTGTGGCTTCACGTGGTAAAAAGCGCGCAGTCATTAAGTAGAAAATGAGCTGTCTCAGAGGGTCATGGGTTCGAATCCTGCCATGGGGCTAGTCCCTAGTGGAACGGGAAAAAGATGTGGCGCAAGGGTGGGAATTCCGGATTATGCAACGGGTGTGGCCCCAACCCCCCATCGAGTTTTCCACGGAGTTAACGGGCCCGTCACACTTGCTGAGGGGCGCTTCTCTTCTTCGAAGGTGAATCTCGGCTGCCACGCTCTCACGAGTTTCTTCTACTTATTTGACAAATGTAGGTGGCAGTTATTAAAGCGGATGGTCGCTGTGTTGGTTCTATTTCCTAAGAAAGGAAATTGTTTTAAACGTGAGTGAGAGGAAGGTTGAGATATTTTCATTATCATGTCCTTTTTATTGCCCTGTTGATTTAATGCAGTCTTTTACCTGCTTCAGTGTGAGAAGGACTTTAACGAACATTCCTGATTTGATTGGTTTCACTGTGTTATGCTCAGGTCTGTGTTGAGCTGCGTGTTGTTGGTGCTATTCTAGTCAGACCTCCCCTCGCCCATCATGCGAGTGGCTGTTTGGATTTAACAGCTTTAGCGAGGTAAGTTCTGTACGACGGCGGGGTTCCAGTGACACTTCATTCCCTACCTTGTCTTCTCTCATCCAGCTACATTTGTTCCCCCTCCTCCCGGGGGCCTCTCACCCGGAAGCCTCGGCAATGGGTTCGGTCGAAACGCGCTTGGTTGCAGGCACGCTTGGTTGGTGGCCAACGATTCGGTTGCGCAGACCGCAGTCCTGGTTCGGTGCACCGACCGCTCGGCTAGTGAATTCCAGGGCCAACGCTCTGGTCGGGACCGCGGACCGGTTGGCTGTCCACACGATGGTTGGGGGCAACGCTATGGTTGGTACAGCGAGCTGGTTGGGATCACGCACTGGTCGGGACCACGTTTTCCTGGTAGAAAAGCGTGGTTTTGACCTGGACGGTCCTGATCCGTCAGGACCTCCAGCAACAAACGCCCACTCGTTCCCCCCCCCCCAAACCCACCCCCCCCCCCCCCCACCCCCAACCCCGGGACGCGCTCTTCACTGCCTGCATGTGTGTCGTCGAGAGTGTCGGCCTTTGAACGATTCTTCAAGAACCGACCCGGTTCGGAGCACTAGTGCGACAGGTGCTCCCAGTAGACTTGGGAGAGGCAAGGGGCTGTGAGGCACTCCATGGTGTCGGGAAATTGGATGGTGCTGGAATTGTTCTTTTTATAATGTGTATATGTCATATGTGTTGAAAAGTTGGGATTGTGTTGTGTACGTGTTTTGGTGAAATGTTTATTATAATTGTGCATGCTGTGTGTGTTTGGAAATGCTTAATTGTGTGGTATGCGTGTGTTGAATATGCTTCGATTGTGATCTGTGCATGTTGTTGTGTGTTGGAATGCCTTTTTATGACTTTGTTTGTTGGTAAAGTGAATAAATTGGGGTTTTGTATCGTAATCTTTATTGTGTGGTCTCTTTGCGGGTCGTGTGAGGTTTTTTTTCAGGGTGGGTCTACTCCCTTCACTCCCAACTAGGACCGATCTGTCAGGGCCAGACCTCCTGGGTCGGGGTGAACCGAGATCATTATCAGTATAATGACGTTTTTATATGAACCCTACAATGACGTCAAGCTCACAATGATAAACGTTCGCAAATTTTCAATTTCTTTCATAAGAAGGGCTGGGAGGAGCGGGTGGGGGCGGGGATGGAGGGGGGGAAATTCAGAGGGTTGTCAATGGCCCTCACATACACCAACCACCCAGGCCACCAGTTCAACACCGACTCTAACCACCCCCATCCAACTTGCCCATCTCATACCAACCATTCACTCATTCGCCCACCATACCCAAGAACACCCACCAATCCTAGCCCCAAGTCAGCCATCACCATTCCCTCCCCCCACCTCACCCACACCCTCCCCCACACCCCACACCCCACCCCCCCCCGGGACCACCTTAAATTATTTGTATCCCCGATCCCTGGGGACCACAGTACCCCAAGTCCCTTAAACTCCCCCACCCCATAACCACCAGGGACCCCACCTCCTGCCACCAAGGTCCCCAGCCCATTCCTCAGGCCCTTACTCTTGGGTCCCTGACCCTCCAGCCCTGGGCCCATCTCATCTACTCTCCCTCACAAATCCCATTCATGAACGAGGTTTAGAGTTTGTCACTTGCACATGGGGCCGTCTGCTCAAAACCTCACCCTTCCAACCCTATCGACCGTCTCTGTCTATTCTACACACTCTTAACCCTACCATACCACCCCCCCCCCCCCCACCCCACTCCTGCCATTTCACCTCTCTCCTTCATAAACTCCGTTGAAGGAGAAGTCAGAGAGTTGTTAGAGACCGAGGATAGACTGTATGATGTTTGTTGATCAGAAATGCTCCCTTGCGTGCCTGTGAGCAAGGTTGTCTGATGACGACTGACTCTATGGGCATGAACATCATGACTGCACGTGAATGTCTTTCATGTTGAAATGGCCTAGTATCATGGGTGCCTGTGTTTTGCAGTATGGGGGTTCTGTGGAGTAGAAGCGCTGTTCTTAGGGGGCATTCTTTGTTTCTTACCCCTTCCTTTGCTCCCCCCCATGACATTTTTGGCAGTAGCACGTAGAGCAGGTAACGATGTTTTGAGACTTGCACGTCATGCAGTGTTTCGATGTTCGAAAGACTTCTCGCACTGTGAGTCGTGGAGAAATTTTGCTCTCACAGATGTCCTACCTTCAGATGGGACGCCACCTGGTGTTGCACTTTCATCACCCCCAGCTGTTCTTGCGTAGGCTTGACTTGGGCGGACGGGAGGCCAAGGGCATGGACAGGATTCGGATGCTCTGGCGGTGTCTCTCTCACACAACAACAGGAACTTCTGGCACTGCCTTTTCATGCGCTGCACTTGTGTGGTGTTCCGTGCCTGTAGTCCTGAGCCAGTCACGTAGTGGGTGGGTGGAAGGGTGATGTCAGTGATGACGAAGGGGGACGTCCTGGTGTTGACTGTTTTTTCCCACTGTACCATTAACAACCTCAGCTCTGGGGATTGGCTTCGTGCTTTTGTCACTGCCTGTTGTTAGCTGCTCACGGTCTGTAGCCACGGATGAAGAACATGACAACTGATGGTTTCAGCCTGTTTATCAACAGTCTTTAGTCTTGGAGCAAAGACGACGGCGAAGCATCAGGAACTGCAGTAGTCTGGATGTTGTTATTTACAAGATGTGGATGGCATGAGCGATGGGGGAGGAGTAAGCATGAGTGTCTGTGGGTTTTGTGAAACCGTTCCTGTGTTGATGAAACATCATCAAATTTTGATGAGAATGTCGAGGAAGGGGATGACTGTATGGATTGACTGGACTGTGAATTTGATGGTTTGATGGAAAGTGTTGACGTGTGGGCAAAAGGTCTGACAGATCTTCTCTGACCTGCCCACAGCACCGAAGATGTTTCGATGTAGAGTCTCCACATGCTGTGTCCGATGTGGACAGGTTTCTTCCAGCATCTATATTTACAGCCAGCACACCTCCAATGAAGAGATTGCGCTATGGTATGGCGCATGGCGTGAACCATTGCCGTCCATGTTCTGCTTATGTACATGCGTCCTTCAAAGGTGAACATAAGTTGTTTTATGCAGGGGAGTGAGAGACGACTATCTATAATGACAGAGTTCAGGAACTGGGGGTATTGTCAGGATGGATGGGTGAGAGTCAGATAGAAGGTGATGGCTCTAGAATGTCGTCGCACATGGCGGTATGTTGGTGTAGCCTTACTAAGTCTATTGTCTCCAAAGTTGCGTCAGGACAAAAGGGTGAACCTCCCTGACGTAAGGTCCTCAATACTCCTTCGCTTTGCAGTGGAATCTTGGATGTAGCTGGGGTGACCACGACTAGATTCTGTAAACAGGAGTCAACTAGGGGACTTTTTGAATGCTAGGCATTCCCACTCAGACAGAATTGGTCTTCATGGGGGCGCTTGTGAGCGTTTTGAGGATCTCTGGTAGATGGGTAGAATTGAAAACGCTGTGTACGTATTTTGTGTGGTTCGAGTAAGGCCCATCTGTACGTTCTGGTATCAATGCCCCCCCCCCTCCCCCCCCCCCACCCCCAATCTTAGCTAGTTGTTATAATGGAGTTTGTTTGAGAAGTTCATTGGACTTTTTGGCCCAACCTGCATCTGTGGGATCTATGTTCATCTTTGCTGCTTAATGTAGCTGTGTTCCAGTTGTCGACTCTGCTCAGATTGGATGTAGTCATGAACGTCTGACTACCTACAGTCCCTTTGTCAGCCCGTGCTGATGCGTATTTTCTCGGACGTTCAAAACAACTTTTTCTCCCACTGAAGCTGTGTTAAGTGCCTATCTTCTCTTTAGATTTTAAGAATTGTCTTCTCGGTCTCAGGGCATTTGTGGGTGGCGCCTTCAGTCTAGGTTTGTGGCAGTAGGAGTACGAGACCGCGATCTCTGCCTTTTGCCTACGATTGTTGTGCTGTTTTCTTGTAGAAATCGTGGTGTAGGAGGTTGGGTGGGTTGTGTCTTCTGCTTCCACTCATCAAACATGCTAGTCTTTTAGAACTTAATAGTCGGCAGCCCTCTTTTATATCATCCTCTAGCTGCTTCTGGTTGAAGGTCATGGGCGTGGGACAAACTTGGGGCCCAGGTTCTCGAGGACGTTTATTCCTGGTCATTCAGTCAGCGTTATGTGATGGCTGGATTGAGATTGACCACCAGGTGAGTATACACTGTAGATTTCTTGTGGTTTTTGGTTGGATTTGGTGTTCGACATTTGAAATGTCTGCTTTTACTTGCTTGTGTTGACTTTCTTTGCGCCTGATGTCCGTTTGGTTCTTTCCTCTTGTATTGACGGAGACTAGCTAGTTTCTTTTTCTTCTCTTATTCAGAGCTTGTCAGCATGTCGTTTTGATCGCATTTCATGTCTGCCGACCAGAGCTGCTTCAAACTCGTAGTATTCAGAGTCTTGTTTGAAAACTTGACATGTACTGGTGCAGTGGCTGCGCGTTGCTCTGTGCAAAGATCTGTACGTTGTCCGGCTTATATATATATATACTATATATTATATCTATACTATATCATATTATATATATTATATATATATCTATATATCATATTTATATACTATATGAGAGTGAGATACATAGTTCAAATTATATAACAAAGTTGCTCATATCTTAGATGAAGGAAGTATAATAGGGGGAGATTAAGTATTCTTACTCTGCAGTAGTAGATAATTTCTGTCTAAGGCTAACAGTATGTGCTTGAGTGGGTGAATGCGAGAAAAAAAATAAAAGTAAATGCTTCTCCCCCCAATGAACCTTCAGAATAGCTTATAGTCCTCAAGGGGGCGCCAATCTCCCATGGGGAGGAGGAAAAAACTTCAATACTAAAATATAAACCTACTGGCAGATACCTGGTATTTCAAAACCTGATTGTTTCTCACTCCTGGGGGTGTGGGGGGGGTATTCTATCAATTACGAATATAGCCACTCAACACGGTTTGGATCGTTTGATGCAAAGATAATCAGCATGACTATAAGAAACAAGAGAAGAGTACGTGTATGGTGGGTGTTTCAAATCGGATATTTATTTAGAGCGCTTGTTCCATTTTAATCTGATTGAGTTAGAAAGGTAGCATGAAAATTATGTTCTTTTCTTGAGACGCTGCTGTCTAAAATTTGTCTGCGCTGCTCTGCGCTGCACTTGTTCGGAATGAGTAAGTCCTGCATGGTGTTGGGACCGTAATCGAATGACACTTGTGACTGAAGTCTTATGTTTCTATATGAGAATTTTTGTTTCTTCTGACTTATGTTTCCCTGCCTCTGAGCCAAACACCACGTTGATTAAAGATGCAATGTTGATTAAAGATTCATTTTGGTAATCAAAAAATGAAAAAGATGAGTCTCTTTTGCACAGTTTTCTTCAGCAGCCATCCCAACAGACGTCAACTTCATTAATCTTCCGAGTTCTAAAACTATATAACATGGTTAAGCTAATTACAAAAAATGCGAGAAAGGTTTAAGTGCCAAACGCAAACAAACATGAGACATTATATCGGCGATAATGCTACAGTTTCCTCTAAATAAGCTAATCTGAAATATCTCTTTGGTTAGTGGGCTTGCAATGACATGTTTCGGATCAGGACACTTATTTAGACAAGCCTCATCATTCACACTGCAATCCGAAACTTTTCCATCAGTGATGCTTCCTTTCTTTTGTATATTCATTAATTTCATCTTGTATCTTCCCTTCTCTGACGTTATTGGTGCATTTTGAGTATTAAGGATCGTGGTAGTGTCACCGTGTGACAGGGGGAATATCTCGGAACATACTATGGTGTTCTAAGTTGATAAAAAGGACTGACTGTTTAACCACAAATCAACGTAGATGATGATAAGACTCCTTCAAAAATAGCCCAAGAAGGCTAAAAAAGTATGGAGGTTGTTAAGGCTTCAATAGCCCAACGACAGGCTAAACAAGTAGAGTGTTGTTCACATCCTTCAATAGCCCCAAAAGACAGGCTACAACAAGTAGAGGTTGTCACATCCGTCAATCGCCAAAGACAGGCTTTAAAAACAAGTTGAGGTTGTTCACTCCTTAGGGATCCAAAGGCGGTTAAACAAGTAGAGGTGTTCACATCCTATCACTAGCCCAAAGACAGGCTAAACAAGGAGAGGGTTGTTCACATCCTTCCGGGATCCCCAAAGACAGGCTTAAAACCAAGTAGAGGTTGTTCACATCCTTCAACTATCCCAAAGAAAGGCTAATTCCAAGTAAGAGGATGTTTCACATACTTCAATATCCAAAACAAGGCTCTAAAAAAGTAGAGGTTGCTTACATCCCTCCAGGGATCAACTGAAGCTAAATACAAGTAGAGGTTTTACATCCTTCATTGGATCAAAATGTAATGGCTAAAACATAGTAAGAGGTTGTTCACATCTTCAGGGAATCCAAAGACACGGCAATAAAAAACAAGTAGAGGTTGTTCACATCCTTCAGGCGGACCAGAGACAGGCTAACTACAAGTAGAGGTTGTTCCAACATCTTTCAGGGGGCCCAAAAGACAGGCTTAAATCAAGTAGAGGTAGGTTACGATGAAATAGAACACATTCTCTTCACTTGCTGCCACGTAGACGGCATTAACGCTTACTTGTTATCCCCCCCACCCACCCCTTCACCATTGTCCACAAAGCCCATTTTCATTCGGAACTTGTTTGACTAAAATTCCTTTGTTCCATTTTCTCCTTTCCCTCCCCCTCTTGTGGTGCCAGGCGTGCGTTGCGTAGGCGAGCGTTGCGTGCGGTTGCGTGCGTGCGTGCGTGCGTGCGTGACCGTGCGTGCGTGCGTGCGTGCGTGGCGTGCGGTGACGTGGTGCGTGCGATGACGTGCCGTTGCCATCGCTCCGCGCGCGCGGTGCGCTCTCTTGTGTCATTTTGCAGTTAAAATTTTCTGGAGCTACTTTCCAATTATATTCTTGCCTTGCGCTTACTTAACGTAATGCCTATCTATGATTAATGAAAAAATCCACCACTTTTAATCTATTCCAATTTCTCAATGTTTGTCAATTAAAACAACTTTATCAATGATGTGTGAACATTATTTGTACATCAAAATAACTAAAGCGAATGAAAAACTGAATTCTGAGACAGTGTGCCATATATGGGTGAACCGTCGCCTCATTTCGACCTGTTCGTTTGTTTCCGTCCGGCACAGTGGTCTGTTATTTGTTTTATTATCTGCCTTGTGGATAATATACAAAAGTGCAATACGAACAAGTGTGACAGCGAATGTCATTGGAAAATCGTGTGAGATAAACATCACTTTTCGCTTGAAGAAAACCTCACATTCGCTTTGGGTATGTAATGTCAATGTTTGAACTTATATATGACTGCCAAAAATTCAATACTTTACGTTACATTTGCTGCACAGGCTAGCTGCGAGGGCTGCTGTGTGTGTGTGTGTGTGCAGTGTGTGTGTGACCTCTGTGTGTGCGTCCATGCGTGAAGTGCGTGCGTGCGTGCGTGCGTTTGTTGCGTGCGTTCGTGCTGTGCGTGAGTGCGTGCGTGCGTGCGTGCGTGCGTGCTGTTGCGTAGTGTGTGTGTGTGTGTGTGTGATCCTGTGTGTGTTGTGTGTAGTGTGTGTAAGTGTCTGTGTGTGTGAGTGAATGTGTGTGTCGTGTGTGTGTTGTGTGTGTGTGTGTGTGTGTGTTGTGTGACACGCTCAGCGAGACTTATTCTAAGATTGTATCATTTTCTTTTCATAACGCATAGATACACCATAAAACATTTTACAAGATGTTCACATTTTATATCGAAAAACAAAACAAAATCTTAACATATATAATGATGTAGCTATTATATCAGCTTCTTAAACAAGGTCACATAGAACGTGAAATGCTTAAATAGTTTGGACTTTAGCAATGATGGAGATGGCCGATCAGTTATTTGTTTTGACTATATTGTGTTTTGTTTCGGTTTACGTTTTTGTTGGTTGTTGTTGTTGTTCTTTGTTGTTGGTGTTGTTTTTCTACCTTTTGAAGTGCTTTGTTTTATTTTAGCTTTGACAATGTAAGCAACAGCCAGTTTACTCTGCTAACGGCTATATTTTGATTGATACCAACGCTAGCTCTAACCCTGAGGATTTGCATTCCAAACATAGTGCTAACGCAATTCGTCATAAACCAGTCGGTATATCAATGCACATGGTCGCCCCTCCACAGTCGGGCAAGGTAACGACACAAGTGTCCCCAGGGACGTATGTGGTAAGGAACATAACTGATGTGGGACTTTAGTCAGTCAGAATCAAAAATAAAGTAACTGTAGCAAGAGCAAATTGAAATGGTAGGCAATGATGATCTAATTTCGACACTAGGAGCAAGCGGGGGGAGGGTGATGTATGTAGTTCTGCTAGAGAGAGAGATGAGACGACTAGAGAGAAGAGAGAGAGAGAGACGACGGACCGGATCGAAGAGAGGATAACCGAGAAGAGCAGAGAGAGAGAGAGAGAGAGCTTAAAGGGCATGCACTGAATGGAAGCCATGTAAACAAGCATAATTTAGTACGCAGTGCAATGTATTGATTTAATACTCATATGAAGGAAGTGCATTAAAATCTACTAGATCAAAATTCACAAGACACGAGAAACGCTAATGATGCTGCATCGTCCTTTTGAGCCCAAATCTATCACTTCAAAACAATATCGTTTTCCTTTTCTGCTGCATTACACAACATCATATTGCATTGCAGTTTCTACTTTTGTGAATGACCCATTTTACACACAGCATTTTTGCATTTGCCAGTCTTACTTTGCTGAATGATACCTTTCTTGTCGTCCTAATCATTTTACTGCATATTGTAGAATTTTCCATTTTCTACAGTAAATGATTCTTGTAGTCTACTCAATATACTGTAATTGTAGAACTTCATTATCAGTAAATGTTCTCACGATGAAATGTAAACACTACACCGCTGAGTCTAGTGGATAAAAAATGGCCTTTGTTCTATGTCCCGTTGTGTTGGTCCCACATGCGTATGAACCTGAAAACTCTTTCTGATGGCAGCACATTTTCTATCATTAATATAGTGCGATTTGCTTTTGCATGTTCAGATCCAATGTTCCGCATGGAACTTGGTTTATGGCCGCCTTGCATGCAACATCTATAAGACTTTAACCTTTAACTAGATCTTCCATTAACTTCGCTTCATCGATCTTGGCATTATTGTTCCTGGCAATCATCACAAAGTACACCGCACACAGCCCTAACAATCATTGCAAAGAAAGAGGATATGGCATTCTCCTCATCTCCATCCGATCGCTTTTCTAGCACGTCATGAGCTTTGATTACAAACATCAGGTTGGTTGTAGAAGACGACGGTAATGAGGTTTCATATTGCTGTAATCTCTCTTTTTTTCCTTCTGTCTTTTTTTTTTGATATAGTAAGCAACAGCTGTTTACCCTGCTATAGACAGTTTGAATGCACAGCGGCTGGTGCAACAACTGAGGACATGCATTCCATCACGATGGAAATGCAAATGGTCATCACATCATTGGGTATAAATGGTCGAACCATCCAAAGTGACAGGTGACAAATCGCAAGTGTCCCATACAGAGTATGTGGTAAGAGAATCAATGCCTGGTGTGAGACTTTCCACACAGGTCAAGATCAGCAAAAATCATGTGTGTTTGTGTGTGTGTGTGTGTGTGTGTGTGTGTGTGTGTGTGTGTGTGTGTGCTGTGTGTGTGTGTGTGTCTGTGTGTCTGTGTCTGTCATCGGCTGTGTCGTGCTGTGTGTGTGTCTGTGTGTTTGTGTGTCTGTGGTGTTCTGTGCGTGTGCGCTTTGTGGGGGTGTGGGGTGGGAGAGGGATTTGTGTGTTTATTTCTGTTTACCCCTTCTTTTCGTCAAAAGAGACTCGGTGGTAATGACAATACAAGAGATCAAGGTGTCAAAGTGTGCAGACTCTCTCTCTCTCTCTACTCTCTCTCTACTCCTCTCTCTCTCTCTCTCTCTCTCTCTCTCTTCTCTCTTCTCACACACACACCACACACACATCCAACAAACATGCGCAGACACACACACAATGCATAGACAAGCACAGATCAACACCACAAAAGATCACCACTACACACACACACACACACACCACCACAAACACACACACCCACACACACGCACAGCACACGCACAGCACGCAGCGCACTCACGGCACTTACGCACGCCGCGCGCACACACAACACACACACACTACACACACACACCACACCACACACACACACACACACCACATTCAAAAATGGCGGACGACACTCAGCTCCTAATTTTTTCTCTCCGACACAATGGTTATTGTGAGTGTTATGAAAAGATGAAGACGAGAAGTGCAGGCTTACGTGCTGCTGCTTCAGTAAGCAGCCTGAAAGCAGACAGCTTGATGAAACGTCTGGGTTCCTCCACGTTTCCGATGGCTTGAATCCAAAACTGTTACGAAGCGGGCAACAGGTCTCCAAACTTTCTCCTTTTAACCCCAGCTAATAACCAGAAATGAAATGCATCACCTTCCCAGCCGACCCGTTCCTATGGGACCATAGGAGGCAACGTAGGAGATGCTTCAATCGATCGCGCGGTCCTCAAAACACCATTTCGGCACTCTGCGATCGTGTTTCCTCCCATGGAGAAGTGTGTCTTACAGCGAAAGGTAATTGTGCCCAGTGCCATGAATAAGAAACCGATCTCCGTGACATCCACTTGGCAACACAAACGGACATTGGCTGATAGCAGCCCCGATTTACGTGAGATCGAAGGTGTAAGCAAGATCAGTTGCTGTTCCTGGGGGTTTCCAGCCATCTTCGAACACCGAAGCTGCAGGAACCTTCACGGAGCATGGATCTACACAACTCTGATAGATCTGGCCTAAACAAATCGCCCACCGATCTCCCACTGACCGTATGTAAGTCTGACGCAAACAAAAAACACTTCCAGGCAACAACACGACTCGAGAAAAATAAAGAACGTGAGTATATGCCCGAGGTTTTGATTCTACATGAACGGTGCGAATCGCGTACATGGGGACTAGATTGGGGGGTCATACAATTTCAAAACCTCCATGAAAAAGATATTACTGGTAACCGATGTGCAGAAGTCCTCTTGAAGATGTTCAGTTCCGACTCAAGAAATATAGATGTTGTCTTAAATACACTACTGGAATCAATGACTTGAAATCTTAGAACAGCATCGAAATTATGCTAGTCATCTTGATACTTCCTTTGAAGGAAGCTGCCAAGCAAAAGAACCAAACAACGCAGTTGTTAGTAAGCACATGTACAATGTAAAGGACCAGACGCTGGAGGCAAAGAGGGAGTTATTCATGCTGCCCACCTCGTCAGAACTACTGGAGATACGTAACATCCTGTATAATTAAACTCGAAACCTTGGAGACACATCACCTCAGGGACGCAATTCACCCTCACTACAAGTGGCACAGCCTACTGGCCGGCACATCTGGCGTCGTAGTCGAAAACTGGTGTGGGTACCCCGACGAAAGGCATGCACACGTTCCCGCGCTACAACCGGACCTCAGTTTTACCCTGGCCCTCAATCACCACGCCTGGCATAACCGCTTCTACGCATTTGAATGACTGGGACATGTTTCACACACACTTGTGATAACTTTTAGTCACAGAGATCAAAGATTTACTGACATTTACGAAGAGAGAATTTCCTTTGTTCTTCGCCATTAATGACTTTATGACTACTCGATATATAAGTACATTTAGTATAAACAGCAGTTTGATTTAAAGCTATTGCTTAAAGCATATAGACCATTTTTTATTTTCATCAGTCATTATTATTTTTATCTATTATCATCTTTATTACTTCTTTTTTTTTATACATACTTTTTCTCTTCTTTCTCACGCACCTTCTTTGACTTCTTTTTCTTTTTTACATTGTTTCTTCGGTGTATGTTAAATCTTTGAGCATACCCTAGAATTAACATACAACTTGATTACGACTGGTTTGTTTCAATGTGTAGAAACCTTATGAGAACATTTGTTTTTTTGTTATTCTCAGTGGAATGTCGTTCATTGTCAAATTTTAGACTGTTTAGTTCAACATCTTGACACAAAACACGATCACAGATTTGTCCTTTTCGTCCTTGAATGTTAAAAAGATAAGTCTGCCAAAGATAGATCAATTACCTATTATCCAACAATCCATCAAACTGATGACACCACTGAAAAGTATCTACGGATCATTTATGTTACGTGAGGGGCTTTCTTACATCTTATGCAACAGTCCGGCACCTTACTGATATACCTAACTTAAATTCTGTCGTCTGGTTACTGTCGGATTCAATTCTTCACTGCGATCCATAGTTTCTGCTCTACCTACCCTTGCGTCCTTAATGAGCAGGAAACATCTGTATGGATTCGTATGCTCCAGCAGAACAAAATAAAAAATTCTTGATCACGGGTGACTTTAATGCTCACTCACCTTTGGGAGAAGGAATGATCAAATAGTTACATGCAACCGTTTTGTCTGAAATATTGTGCGATTCCTCCCTCTGGTATTTATAAACGAATGGGCGTATCACATGCATACACCGATAACCCCAATCATAGAGCCGCCATCGACTTAACACTGGGTACCTGAGTTAACACCCTTTTGTACCTGGAACCCAATAGATGATCCTCTGAACAGTGATCATTACCACTCTGTGACCAGGTTTCGAACTAGAATAACCTTCCGACTACAGCTCACGAAGGACAAGGATTAAATACAATTACAACGTAGTGACTGGAACAAACTTGACATACATATTACTGTCTCTACTATGATGAGTTCGAAACTTTGATCAGGATATTGACCCCTTTTACATGATGTTTACTTAAAGCTAGTTTGCATGGACTGCTGACGAATCCATTCCCAAGTATAGTCAATAACATAAAAAGCATGTCGTAACACATCGGTGGAATGAGCTTTGCAGAGAGCAAAAGACGAGAAAAAAGTTAAAATTTAAATGCTTATCTAAAGCACCAATCTATTCGAAAATCATACTGAAATGAAAAAGCAAAATAAATGTAACAGTGTAATAGATGAAGTCAAAAAAGAACTATGGTCTTCTTTTTGTACAAGAAGTTTCTCAAATCATAAAGATCTTTAGAAAGTATGGGAAAAAATTGAAAACAATGTAGGAATGGCGCTTAAAATTGCCCATTATCCAGAACCATTGTCTCTTTGTGATTTTGCCAATAATTACGAAAATGACTGATAGCCTTTGCTGATATGTTGCCCTACAAACAGTCGCAGCGATGGACTATAGGACAAAGTTAGAATAGTACAGAGCAGACCATGGAGTATACAGGCTTAGTGATGAAGGATCGGGAACAGGACCAGAAATCTATATATTAATGCTGCCACTTACGTAGGAGTATTAAAGAATCGTATCTCTAATTCTGGCAGCAAAGAAAACATCCGTTGGTTGGATGGAATTTTAACGAAATGTTAGGTCATTTATCACTAAATATGTTCATTTTTTACATTTTATCTTCATAATGCTGGAAGTGGACAACTACCAAACGTATGGAAGCAGTCATTTGTTGTACCTTTCACACAAAAACGGAAAGCCCGAGAATGATTAAAATCTGCTATAGACCATTGCGTTAACGTCACACACGGTAAACTTATGGAGAGAATTTATATTAAGGGTGACTTTACATCACCTATTGTGTAAATAGTACAAGGGTTATTCCAACTAATCAGCAGGCTCTTAGTAAGTGGTAGACTAAACCTTTGATACCTGATTAAACGAACTACTCAAAATTAAGCAAACAGTTTGCCAGGTCGAAAGAATGTTCTTTGACTAACCGTTTTTTGACGTCAAAAGGCTTACGACAAGTGTGGCAACAATCGACATGCTGGACAAAAGTTACGAAATGTTGGTAATGTTGCGGAATATGTTTGATTTTATCAAAAGATTTCTTTTTAAATCGATCAATACAGACAAAGGATTTGGAATCGTACTCCAATATATAGATCTCTTCATTGGGGCCTTCTCACGGGATCAGTCATATCTGCCCCTATCTTGTTCAAAATTCTAATGTCAGTCTTGTAGGGGGATATCGAAAGATGCAGTTGTAGCTCAAATGCCGTCGACATCTGTCTTATGGATGAAAGTATCATGAAAAAATAGAAAAACTCCTAACAGAGTCTGAATTACACCAAGAAGTTTTACCAACATCGATAATTGTTAATAATATAAGTAAATTATATTGACTTGAAAATGGTCTTCATTATCTCTTGAAAACACCAATATGATGCTTTTCATTCTGCGATACAACCCTGAAAAACTTCCTGTATTTGCTATCCTTGGTTCAGTCTACCAATTATACTCAAACGACTAATTTTTGCGGAGTCTATTCACTTCAAAAATTCCTGGACCGCCATACTTGAGCAGTACTATTTAAAGTAAGAGGAGTTAAACATTATTAAAAATCATTAGAATCAAAAGTGCGGGACAGGATACATAAATATTAATACTTACTGTCAACGTCCTTGTGCGCTCCAAATTGAGTATGCACAGGAGGTATTCTTTAGTGTCCACAACACTTCTGACTAATAACTGCAAATGTGATTGACGCAAAGCTATAAACTTTCCTAGGAGTTACCATTTCATGCATCAAAAATTTAGGATAACCTATAAGAAGCAGGTGTTTCTCTTGATGAGCTCCGATGTCTCTATGCTGCCATGATAAGTTTTACGAAGCTCCCTACCGTTCGGAAAATTTCACAGAGGCCGAGTTTGCATGAGGTACGATCATTTCACTTTTGCAAAAAAGGGCTAAATCATTCACAATCATTAAATCAATAAAATCACATTTACTTCAGATCTACGCTTAAAAAAATCAAAAATTAAACAGGAAAGGACATAGCAACAATACCTTCCTATCACCCTATACCTACATAGGGAGACGAACATCATGGACGCACTTAGACATAGATCTCACACACAACTTATCCAATATGATTCACCTATTATCCTGCGAAAAGTTCCGTCTGCTCCCATATTGATAACAAGTATTCTGAAATTTTAAGATTTATAAAGAGGGGTCTGTACTTGGAGAACAGAAAAACGATAGGAGCTGCCCCTTTGCTAAATACCAGCTCTTGAAATAGAGAAATCGGTTTCACATTGTGAAAATGTTTTCTATTTTTAACTGATGAATTAATATGCATATTGAAGGCCCTGAAATTACATTAAGATTTTCCGGAAAAAATATTCAGATTTTATTGTGTGTTTGAATTCTAATCGGTTCCATTACAGAGCACTTAAATCTTTCTATATATCCAGAAAATGCAGATCGGCAGTTGATAATTGAAATTAAACCACACTCTCTGCTTCATCTTATCATTGAAAGGAACCAGCGTCACTTTTGGTGGGTGCCGTACCATGTGGTTTCCGTTTTCAAATAGAATGGGAGATCGAGCTGCAGGAAAATGGACGAAATCATTACATGCTGGTTTCAGTCCAGTTATGTTGTCGGTTAGATTTACAAGAAGGTTACACATGTTTAGTTAACGCCGTCTTACAAATGTTTGACGAGAAGAACTTAAAAATCTAAGTGTCACTAAAAGTCAGCACTGCTATAAATGTCAACGAACAGAGGAATATACCTCTTTTAGGTTCTTGTCGGAAACTTTTTCGAGGTTCTGTTTCCAGCCATGATGTATAGGCTTAGTTTAAATGCACTCGTACAAAATACAGCAAAAATGTCAGTGCATGTGCGGAAAGAGGAAATAACGATCAGCTCATTTACTTGTTCATTGCTCCAGTGTCATAGAAACTAGTTATCTCTGAGAGGGTGGGACAGACAGTTTTTATCCGAGTCTTCCATTTCTCTTTGTAAATGTTTTGAAACAGTTATTCCCTCTCTCACGCATTTTTTCAGAGTGTTTGATTACTGTCCAGTTGGTATATTTCCTGTGATTGACCTCAGTTTTCATTCATCCAAACCACCCATTTTTGTGATAGTAATGTACGCATTCTAACACACAACAAAACTCACACACAACACATTCAAAACACACACATGCAACACACACAAAATGCACACAACACGCAACGTTTCTATCTACTCTTCCCTCTCTCCTCACATACACAGCACTTAACGACATGTTACACCGGCACGTAAATAAAACGGAAGCCAAGAACGCACAGCACACAACAGGCATGCATGCCAGGCATGCACGCAATTATACGCGCGCACAGCGCGCGCGTACACACAACACACACACCACACACACCACAACACACACACACACACCGCACGCACAAGATATTTCATATATATTTAATTCTATTTATATATATATATATATATATTTAATATATATATATATATTTATTTTTTATTATATATATATATTTTAATGGACATGCAATGCATGTGTTGGCTGTTGCTTTTTTTGTAAGTGTTATTTGATAATTCAGATGTTGAAGGATTGAAATGCATCTTTTTGGTCTTCTTTTTTTCTTTTTTTTTTTTTTTTTTTTTATATATTGGTAGCTCCTTACTGATTTTCATCAGTCCATCAGATTTGATCATAATTGAATGCGTAATTATGTAACATTTTGACCACATTTTCCTTATACAATAACTTAGCATATTTAAGCTATTGTGCACACCATGCCCAGTTTAGTACGCATACACATCGCAGATCATATCAAACTTAACATGCAGTCAACTCTTTCCCATCTCTTTCCCACCCCTTCTTTTCCCCCGTCCTTTCCCATCGTAAATATCCCCCTATTCGGCCCCCGACGTAAAACAGAATAACAAACAACACTACACACACACACAACAACACACACCACCACACAACGCACACACACACACCAACACACCACACACAACATGCACTCGTGCGTCCTCTGTCGATGTTAAGCCTAATTGTTTGTATCCCCATACCACAGAAAATGGGTTCGATCAGATGCAGCATGATGGCTATTCTCGCTCGTCCTCAACTCTGCACCATTGGATAGTGCTGTTTGTTGGAAGGATACACATAGCACGTGAAAAGCTCGGTCGAGGTTCTCTCGGTACGAATGTGTGTGTTGTGGTATGTCCTGTTCATTTGTTGTATACCCGTGTTCAAATCGGGTTGTTCGAACGACTGTTACTCACAAATCTTCTCTCTCTCTCTCTCTCTCTCTCTCTCTCTACTCTCTCTCTCTCTCTCTCTCTCTCTCTCTCTCTCTCTTTCTCTCACTCTCTATATCTCTCTCTCTCTCTCTCTCCTCTCTCTCTCTCTCTTCTCTCTATCTTCTCTCTATCTCTAATCTCTTCTCTCTGTCGTGTGGTTGTGTGTGATGTGTGTGTGTGTGGTGTGTGTGTGTGTGATGTTTGTGTGTGTGTGTGTGTGTGTGTGTGTGTGTTGATGTTCTCTGTAGCACCCCCCCCCCCCAACTCCCGTGGTCCGAAACGAAACTGTTGATATGACAAATACAAAATATAAGTCAAAGTGTTAAAGTCTCTGTCTGTCTGTCTGTCTGTCTGTCTGTCTGTCTGTCTGTTGTCTGTCTGTCAGTCTCTCTCTATCTCTCTCTCTCTCTCTCACAACATCCAACCCATTCTCTCTCTCTCTACTCTCTCTCTCTCTCTCTATCTCCTCTCTCCTCTCTTATCTCTCTCGTATATGTGGGTATATTCAAATGTTTTCATGTGTGTGTGTGTGTGTGAGTGTGTGTGTGTGGGTGTGTGTGTGTGTGTGTGTGTGTGTGTGTGTGTGTGTGTGGTGTGTATGTTATTTTCCTGTTAGCCCCTACCCTTGTTCGAAAGGACCTCTTGGGTAATGACAACAAATCATCAGTGTCCAAAGAGTGAAGTTTGTCTGGAGAGTTGTAAGGTTTGTCTGTCTGTCTGTTGTCTGTCTGTTTGTCTGTCTGTTGTCTGCCTTATGGGTTGTCTGTCTGTCTGTTGTTGTCTTTCTGAATGTCTGTCTGTTGGTCTGTCTCTCTGTATACATATTAAATAATGTTACTGACTATTCATGTTGTCTCGCTTGTCTGTATGTCTGTCTGTCTTCTTCTCTCTCTCTCTCTCTCTCTCTCTCTCTCTCTCTCTCTCTCTCTCTCTCTCTCTCTCTCTCGCTCTCTTCTCGTATATGTTTATTTTATAATGTTTTTTCATGGTGTGGTGTGTGTGTGTGTGTGGGTGTGAGTGTGTGTGTGTGTAAACACATCCTGTGGAGAGGACATCACTTCTTTTTCCGCATCTGCGCCTCTGTCCTCTCGACTGGACAGAGGGCAGAGAGGTCGTTTGACCCGCCTCTTCGGGGTCACCCACGGGTAGCTGGTAAGCATCAGTTTCGTGGTTTGTTTGTTTTGGTTTGTTGTTGTTAGCCGGCTTATTCTTCTCTTTTGCGCAATTTTCTTTTGTTTTCAAAATTGTAAGAGAAATATTGTTTGAGACCTTTTTCTCTGGTTAATTCAATCTTTAACCTGGCCATTCTAAATTATATCCAAAATTCTTTCTCCTGTTTATGCATCTGGTGATGCGGTAGTCGGTGGGGATGGGAGAGAACTGGTGATTCAGGGTTGGTACTTGCTTGGTCTCGCTCGTCCGCCCTTGTCACATTCGCCGGACTCTTATCCTTCGGCCACCGTCTGTTTGTGTGTGCAAGGAGAACGAGTTTTATGTTCGCGAGCGTGCGTACGCATGATTTGTCGTTCGGATGCGTGGTTGGAGATTTGTGTTATTTTGAAATGTGGCTATAAAATGTGACAATTATGCCATTGAATTATGAGTACACAACTCATTGGATTAACTTGGAAGTGGGCATTGCAATGGGCTGTGCAATTTCCCCGATACTGTTCGTGCTGGCAATGGAACTCATCTTGAAAGCAGCAACAAACAACGCGAGACAAACAGACCTTGGCGATGGATACAAGATGCCTCCTCTCAAGGCCTTCATGGATGACACTACAGTGATTTCATCCAGAGAAGACGAGACACGTCATGTGCTGGAGAGGCTGGACGACATAGTTGCCTCATCCAGAATGAAGTTCAAGCCAAAGAAATCACGGAGTCTCTCACTGAGGAAAGGAAAAGTGGCCGAATCTGTGGTCTTCAGTGTTGCCAACCAGGCCATTCCAACAGTCACAGAAGAACCAGTCAAGAGCCTTGGAATATGGTATGATGATACGCTGAAAGACACACAAAGAGCAAAAGAACAAAGCAGATGGCGGAAGAAGGCTTGGAGACCATTGACCACTGTGGGCTCCCTGGCAAATACAAGGTCTGGTGTCTGCAGTTCATGCTGATACCAAAGCTCCTATGGCCTCTGATGATATACGACATCTGCACCAGCACAGTGGAGGCAATGGAAGCCAAAATCAACAAGTTCACAAGGAAATGGCTTGGTGTCCCACCCTGTCTGACTGACATCGCGCTGTACTGTCGCCAAGCAAAGCTCAAACTACCACTGAAATCCATCCTGGAGGAATACAAAGCAGGGAAGATCAGACTTCAAAGCATGCTGGAGGACTCAGGAGACAAGGTGATAGAAACAATCAAGCCCCAGCTGAAGACAGGCAGAAAATGGAAAGTTCAAGAGGCGATGGATTCTGCAAAAGAAAGTCTCAAGATCAGAGAAATAACAGGACACACACAGACCAACAGACAAGGACTGGGGGTGACCAAAACTGAATGGTGGTCAAAGGCCAAAGGAAAAGCCAAAAGAGACATGATGATTCAGGAGATGAGAAAAGAAGAAGACCAAAAAAGACTCCAAAAAGCAGTCCAGCAGAGCCAGCAACGGCAATGGACAACGGGGGAGAATGCACTCCAAAGAAGTCTAACTTGGAATGACATTTGGCACATGGCCCCTCTCAGGATCAGCTTCATTCTCAGATCTGCATATGACCTTCTGCCCTCAAATGCAAACCTGGTGAAGTGGGGGAAAACAGACGATCCTGCATGCCCCTCTGCCATAAAAAAAACAACAGTGGAGCATGTTCTAAGCTCATGTAAAGTAGCCCTGGCTCAAGGAAGGTACACATGGAGGCACAACCAAGTGCTCAAAGAAATTGTACAAGTAGTCTGGGCTATACCAACACCACAAAAGGGAGAATCAGGACTCCAAAAGCGCCCGCAACATTCTTCACGGCAGGAGGCAGCAAATCATGGCCAAGAACAACAGTGCCACTCGAAACATGCAGGCAGAGTCTGCTGGATGGGGCAGATGACTGGGAGTGCACTGCAGACCTCCCAGAATGGAAGAGTCACCCAGAGATCATCAGCAAGAGTGGCATGAGACCAGACATAGTATCCACTCTAAGTCAACCAAGCAGCTGATCATGATCGAGCTCACGGTGCCATATGAGAACAGAATGGAGGCAGCTCAAATCTACAAGGACTGAAAAGTATGCTGATCTGGCAAACAGCCTGAGGAGAGAAGGCTATCAGGTCAAAGTCCTCACTGCAGAAATTGGAGCTAGGGGATTTGTAGGAACGTCTGCATACAGCCTCATGAAACAGCTCTCAGTTGCAGGGAAGGAAAAAACCAGAGCCCTGAAAGCAATGGCAGAAGCGGCCAGAGAGGTGTTCAAGCTGGATCTGGTCAAGGAGGAACAAAAGTGAACTTCATAAGGCTTAATTTCCCTACAAAATATCAGTGTCCCTGTGGCTCAGTGGTTAAAGCGCGAGTCATTAAGTAGAAAATGAGCATGTCAGAGGGTCATGGGTTCGAATCCCAGCCAGGCTCGTCCCAAGATGGGGGAAAAAAAATGGCAGCAGAGGACATCCGGAGTCATGAACCGGGTGTGCCCAACCCCCTAGAGTGTCAGGAGATAAGGCCGAAAACACTTGCTTGAAGGGGGCTTCTCTTCTGAGGACTCTCTGCTGCCACGCTCCACGAGTTTCTTTCTACTTATTTGCAAATGTGGTGGCAGTTATAAAGCGATGGTCGCTGTGTTGGTTTATTTCCTAAGAAGGAAATTGTTAAACGTGAGTGAGAGAAGGGTGAAGATAATTCATATTTGTTTTATAGCCTGTTGATTTAATGCAGTCTTTTACCTGCTTCGTGTGAGAAGACTTTAACGAACATTCCTGATTTGATTGGTTTACTGTGTTATGCTCAGGTCTGTGTTGAGCTGGTGTTGTTGGTGTATTTAGTAGACCTCCCCTCGCCCATCATGCGAGTGGCTGTTAGGATTTAACAGCATGGGTCAGATTGTACTGACGGCGGGGTTCCAGTGCCCTTCTTCCCTCCCTTTCTTCTCTTCCTCCCAGCTACCTTTTTCCCCCCTCCCGGGGGCTTCACCCGGAGCCTGGCTGGTTGGTGCCACGCGCTGGTTGGGCCACGCTCTGGTTGGGGCCACGCTCTGGTTGGGACCGCAGACTGGTTGGTGCCACGCGTGGCTGGGGCCACGCTCTGGTCGGGACCGCGGACCGGTTGGTGCCACACGCTGGTTGGGGCCACGCTCTGGTTGGTACCGCGCGCTGGTTGGGATCACGCACTGGTCGGGACCACGTTCTGGTAGAAAAGCCCGTGGTTTTGACTGGCCGGTCCTGATCCCCGTCCAGGACCTCCAGAAAACAACGCCACTTTCCCCCCCCCCCCCCCCCCCCCCCCCCCCCCCCCGGGACCGCTCTTCACTCCGCCTTGGTGCGGGGGTGTGGGCCTTTGAACGCCCTCTTTCAAGAACCGCCCCGGTTGGGGGCACCTATTTACAGGGTCTCCCAGTAGATTTGGGAGAGGCGGGGGGTGGGAGGCACTCCATGGGGTGGAAAGGGATGGATGCGGGAAATGTTTATTTAAATTGTGTAATGTCATATGGTTAAAATGTTGGGATTGTTTTTGTGTACGTCTAGGGTGAAATGTTTATTTATAATTGTGCTGCGTTGGGGGGAAGCAAATTTGTGTGATGTCGTGTGTTAAAATCTTGATTGTTTTGTGCAGTTTGTGTTTGGGAAGCTTATTTAGACTGTGTATGTTGGTGTAAAAAATGGGTGTTGTATGTAATCTTTATTTTTTGGTTTTTGCGGGGCTGTGAGTCAGTCACTCCCTTCACTCCCACCTAGACCGATCCGCGGGGGCAGACCTCCAGGGTGGGTCGTGACACAGAGCATTATCATATAATGACGTTTTTCTAGAACCCTACAATGCGTCAAGCTCACAAATAACCACGTTGAAAATTTTCATTTCTTTCTAAGAAGGCTGGGGGGGAGCGGAGGGGGCGGGGAGGAGGGGGGAAATTCAGGGTGTCGGCCCCCACCATCACCCCAACCCACCCAGGCCCCCAGATCCCCGACTCCACCCCCCATCCAACTGCCCATCTCACTCCACACCCCTTCACTCATTCCCCACCTACCCCAAACCCCCACCCCCACCTCCCCCCCAAGCCCGCATCCCCCCCTTTCCCCCCCCCCCCCCCCCCCCCCCCGGGCCCCCCAAATTTTTTGTATCCCCACCCCGGGGGACCCAAAGACCCAAGCCCCTTTAACCCCCCCACCCCCAAAACTCCCGGGGACCCCACCCCCCTCCCACCAAGGCCCCCAGCCCATTCCTCAGCCCTCTCTCGGGGGTCCCTGACCCCACCCCCGGGGCCATCTCTTACTCCCCCCTCAAAAAATCCCCCCTGACCCAGGAAGAGTTTGTCACTTGCCAGGGGGCCGTCCCTCAAAACCCCCCCTTCCAACCATCGCCCCTCTCTGTCCTATCTCCCCCCCTCTCACCCCACCCTACCCCCCCCCCCCCCCCCCCCACTACCTGCCCATTTCACCCTCTCCTTCCCTAACCATAAGGAAGTCGAGAGTGTTGGGCCCCCAGGAAAGAATGTTCTGAGTTTTTTTGATCCCGAACGCCCCTTTTGTGCCCGTGGGGAAATTTTCGTGAAACTCTTATGGGGATGCACCTCAGTCCCCGCATTTTGGTTTTCCCCGGAAATGGCTATAACTGGGTGCCCGTGTTTTTGCGTATGGGTTCTGTGGAGGTAAAGCGGTTCTTAGGGATTCTTTTTCTCCTAAAAATGCGCCCCAGACATGTTGGGAGTAGAGCAGGTAAAAATGTTTGAAGACTTGACTCATGCTGTGTCTATTTTAAGATTCTCCGGGGGGTTTTGCTGGGGAAAATTTTGCTCTCCCCAGATTTCCCCCCCCAAAGACCACCTGTTTTTGCATTTTTCACCCCCGCCTGTTCTGCTGGCTTGTTGGGAAAAAGGGGGGGGGGGCATGACCCAGGTTTCGGTGCTCCCCGGGGTTTCTCTCCCCACAACAGGCACCAGGGACACCTTTTTCTCGTCCTTGTGTGGAGTAGGCGTAGCCCTGAGCCAGTCACGAGTGTGGGGTTTGGGAAAGGGGGATGATGAACGAAGGGGGCCCTGGGTTGACAGTTTTTTTTTCCCCGACATTAACACCCCAGCTCTGGGGAGGGGGCTTCTCTTTTGTCAAAGCCTGTTGTAGTTTTCGGGCTGAGCCCGGCGAAAACATCCCCTGAGGTTCGCAGTTATCAAAAACTTTAGTCTTTGGAGCAAAGACGACGGAGCCCCCAGGAACGGCAGTAAAGGGGTGTTTTCTTACAATGATGTGATGGCATGAGCGTGGGGAGGTAAGCATAGTGTCTGGGGTTTTTTTTGAACATTCATGTGATGAAACCATCATCAAATTTGATGAAAGTCGGGAAAGGGTGGATGTCTGGGTGACGGGGCTGTGAATTTGATGTTTATGAAAGTTTGATGGTTGGGAAAGGGCTGCAGATCTTCCCCTGACCCCCCCACACAAGAAATTCACATGTACGTCTCCCATGTGTTGCGTGTGGGAAAGGGTTTCTTCCCCGCTCCCCTTTCCCCCAGCCCATAAGAGTTGGCAAAATTGGCGCCCCTGGGGGTGCCCATTGCCGTCCCATGTTCCTGCTTGTCAGGTCCTTTAAATGAAAAAGTTTTTTTCTGAGGACGTAGAACGATATCTATAATGACGAGTTCGGTGGTATTGTCAGGATGGTGGAGCGCAAAAGAAGGGGATGGCCTCTAGCATTCGCGTGGGGGATGTTGGTGTACACCCCATACTCTATTTTCACCAAAATTGCTTCAGGACCAAAAGGACCCTCCGACGTTAAGGGCCCCCAACATCCTTGCATTGCATGGAATCTTGGATGTGTGGGGAGCCCAAAGACTAATTCTGTAACCAGGAGTCAACTAGCGGGACATTTTGCTGTAGGGCCTTCCACTCCTGACAGAATGGCTTTTCCGGGGGGTTAGTGACGTTTTGTGGATCTCTGGTAGATGGAGAAACGCTGTGTACGTATTTTGTTTGGTTCGAGTAAGGCCCATCTGTACGTCTGGTCATCAATGTATTGTTATCATGGAGTTTGTTGAGAAGTTCATTGGACTTCTTGGCCACCTGCACTGTGGGATCTTTGTCAACTTTGCTGTAATGTAGCTGGTTGTTCAGTTGTCGATCTGCTTCTTGGATGTAGTCCTGAACGTCCTGAATAACTACAGCTCCCCCTTGTCAGCCGTGCTGATGCGTATTTCTCGGTTCAACACTTTCCCCTGTAGCTGGTTAAGTGCCTTTCTTTCATTCATTTTAAGATTGTCTTTCGGTCTCCAGGGCATTCGTGGGTGGCCGCCTTCAGATCTAGGTTTTGGCAGTAGGTGTCCAGAGCCGCGTCTCTGCCTTTGCCTGGATTGTAGTGTGTTTTCTTGTAGAAATGTGGTGTAGGAGTTGGGTGGGTAGTGTCTTCAGCTTCCTCATCAAAATGTAGCTCTTTTAGCCTTACTAGTCGGCATCCCTCTTTTATATCATCCTCTAGCTGCTTCTGGTTGAAGGTCATGGGCGTGGGAACAAACTTGGGGCCCAGACTGAGCACTTTTATCTGGTCTTCAGTCAGCGTTGTGCTGGAGAGATTGACCACCAGGTGATTATCCACTGTAGATTTCTCTGGTTTTTGGTTGGTTTGGTGTCGCCTTTTGAATCGTCTGCATTTATGCTTGTGTTGACTTTCTTGCGTGTGTCCGTTTGGTTCTTTCTCTTGTATTTGACGGAGACTAGCTAGTTTCTTTTTCTTCTTATTCCAGAGCTTGTCAGCCAGTCGTTTTGATCGCCATTTCAAGTCTGCGACAGCTGCTTCAAACTCGTAGTAATCAGAGTCTTGTTGAACATTGTACATGTACTGGTGCAGTGCTGCGCGTTGCTCTGTGACCAAAGATCTGTACGTTTGTAGGCATATATATAATATATATATATATATATATATATATATATATATATATATATATTATATATATATATATAATATATATATATATATATATGAGAGAGAGATACATATTCAATTATAAACAAAGCTTGCTCATATCTTAGATTGAAGAAGTAGGGGGAGATAAGCATTCATATCTGCAGTAGTAGATAATTCTGTCTAAGTAACAGTATGTGCTTGAGTGGGTGAATGGAGAAAAATAAAGTAAATGCTTCTCAAAATGAACCTTCAGCAAGCTTATAGTCTCCAAGGGGGAGACAATCTCCAATGGGGAGGAAACTCACTACTAACATATAACTCCTGGTCAGATACCGGTATTTCAAAACCTGATTGTTTCTCCTCTGGGGGTGAGGGGGGGTATTCATCAATTACTGAATAAGCATCAACGTTTGGCTCGTTTGATGCAAAAGCTACACACGCATGATATAAGAAACAAGAGAAGAGTACGTGTATAGGGGTGTTTAAATCGGAAATATATTAGAAGCGCTTGTTCATTTTATCTGATTGAAGTTAGAAAGGTAGATGAAAAATCTGTTCTTTTCAAGAGAGCTGCTGTCTAACAATTTGTCTGCGTGCTCTGCGCTGCACTTGATCGGAAAGAGTACGTCTGATGGTGTTGGGACGTAATCGAATGACACTTGTGACTGAAGTCTATGTTTTAATGCAGAATTTTTGTTTCTTCTGAATTATGTTCCCTGCACCTTGAGCCAACACACACGTTGATTAAAGATGCAATGTTTGATTAAAGATTCATTTTGTAATCAAAAAATGAAAAAAGAAGCGTCTCTTTTGAAGTTTTCTTCAGCAGCCATCCCAACAGAACGTTTCATTAACTTCCGGTTCTAAAACAAATAAACATGGTAAAGCTAAATTACAAAAAATGCGACGAAAGGTTTAAGTGCAAACGCAAACAAAACATGAGACATTATAACGGCGATAATGCTACAGTTTCCTCTAAAAAGTGAAAAATCTCTATGGTTCGTGACTTGCAATGACATGTTTGGTAT
>CM031599.1:103132214-103139714 GCA_018398815.1 Conus ventricosus
GTGGTAGTGTCCCCGTGGTGACAGGAATATCTCGGACGCATCAATGGTGTTCTAAGTTGATAACAAGGACTGACTGTTATAACCACAATCAACTGTAGCCTGATGATCAGACTCCTTCAATAGCCCAAAGACAGGCTAAAACAAGTAGAGGTTGTTCACATCCTTCAATAGCCCAAAGACAGGCTAAAACAAGTAGAGGTTGTTCACATCCTTCAATAGCCCAAAGACAGGCTAAAACAAGTAGAGGTTGTTCACATCCTTCAATAGCCCAAAGACAGGCTAAAACAAGTAGAGGTTGTTCACATCCTTCAGGGATCCAAAGACAGGTTAAAACAAGTAGAGGTTGTTCACATCCTTCAATAGCCCAAAGACAGGCTAAAACAAGTAGAGGTTGTTCACATCCTTCAGGGATCCAAAGACAGGCTAAACCAAGTAGAGGTTGTTCACATCCTTCAATATCCCAAAGACAGGCTAATCCAAGTAGAGGTTGTTCACATCCTTCAATATCCCAAAGACAGGCTAAAACAAGTAGAGGTTGTTCACATCCTCCAGGGATCCAAAGACAGGCTAAAACAAGTAGAGGTTGTTCACATCCTTCATGGATCCAAAGACAGGCTAAAACAAGTAGAGGTTGTTCACATCCTTCAGGGATCCAAAGACAGGCTAAAACAAGTAGAGGTTGTTCACATCCTTCAGGGCCCAGAGACAGGCTAAAACAAGTAGAGGTTGTTCACATCCTTCAGGGGCCCAAAGACAGGCTAAAACAAGTAGAGGTTGTTCACGTGAAATAGAAACACATTTCTACTTGCTGCCAGTAGACGGCATAACGCCTTACATGTTATACCCCCCCCCCCCCCCCCCTTCACCTTGTCCACAAAGCCATTTTCATTGGACTTGTTTGACTATAATTCCTTTGTTCCCTTTTCCTCCTTTCCCTCCCACCCCTCTCGTGCGTGCCGTGCGTGCGTGCGTGCGTGCGTGCGTGCGTGCGTGCGTGCGTGCGTGCGTGCGTGCGTGCGTGCGTGCGTGCGTGCGTGCGTGCGTGCGTGCGTGCGTGCGTGCGTGCGTGCGTGCATGCTCGCGCGCGCGGGCGCTCTCTTGTGTCAATTTGCAGTTAAATTTTCTGGAGCTACTTTCCAAAATTATATTCTTGCCTTGCGCTACTTACGTCATGCTATCTATGATTCAGACTGAAAAAAACCACCACTTCTTAATCTATTCCATTTCCTCAATGTTTGTCAATAAACAACTTTTATCAATGATGTGAACATTTTTGTACATCAAAAACTAAAGCGAATGACAAAACTGAATCTGGACAGTGTGCCATATATGGCTTGAACCGTCGCCTCATCTTCGACCTGTTCGTTTGTTTCGCCGGCACGGTGGTCTGTTATTTGTTTTATTATCTGCCTTGTGGAAATAAACAAAAGGCAATACGAACATGTGTGACAGCGAATGTCATTGGAAAATCGTGTGAGATAACATCACTTTCGCTTGAAGAAAAACATCACATTCGCTTTGGAGTATGTCATGTCAAAGTTTGATATTCTATATGACTGCAAAAATTCAATCTCTTCACGTTACATTTGCTGCAGGCTGCGAGGGCCTGTGTGTGTGTGTGTGTGTGTGTGTGTGTGTGTGTGTGTGCGTGCGTGCGTGCGTGCGTGCGTGCGTGCGTGTGTGCGTGCGTTCGTGCGTGCGTGCGTGCGTGCGTGCGTGCGTGCGTGCGTGCGTGCGTGTGTGTGTGTGTGTGTGTGTGTGTGTGTGTGTGTGTGTGTGTGTATGTGTGTGTGTGTGTGTGTGTGTGTGTGTGTGTGTGTGTGTGTGTGTGTGTGTGTGTGTGTGTGTGCACGCTCAGCGAGACTTATTCTAAGATGTATCTATTTTCTTTTCACTAAAGCATAGATACACATAAAACATTTACAAGTGTCACATTCTTATATCGAAACAAAACAAACTCTTAACATAATAATGATGTAGATATTATATCAGCTTCTTAACAAGGTCAAATAGAACGTGAAATGTTAAATAGTTTGGATTTAGCAATGAAGGAGATGGCGATCAGTTATTTGTTTTGCACAATATTGTGTTTTGTTTCGTTTCGTTTTTGTTGTTGTTGTTGTTGTCTTTGTTGTTGGTGTTGTTTTCTACTTTTGTGTGCTTTGTTTTATTTTGCTTTGACAATGTAAGCAACAGCAGTTTACTCTGCTAACGGCATATTCTGATTGATACCAACGCCTAGCTCTAACCCTGAGGATTTGCATTCCAACATAGTGCTAACGCAATTCGTCATAAACCAGTCGGTAATACAAGCACATGGTCGACCATCAAAGTGGCAGGTACGATCACAAGTGTCCCCAGGGAGTATGTGGTAAGGGAACATCACTGATGTGGGACTTTAGTCAGTCAGAATCAGCTAACTGTAGCAAAGAGCAAATAGAATGGTAGGCATGATGATCTAATTTGACACTAGGAGCAAGCGGGGAGGGTGATGTTGTGTTTGCAAGAAGAGAGAGAGAGAGAGAGAGAGAGAGAGAGAGAGAGAGAGAGAGAGAGAGAGAAGAGAGAGAGAGAGAGAGAGAGAGCATTAAAGGCATGCACTGAATGGAAGCCATGAAACAAGCTAATTTAGTGCAGTGCAATGTATTGAATTTAATACATCATATGAAGAAGTGCATTAAAATCTACTAGACCAAAATCACAAGAACACGAGAAAACGCAACATGATGCTGCATAGTCCATTTGAGCCCAATCTAATATCAAAACATATCGTTTTCCTTTCTGCTGCATTACACAACATCATATTGCATTGCAGTTTACTTTGCTGAATGACCCATTATACCACATCATATTGCATTGCAGTTTACTTTGCTGAATGATACCTTTCTTGTCGTCTACTCAATATCCTGCATTGTAGAATTTCATTCTCAGTAAATGTTCTTGTAGTCTACTCAATATCCTGTATTGTAGAACTTCATTCTCAGTAAATGTTCTCACGATGAAATTGGTAACACTACACCCGCTGAGTCTGTGGATAAAAAAGCGCCTTTGTTCTATGTCGTTGTGTTGGTCCACATGCTATTTACCTGAACAACTCTTTCTGATGGCAGCAATTTTCTATCATTCATATAGTGGATTTGTTTTGCATGTATCAGATCCACGTTCCGCATGGAATTTGGTTTATGGCCGCTATGCCATGCAACATTAAACTTCTGCACATTACAGATCTTCCATTAACTTCGCTTCATCGATCTTGGCATTATTGATCCTGGCAATCATCACAAAGCACCGCACACAGCCCTAACAATCATGCAAATGAAGAGGATATGACCATTCTCTCATCTCCATCAGAACGCTTTTTCTAGCACGTCATGAGCTTTGATTACAAACATCATGTTGGTTGTAGAAGACGAGGTAATGAGGTTTCATATTGCTGTATCTCTCTTTTTTTCCTTTGTCTTTTTTTTTTTGATATAGTAAGCAACAGCAGTTTACCCTGCTACTAGCCAGTTATGACATGCCAGCGGCTGGCTGCAACACTGAGGACATGCATTCCAACACGATTGAAATGCAAATGGTCATCAATCAGTGGGTAATAAATGGTCGACCATCAAAGTGACAGGTGCAATCGCAAGTGTCCCAACAGAGTATGTGGTAAGAGAACATCACTGCTGGTGTGAGACTTTCACCAGGCAAGATCAGCAAAATCTGTGTGTGTGTGTGTGTGTGTGTGTGTGTGTGTGTGTGTGTGTGTGTGTGTGTGTGTGTGTGTGTGTGTGTCTGTGTGTCTGTGTGTCTCTGTGTGTGTGTGTGTGTGTGTCTGTGTGTTTGTGTGTCTGTGTGTCTGTGCGTGTGCGTTTGTGGGGGGTGGGGGGGGAGAGGGTATGTGTGTTATTTTCCTGTTACCCCCTCCCTTTTCGTCAAAAGAACTCGGTGGTAATGACAATAAGAGATCAGTGTCAAAGTGTGAGACTCTCTCTCTCTCTCTCTCTCTCTCTCTCTCTCTCTCTCTCTCTCTCTCTCTCTCTCTCTCTCTCTCACACACACACACACACACACACACACACAAACATGCGCAGACACACACACACATGCATAGACACGCACAGACACACACAAAGACACATACACACACACACACACACACACACACACACACACACACACACACACACGCACACGCACACGCACACGCACGCACGCACTCACGCACTTACGCACGCGCGCGCACACACACACACACACACACACACACACACACACACACACACACACACACACACACACTTCAAAATGGCGACGACACTCAGCTCCTAATTTTTTTCTCTCCGACAAAAGGTTATTGTGAGTGTTCTGAAAGATGAAGACGAGAAGTGCAGGCTTACGTGCTGCTGCTTCAGTAAGCAGCCTGAAAGCAGACAGCTTGAAACGTCCTGGGCGTCCACATTCCAGAGGAATTGAATCAAACTGTACGAAGCGGGCAACCAGCTCATCCAACTGCCCCAGCTAATACCAGAAATGAAGCAACACCTACCCAGGCCGTACCTATGACCATAGGAGAATGGGAGATGCTTCAATCGATCGCGGACCTCAAAAACACCATTTCGGCACTCTGCGATCGTGTTTCCTCCCTGGAGAAGAGTTTACATGCCGAAAGGAATTGTGCCCAGTGCCATGAAAAGAAAACCGATCTCCTTGACAACCACTGGCACACAAACGGACAGTGGCAGCATAGCAGCCCCGACTTACGCTGAGGTGGTAGCAAGATCAGCTGCTGTTCCTGGGGTTCCAAGCCATCTTCGAAACACCGCGCAGCAGGAACCTTCACGGAGCAAGGCCTCTACACCAACTCAGAATAGATCTGGTAAACAACGCCACCGATCTTCCCATGACGTAAGTAAGTCTGACGTCAAACAAAAACACTCCGGCACAACACGACTCGAGAAAAAAAAAGAACGTGAGAATATGCCCGAGGTTTTGATTCTACATGACTCGGTGCTGAATCGCGTACATGGGGACAGATTGGGGAGGTCATACAATTTCAAAACCTCCATGAAAAAGATATCTACTGTAACCGATGTGCAGAATTCCTTGAAAGATGTCAGTTCCGACTCAAGAAATATAGATGTTGTCTTAATACACTCTGGAATCAATGACTTGAAATCTAAGAACAGCATCGAATTAAGCAAGTCATTTGCTACTACTTTGAAGGAAGCTGCCAAGAAAAAACCCAAAACGCAGTTCGTAGTAAGCAATGTCACCACTGTAAAAGACCAGACGCTGGAGGCAAAGAGGGAGTTATTCAATGCTGCCACCACGTCAGAACTACTGGAGATACGTAACATCTGTATAATTAAACACGACAACTTGAAGAAACATCACCTCAGGGACGGCATTCACCCCACTACAAGAGGCACCAGCATACTGGCCGGCAACATTGGACGTCGTGTCCGAAACCTGGTGTGGGAAACCCCGAAACGGCCTGCACGTCAGCCCAGATTCCACCGACCCCAGTTCTACCCTGGCCCTCAACACCACGCCTGGCATAACCGCTTCTACGCATTGAATGACTGGGACATGTTTCACCAACACTTGTGATAACTTTTGTCACAGAGATCAAGATTTACTGACATTTACGAAGCTGAGAATTTCCCATTGTTCTTCGCCATTAATGACTTTATCCCTACTAGATATCTAAGTACATTTAGTATAAACAGATAGTTGATTTAAGCTATTGCTTAACGCATATAGAAATTTTTATTTTCACGTCATTATTATTTTTATTATTATCATCATTATTACTTCTTTTTTTTTTTTTACATACTTTTCCACTTCTCTTCTCACGCACCTTCTTTGCTTCACTTTTTCTTTTTAATTGTTCTCCTCTCGGTGTATGTAAATCTTTGAGACTACCTTGAATTAACATTCAACTTGATACGACTGGTTACCAATAATGAGTAGAACTAATGAGAACATTTTTGATATATTCCAGTGGAACTGTCGTTCCATTGTCAAAAATTTAGACTGTTTAGTTCAACATCTTGCACAACACGATCACAAGATTCTGTCTTTTCAGTCTTGAATGTTAAAAAAGAAAAGCTGCCAAAGATAGATAATTACTATTATCCACCAATCCATCAAAATGATGACACCACTGGAAAAGTATCTACGGCTATTTATGTACGTGAGGGGCTTTCTTACACTCTTTGCCCCAGTCCTGCACCATCTGATATACCTAACTTAAATTCTTGTGCTGTTACTGTCGGATTCAATTCTTCACTGTTAACCATAGTTTCTGTCTACCTACCCCTTGGTCCAAATGAGCAGAACACTGAATGGATTCGTATGCTACCAGCAGAACAAAATAAAAAAATTCTTGATCACGGGTGACTTTAATGCTCACTCACCTTTCTGGGAGAAGGAATGTCAAATAGTTACAAGCAACCGTTTTGTTGAAAATCTTGTGGATTCCTCCCTCTGTCTTCTAAACGATGGGCGAATCACACGCATACCCGATAACCCCAATCATAGAGCCACCGCCATCGACTTAACACTGGCGTCACCTGAGTTAACACCCTTTTGTACCTGGAACCCAATAGATGATCCTCTGAACAGTGATCATATACCACTTGTGACCAGGTTTGAACTAGATCAACCTTCCGCTACAGACTCAACAGAAGACAAGATTCCAAAATACAATTACAAACGTAGTGACTGGAACAAATTTACAAACATATTACTGTCTTATGATGAGTTCGAAACTTCTGATCAGGATATTGACACCTTAATACATGATGTTTACTAAAGCTGTTCTGCATGCTGCTGACGAATCCATTCCCAAGTATAAGTCAATAACATCAAAAAGCATGTCGGTAACATTTGGTGGAATGAAGCTTGCCAGAGAGCAAAAGACGAGAAAAAGTTAAAATTTAATGCTTATCTAAAGCACCAATCTATTGAAAATCATATGGAAATGAAAAAAGCCAAAAATAAATGTAACAGAGTAATAGATGAAGTCAAAAAAGAATATTGGTCATCTTTTTGTACAAATGAAGTTTCAAATCATAAAGATCTTCAGAAAGTATGGGAAAAATTGAAAACAATGAAGAATGGCGTAAAATTGCCACAATATCCAGTACAATTTTCTCATTGTGATTTGCCAACTAATTACGAAAAAGCCGAAGCCTTTGCTGATAGTTTGCAAATAACAGTCGCAGCGATGGACTATCGGACAAAGATAGAAAGTACAGAGCAGAACATGAGTTACAGCTTAGTGATGAAGACTCGGAACAGACCAAAATCTATCTATTAATGCTGCAATTACGATAGGAGAATTAAAAGAATGTATCTCTAATCTCGGCAGCAAGAAAACATCAGTTGGGCTGGATGGAATTTCTAACGAAATGTTAGGTCATTTATCACTAAATATGTTACATTTTTACATTTTATCTTTCAAAATGCTGGGAAAGTGGACAACTACCAAACGTATGGAAGCAGTCA
>CM031599.1:103149714-103187214 GCA_018398815.1 Conus ventricosus
GCCCTGTTTGAGGTAGGGTTACCCGCCAAAATATTCTTTTAATGGAATATTTGGAATCCCGGGGGAAAAGATGTTCCTCTATATAAAACCTTAATGTTTCTTTTTGTTTGACGATCGAGTTTGCCATTTAAAAAGAATGCAAACTTTTTAAAGGAAGTCTTTTCTCTTCACATATTTAGATAGCAAAAAAAGAAAAAGAAAAAACGCTGACATAAAATTTAAAAAACAAAGCAAATCATGGATAGAAAATTTTAAAGAAAAAAAGGGAAGAGAAAAGTTAAGATGAACAAAAGCAAAAAACCCCGGAAAGTTATTAGGAGAAAAAAAAAAAACGGAAAGAAAATTTAAAAAACAAAGAAAAAAAACAAAAACAAAAAAACAAAAAAAAAACACCCCCCAAAATTTCCAACCCAAACAAACCCGTGTGTGTGTGTGTGTGTTTTGTGTGGTGTGGTGTGTGTGTGTGTGTGTTTTGTGGGTGTGTGTGTTTTGTGTGTGTGGGTGTGTGTGGGGGGGGGGTGTGTGTGTGGGGTCTCCCCCCCTCTTCTCTCTTCTTTTCTTCTCTCTCCTCTCTCTCTCTCTCTCCTCTCTCTCTTCTCTCTCTCTCAAACCAAACCCCACACAACACACAAAAACCCCACACCACCACAAAACACCCCCAACACACACACACACAAAACAAAAACTTTACCACCCCACACCCCAACACACAAAAAAACCCCAAACACCCCACACACCCCAAACACACACACACCACACAACACAAAAAAAACCCCAACAAACACAAAAAATATACTCACACCGCGCGCCCCCGGGCGCGGAGAGAGCGAGAGGGGGAAGGGGGAAAAGGGGTGGAGGGGGAGAGGAGGGAGGGGAGGAGAGGGGAGAGAAAAGAGACAAAGGGGGAGGGGGGGGGAGGGGGAGGAGAGCGGGGAGGGGGGGGAGAGAGGAGAAGAGAAAAGGGGGAGTGAGAGATGCCCCCAAAAGGAAAATTTTTCCCCAAAAAAACCCAACATAAAACAAAATCCCTAACAAAAAATAAGGAAATGGGACATGACAAAAGGGAAAAAAAAAAAGGGTTTAAAAAGCCTTGAGGAAGAAAAAAAAAAGGAGAGAAGAAGAGAAGAAGAAAAAGGGAAGAAGAAAAAGAAGAAAGAAGAAAAGAAAAAGGGAGGAAAAAGGGAAGGAGGAGGGGGAGGAGGAGGTGGTGGGGGTGGAGAAACTGGGGGATGATGATGATGGAGGGGTTTTGGGATGATGATGATGATGATGATGATGATGTTGATGAGATGATGATGTTTATGATGATGAGGAAAGAGAAGAAGAAGAAAAAGAAAAGAAGAAGAAGAAAAAAGAAGAAGAAGAAGAAGAGAAAACAAAAACAACAACAACAACAACAAAACAACAACAACAACAACAACAAAAATTAACAACCAAAAAACAAACAAAAAAAAAGGAAAAAACAACACCAACAAAGAAAAGGGAAAGGGGAAGAAAAAGAACCCCCAACAGGAAAAAGGACGAAAGGAAAAGCAAGCCAAACCCAAAAAGGTTTTGGGGGGTTTTGGGGGGGGGGGGGGGGGGGGAGAAAAAAATTTTAAAGGAAAAAAAGAAAAGAAAAGAAGAAAGGGAAAAAAGGAAAAGGTTTAAACAAGGGCGGGAATTTACGTGGTCGATAATGTGGTGGTTTTTTTTTGTGTGTGGGGTTTTTTTTTTTTTTGGGGGGGGTGGTTTTTTTTTTTTTTTTTAAATTTAAAAGTTCCCGGCACCGGAACAGACGCATGGACAGTCATACATCTCCCAGTCTCTATTCTTAAGCTTCTCTCTCTCTCTCTCTCTCTCTCTTCTCTCTCTCTCTCTCTCTCTCTCTCTCTCCTCTTCTTTTTCCCCTCTCTCCTCTCTCTGGGGGGGGGGGGGGGGGGGGGGGGGGGGGGGGCGTGAAACCGCGGCTTTTTGCGTGCGGATCACTTTTGACACTGTCTCCTTGTTTTTGTCACGGTGGGGGGGGGGGGACTGAAGTCGAGCGAACCCTATACTTCAGTCATAAAGTGCAGAAGACACCATGCCTTCAGCCCCCTCGTCTTCAGGGCATCCTGTGGCTCTTTTTTGCCAGTTTACGTCAGCTTATGTTGAAAAAGAGCCACAGAGAAAACTGCAAAACGAGCCCGGCCATGCTGACACCGCGAACCAGAGCTGCCGGTGTAACCTAGGCTTGCTCCTCACGCTGATGTTCTGGGGCAGTTTGCTTCTTCGCTGCGGGGCGTCGAGCGGAACCCGGGAAACCCACCGGCGTTCGGCAGTCGAGGACGGGCAGCCAGAGTGCCACGAAGGACGGAGGACCAGCACGGACAGGCCTGGTGCTTCTCGGACGCCGGGCAGACGACTCTGTTTTTTTCGCAGCAACCCCCATAGCAGACGTGATGAACAAGCTGGACTGTAAGTTTGCTGAAATGGAAATAGCCTAAAGGACCTTCGAGATCAGTTTGCTGCTATGCATAGTGGGTTGGATGATCTGCGGAGGAGGTGGGGAATTTGAGGAGAGAAAACTCGGAGTTGGCAGAGAAAAACTCTGAGATTTTGGCTAAAGTTGAGAAATTAGAAAGAAAAACAGACGATTTAGAATGTCGATCCAAGCGCAATAATCTTATTTCTATGGTATTCCCAGACACCAAAATGAGACGAATAAACATGGTGAAGGGAAATTGCTTGACCTGGTCGCAGAAAAATTGGACTTAACACTGGAAAGGGTTTTGAGCGTGTCCACAGGTTAAATGCAAAAGATAACTCTCCTGTCATTGCGGGCTGCTCTTCGTACAAAGACAAGCTCAAGAATTCTTAAAGCCAAAGCGAAGTTGAAGGGCAGTAACATCTTTGTTGGTGAGGATTTCTCTTTTGTGCAGGGAAGTCGGGGACGTGGCCTCTCCCCCTTTCTCAAGAAGGAAAGACCCGACGGGAAAAGGGCCCTCCATGATTTTTGACCATCTAATTATCGATGGCAAAAAGTATTTCCTTGTTTACCATGGCAACTTGACCGAATCAAGATAGGGAGTCGGCCGGCCACATAATGAAAATCTCTGTACAGAAAATGGGAACCTCAGTGACATAACACCGGTAGACCTCTCGGTCAGTGGTGGCAGTGTCACACGTGAACTCTGTTCGTCGAGGCAAACCTGTTTGGCAGAGCGGCCGTCCCTACCACGTGTGAATCCCACGAACGACACGGTTTTCTCCTACTGTACAGAAACCCTTTGCTTTTTGGACATGGAATGTAAATGGTTTAATGTCAAAACTTGTTGTTTCCCGATTTTATTTCATTTTTGTATCAGTTTGACTTTGTCTGTTTAACTGAGACATTTATAGAGGAATGCCGTGATGATATGGTTGTTGGGTTTAAAATATTGTGTAAGCCTGCTGTTAAATTTACGAGACAAGGGAGACGATCTGGAGGTGTAATTTGTTTAATAAGAAATGAATTTATCCCTTTGTTAGCTCTGGGGAAGTAAATAATCCAAATTTAATTGTCTGTTTGATTGACAAATCTTATTTGGGATAGACAAGGATTTTTTGTAGGGTTTGCTTGTACATTCCCCAGAAGGTTCTCCGTTTTATGTCCATTTTGATGTAGATAATGGTATCAGTTCATTAGAAGAATTTTTTAACTGACTTGATGATAACAAATGAGCTTATGTCATTCTAAACGGGGGACTTAAATAGTAGAACTTCTGATTATCTCTCGGATTTTTCCGGGTTTAATGTTTTTGATACATGGACGTTTAGTCAGTCTCTCAGCACTAGCCGATGCTCTCAAGATACAAATTTAACAGTTACGGGAAAATCGTTATTAAATATGTCCCACTGCTTTGAACTTGTTATCCTAAATGGTTTGTGTAAAGGCGACCTAAAAGGTTGCTATACTATGTTTTGATCACGGGAGCAGTGTCAACGACTATTTTATTGTCAAATGAATCTTTGCTCTGTTATGTGACTTTTGTGAGTTTACAGGTTGCAGAACGTATAGAT
Source organism: Conus ventricosus (assembly GCA_018398815.1). Taxonomy (NCBI): domain Eukaryota; kingdom Metazoa; phylum Mollusca; class Gastropoda; order Neogastropoda; family Conidae; genus Conus; species Conus ventricosus. The sequence goes on from CM031599.1 coordinate 103,153,735, forward strand.
TCTGATTCATTTTCCTGTGTCACTTATGTTCTTTTTCCTTTGGAAAACTTTGTAGATATGACCAATTACAGGTCAAAAGCCATGTTATTGAAAAATTGTCTGGAATGATGAATGCGCTTCTTTGTTTAGTAATACCTTATGTGATGAAAAAGCAAGTAAAGTATTGATTTTTGGCCATAAGTTTAATAGATGTCGATATTAATGATGCACTAATATGTTTACTGAATGTATAATGAAATGTGCTGAATGTATGAAAAAACGTATACAGGGTCACGACAGGAAATCAAAGGACTGGTATGATCAAGAATGTGTTTTAATAAAAGAAAGGCTATGAGGTTACTGAGAATAAGTCGCCGTACAGTAAAAGAACTGATATAACTGTGTTTTGTAATAGCCCAGACGTGAGTATAAGCATTTACTTAAGAGAAAGAAAAAGAGTATAATAAATCATTAATAGATAAGTTTAGTAGCATCAACAAATTCACAGAGGGAATTCTGGACCGTAGTTCACGTTTTGCCCAAACGAAACGCCTAAAAAACATTCCAACCACGTGTGGTTTCAAAATTTTCAAACTTTGTTAGAGTTAAATACTGACAATGAGAGAAATCAAGAGGGGTTTGAAGACGAGTCTGATGTCTATATGAACCGTCCCATTAGTGAAGAAGAAGTGTTATTTGCAATTAAAAAACTTAAAAACAATAAAGCAGCAGGCCCGTGGGGATAATTGGCGAAACTGTTCAAACACTGTTCTGCCCAAGTTGTGCAGTTTTGTTTAAAATTTACAATAAACTGTTTGATGACGGTATGTTTCCGGATAAACTGGACGGAGTCAATAATAATGCCTATCTTTAAAAAGGGGGACGCTAATAATCCAAACAATTATAGGGGCATCTGTCTTAGTAACATAAGCAGTAAAATATTTGGAATGATAATAAATAACAGATTGCAAGAGTGGGTGAGAAAAACAATATTACTGGTGATCACCAAGCTGGTTTCAAAAGGGGTATTCGACTGTAGACCACTGTTTACTTTAATGGCTATTGTTCAGGAGCAGTTTCTTACAAACGAAAATTGGATGGCCGCTTTTTAGATTTTGAAAAAGCGTTCGATTCCATCAATAGAAATCTTCTTTGGCAGTCATGATTAAGAATGGTATTAGGGTAAACTTTATAGATGTATCAGAAGCATGTATGAGGTGGTTAAAGCTAGAGTTCGTTGTGGGGATAAATTGACAGATTACATTAACTGTAAGCTGGGGGGTTTGGCAAGGTGATGCCTGCGTCCTGTTTATTTCCCTCTTTATTATGAGTTAGCAATTGAAGTGATCAACAATGGAAAACATGGGGCTTTGCTGACTCTGGTGCTTTTGAGTTGTTTATTCTTCTATTTAGCTGATGATGTGGTTTTGATATCAGAAACTGTTATTGGTTTACGACTCAACTGAAAAAAGTTTACATCGCGCAGCTGCTCTCTACAACTAAAGGTTAATTTGTCTAAGAGTAGCATTATTGTCTTTCGAAAAGGGTGGTTATTTGAGTGCAAGAGAAAGGTGGTTCTATGATTGCATCCCCCTGCCTGTTGTGAATTGCTTATAAGTATTTGGGTTTTATTTTTCTCTACAACGTCGAGTTTTGGTTTGTGCGTGCAATGATCTTTTCAAGTAGGGCAAAAAATGTGTTGCTTAGTATATGAAAAAGCTGTATTCCTCAATAACACGTCTTTGTATGTTTTTATTAAGCTGTTTGATAGTCAAATTCAACCAATTGTACAATATGGGTCTGAATTGTGGGGATTAGACAATGCTGCCAATATTGTGAATCTGTGAACCTGTTTGCATTAAAAAGGTTTTTGGGTGTAGACAGGCGAACGCCTAATGATCTTATTTTATGGTGGGGGACTAATAGATTCCCCTTTGTACATATATTCAGCGGTTAAAAGCATCCGTTATTGGGGTGAGTTTTTCTTTACAGCAGGACACAGATTCCACGCAAAGCCTATAACATGTTTTTATGATCTTGATGCTAGAGGGAAAAACAACTGGGGGAAGTAAAATACGTATTTGTCTTTTTGAATATGGTTTTGGTTTTGTATGGTTAAATCAAGGTGTTGGCAATGTTAAGCAATTCATACGTTTTCTTTCGTCAACGATTGATTGACTGCTCTTGGCAAAGATGGTCAAATCATGTGCAGTGTAGTGAACGGTTTAAATTTCTATAGGCATGTTTGCAATTTTCATGATGTGAAACCTTATTTAACTTTAGAATTTGGGCAGACACTTAAAGTTGTCATGACCCAAAATTTAGATTTGGAATTTCAGAACTGGCAGTTCATAAGCTAAGATACAAAGCCACTGTTGATGACAATGATCGCTGTGTCCACTTTGTAAAGAGTTCAGGAAAATGAAATCCATTTTTTTCTTTGCTGCCCAGCCTTAAGGAATATTAGAACTGAATTCATTCAGCCCAAATTTTATAGACAAAACCCTTTCCCGTTTAAAAATTGACTAGATGTCACAACTTCAACAGACGTTGTTCGAAAGTTGTCCTTTTTTCTCTACAGGCATTTAAATTTCGAGAAAAGCTACCTCTTGAAGTTCTAAATTAAATTTTGTTTAAGTTGTTCTTCAGTCATGTGTATTTGTTTCTATGATGTGTTATGTTCACCCACCCCTTCATAATGGGGCCCAAAGCCTATATGAATAAACCATCCGAATCCTCTCTCTCTCTCTCTCTCTCTCTCTCTCTCTCTCTCTCTCTCTCTCTCTCTCTCTCTCTTCTCTCTCTCTCCCCTCTCTCTGTGTGTGTGTGTGTGTGTGTGTGTGTGTGGTGTGTGTGCGTGTGTGTGGTGTGTGTGTGTTGGGTGTGTGTGTGGTGTGTGTGTGTGTTTATGATGCACCTGATTGTGAAGACTGCCCTTGTCCTCACGACCACCGAGGAAGTTGAAAGCAAATGACTGACATCATCTAACACACGTGGTTGTTTTTTTTTGTTGTTTAAATTTATTATTAAATTTAAGTCAGACAGGAACACCAACACAACGGGCTGGCGAAAGCCGGGACAGGATGGCCAACTGCGAAATACAACGGCAGTGAGATTTGTTTATTTCTTTTTTTTTTTTTTTTTTACATGATACAAAGTAGAAATAGGAGATAAAAATTGACAAAAAATTACATAGGAGAAAAAAACAACTACCGAATCTCAAACAATTTAGAATACTGGAAAAAAAAACATTACCTAAAATTAATCAGAACGAAAACAAAAAGAAAATTGAGAGAAAAAACCAGAAACAGAGACAGACTCGGGACAAAATATGAAATAAATCCCACATGAAACTACAGAAGAAAAAAAAAATAGAACAAGATTTTTGGGGAAGAAATGAACCCAAATTTGGCAATACTACCACACCATAAGCCATAAAAAACCTTTCCGTGCAAAAAAGGCGGCTGTTTGATGTACGTTATCAAAACAATATCATTATGGTCGTATTTGGAATGCCTTGGAATGATGTTCCTCTATATCCCCTACATGTCTCCATTGAATTGACGATCAGGATGCCATCTTAAGAATGCAAACCTATTTGATAAGTCCATTTCTCTTCAAAAATTTAGATAGCAAAAACAAAAACAAAAACAAAAACAAAAAAACAAAACAAAAAACTAAGGTTGACATGAAATGAAAACGCAAAACAAATCATGGATAGAGGATAATAAAAAGAAAGGGAAGAGAAAGGGAAAAGAAACAACCAACAAACCGTGTGTGTGTGTGTGTGTGTGTGTGTGTGTGTGTGTGTTGTGTGGTGTGTGTGTGTGTGTGTGTGTGTGTGTGTGGTGTGTGTGTGTGTGCGTGCCGCGCGCATGTGTTGTGTGGTGTGTGTGTGTGTGTGTGTGTGTGTGTGTGTGTGTGTTTTGTGTTGTGTGTGGTGTGTGTGTGTGGGTGTGTGTGTTGGTTGTGTGTCTGTGTCTGTGTGTGCGTCTGTGTCTGTGGTATTCTGTTCGTTCGTTCTTTAATTAACGTTATCCACCTAACAGTGATCTTAGACAGTCTGTAGTGTTATGTGTGTGTGCGTGTGCTGTTTTTTTTTGGGTGTATGCATGCGAACGGTTGGTGTAGATTTTGGGCGTACGTAAATATGTAAATGCAATTAGACCAGAGGACAGACAAAAAGAACGAAAAATGACTCGGTATTCTCCCCTCACATGGACAACAACAGATAAGTCATTTTTCGTTCTTTGTTTTGTATGTCCTAAATGTAAATGTGATTTTTTCGCCTGAAGAAGACCCAAAGGTTGAAATGCATCGGGGTCTTGCTTGCTTTGTTTGTCATGTTATTGGCGGTAACTAACAAACTCTCTTTCTAAAAAATTTGCTTCGTTCGCCGCGTCGTCACTCCATTTTGAAAAAAAAAAGTTATTTAGCAGCTTTTACTAGGTTGCTGTCGCTTGCCATCTTGTTTGTGTGTTCGTGTTGGGGTGTGTGGTGTGTGTGTGTGTGTGTGTGTGGTGAGTGTGTGTGTGTGTGTGTGGTGTGGTTTTGTGTGTGTGGTGTGTGTGTGGTGTGTGTGTGGTCTGCTGTTGTCTGTTAAAATAAATGTCCAATTGGGCCTTAATAGCCTTTTAAAAACTCAAAAATGTTTGATTGTCAGAGTGGTCTTCAAAGCTGACATCGCTGCCAGTTTCACCAACCAGCAGGTAAAAAAGGGGTTTTATTCTGTCGCAACTTACAAAAAAAACAAAACAAAAAAAACAGAGATGGAAGGGGGTATTTGCGGCCACAAATACAAGTCACATGTTCACAGAATTTGGTTTTAAAGGCTTTCAAGCCTCAATCTAAAAAATCAAACTTTTTAAATCCTCTTTGGTAGAGATCTTTTATATCTGTTTTATATCTGATATCTTGTTAAATAATATCCCCTTTTTGTTTTGTGCCTTTTCCCTTATTTAAAATAGAGTTTAGGGTGCGTCTTTTGAAAGACATTAAAGCTCATGTAAGGATAAAAGGAATGCATATCTTTGTTAAATCAGTTTCCGCATAGCCCGGGCTTTTTGACTAAATTGTTTCTACCTTTCATTCGCAAATAATCCCCAGTGAGATTGAACCCAACAAAAATCGATATAAGAACCACGTAAATGCAAAAAGTGAATTAAGTGGTACACTTCTGATAAAGTTCTGCTCCCACTTGTATCGAAAATTTTTTGAGCGTGTAGGACTGTTTTTGAATAAACAAAAAGTGTTTTTGAAAAAAGGGAAATCAAAAATCAGAAGAAATTTAATGTCAAAATAATGGCAACAATTCCCGCAGTAAATATAAAAAATTTTCTTCCCAGGGGGAAACCCTTTCTCTTTTTTAAAGGGTGGATTTTTGAATGCTGAACCAGATAAGGATTGTCTATACAAAACCCTGTAAAGATTTTAAGATGTTTTATAAAGATTTTTATATGTGATTAACTTTGGCAGCAAGGGCCCCATCTTTTTTTCAAAAAATTTATAGCTAGTTAATTTGCTCTACAATTTCCCCTTTCCCGGGATAGTGCAAAAAGACCCGAGGGCTACTTTTGGGGGTTGCAGTGCCTGTTTTTAAAAATAAGTCAATGGTATGAGGCTATCGTTTTTAGAGAACCCAAATTTTTTGTCCCCCGTTTAGGAAAATTCATTCTATTTTTAATTCTTTCACTGGTTTAAAGTTTTTGTGTGTTGATTTCTTAAATATATTTTGCGATGCAATTTCTTTTTTTTAAAGGCAATTTTCCCGGTCTCCAATACATTTTTAATTTTTGATGTTGAACGGCAACCAAACCCTTCTTGAATTTATACGTACTCTGAACTTTTTAATTAAATTTTTTGGGGGGGCTAAAAAAAAAAGTCTTGGGGGGATAGTTTTGTCGTACAAGGCAGTAGCAAATGTTTAATACTTTACGTTTTTCCCCAGGTTTTTGGGATCACCATTTAAGAAATTTAAATTTTCCCCAGCTTTGTTAGTATGTTTTATTGAAATTCAACCCAATTTAGGATTTAAAAATTTCTCTAAAAAAAAACCTTTTTTTTATACTCAGGCACAATCCATTAAAAAATGAAGACAGGGGATTGGGGATAAACCTATTGAACGAACCATATGCTTTTTTTCAGCTAAAAGGGCCATCCTTTTTCAGTCTGTATTTATAATTTATCTAGTTATTTTGATATACTTTTTAATATAGTTGATTGATCAAGGGTGTGTGACTTTTTTAAAGAAACTTTCACCATATGCAGTATTCCGTATTGACTGTTCAAAGTTTTGATAATGATTTGGAAGACATGTAAAATTTTAAAAAGGATGGGAGCATCACAGCCCCTTGCAGGATTCCCATTGGATATTTTTTTCATTAAAAACATACATTCCTCCCTTCGTCTGTATGTTCTATCATTTAAAAAAGGTTTTTAAGTAATTGAATACCCCCAAAGATAAATTTAAACTTAAATTTGTTCAAAGTTTTGAATGCCAATTGGTCATTGTCTTTCAAATGTAAAAAAACGTGGCAAGTACTTTTTTTGTTTCTACGGGCAAACTGATTTAACCTGTGCTGAAATTTTTACCAGGAAACTGTAATCTCCCCTTTCAAAGCCCCCCGGTTTGTATTGGTTTAAACCATTTTTTTTCTTCACAATATGTTCAAGTCTTTTTAAAAATAATTTTTTCATCTTTTCCACAGGGAAGTGAGAGAAATTTGGCCCGTAGTTATTTTTTGTCTGTTTTTGACTTCCCCTTTTTGGGGAAAGGGGTTACAATTGATTTTTTCCACAAAGATGGTTGAACCCCTTCAACAATTTTTCGGAAAAAAACTTCAAAAAATTTTGAAATTAGGCAATGCTTTCCATTTCTTGGAATGCATCTGGTCCATGATTTTTTTTTAAAACCAAAAGTAAATTGCACTTTCTTTTAAAAATTTAAGCGGACGTTTTATAAGGGTTTTTATTAAGACTTTTCCGATGCTTTCCGTATCCTCTATTTTTCTCTGTGTATCTCTTTTGCCTTTCTGCAGGCCTCCTTGCTTTTTTTTCAAAAATATTTGAAAAATGCTTCCCCTTTTTAAAAATTTTGGGGAAAATTTTTTTTTTTTCTAATGTTGTGGGATATTCAGGAAGACTGTTTCCCATTTTTCATGTCTTTTAATTTTTTCATGTTTTTTTGAAGATCTTTGTGTCTTTTTTCATTTTCCAGAATTTGCCCAAATAGGCTCCTTGATTTTTTTCGTTACTTGTTCTAGATTTTTTGCTCTTTTTTTTCAGAAATTTTTTGCCAGGATCTTTTTTATTTTTTAGATATATTTTATGGGCTCTTTTTTTTTTCTCTTGCTTTTTCACAAGTGCTTTCCCCGCATACATTCCCTGCATTTTTTGTTTAGCATGAATTGCAGTTGGTATTGAGAGATCAGCTGCATGTGAAAAATATCAACAAAATTCGCTAGCGGTAAATTTTATCGACATTATCTTTTCCCAAAATTGTAAGTAGAGAGTATTTTTCGAATTTATCCCAAACAGCTTTTTTTTAATTTTTTTTAGGTTTATCTTTAGCGCTTTTGAAGGGATTGTTTCCCCTTAAGGTATTAATTATTGGAAAATAATCACTACCAAAGAATCTTTGAAGGTAGACCACTCACAGCTTGGAGGGCGGGAGATAAAGTTTTAAATCTTGGGCCGAATTTAAAAATATCGGTATTCTTTTTACACTGAAATTTTTAAAAGACCATTGAAAAGTCTATATTTTTCCGCAAAACGATTGTTGTTTCTATTTCGCATTCGTATCCAAAAAGGGGGGATGTGAGTTAAAATCATCCAATTAACCATTTTTCATCTGGCCCGGCATCGCGGAAGCCTTTTGTGTTTCTTGTCAGGCCTTTTGGCAAAAAAAAGGAAAAAAACGTTTTGAAAAGAAATTTTGTTGAGTTTGTTTTGCTGCACATGCATTAATTTTTAACATTTTTTTAAAAGGGTGGCTCTATTAAAAATATTCAACCTTTCTGAATATTAGTGGTACTACCCTCCTTGTTTCTTTGTTAGTTTGAATTTTGGGGGGTTAATACAAGTTTTGAAGGGGGGTTTTTTTGTTTCGTTGTATTTAAAACTGTATTAACATTTGAACCAATGACTGAGAGATTTGAATCATTTCGTAATATTTTTTGATATTGATCTGCAGTTCCCATTGAAATATTTTAAAAATTCGTTGTTTTGTCTGCTCTCTGAAGAATGAAAAATGTATTGTCCAAAAAAAAAAAAAACCCACACAAAAACAAAAAAAAATCCCCCTAAAAAACGAAATTTTTAGATATTAAAAATTGCAAATAACAAAGAAAAAACCCTTGTCAAGAAACCCAATATAATGGATTCGCAGTATAAAGATTTAATTATGGGTTGGAGTTCTTTGTAAGAGGTTAATTACAAAATGATGAGAACAAGGATGGCCCTTTTCAAAAAAAAACAAACATCAAAAAGGTGGGGGAAAATTTTGCAAAAATATTCCCCCTTTTCCAGAAAAAAAAAACCCAAAAAATGGATCAACAATCACTCAGCCAGAAGTCTTTTCTCCATGAATTGGGGGCGAAACAGGTTGTCGTAGTACATGGGGAAAAGGGTTGGGGGGGGTGCTGGAACTGGTTTTTTTCTTGGGGTTCCTCCCAAACAGGTTCCCATGGGCCCCATGTTAGCTCCGTCTTCGGGTTCCCGGGAAGGGGGATGAAACCCTCCGAAGATGTCGCGGCTGGTTGTAGATTTGGGAAGTCCACGAAATGTTTTTGAAATCACTAGCTGTTGCAGACGAGGCATTGACATTTGCTTTTATGTTTTGATCTTTTTTTTCTGGCAGGGGGACACTTTGCTGAGCTACTTTTTAGATCAGGATGATCTTAAAAAATTTCCTTTAATGTTAAACAAAAATCCTACAGAGTCTTAGGGGGTTCTTTTTTAAGTCTTTATTGCTGGTGGATGATAAGCGTCATATTTATGGGGTTTTTTAAGAATCACTTTCAGCCTTGAACTTTTGGAATTCCCGTTACTACGCCTTTTTTGGGGCTGCTCTGAGCATACAATTTCCCCCCTCTTGTATCGATTTTTTTGGGTTTGAAATCGTTAAAAAAACACCCGTGGGAGTCTGATTTTCGCTTTCTTGGAAGGTTTTTTTTTGAATTTTTTCCTCAAAACGTAAGGGTCGGGCTTTGCTTTTGCGTTCAGTTTTTTTTCTCAAACTTTTGCTCCCTTTGGATTTTTTTCCTTTTTCTTTGGATTTGTTTTGCTGCCCTTTTTTGAAAGGGTTTAAAGGTGGGGTTTTAGCGGCCTATAACGATTCCTGCCTTGGCCTTGATAAGAGCGTGTGATACCGGTCGGGTTTTAGTCTGTGTTTTTCCCCTTTTTGAAACGATACTTTTTTATTTTCTTTTTTTTTTTTTCCCCTTTTTTTCTCGTGATTAAAATGTCTTTTCTCTGTTCGATTTGCGGCTGAATGGGCCTTGTATTAGAACTTTTTATTCGTGTTTCTAAGGTTTGTTCAAGAAATATGATTCTACTTACGGCTCTTGTTTTTTTTCTTTTTTTTTATGCTGATTGATTTGTTTGATTGTTTCGGGCCCCTCCAAAAGGTCGTTTCCGATTGGAAAAGAACTTTTCCTTGTAAAGAAGACCCCGTCCTTATGGGGGTCATGAGAAAGTTCTTTTGCCGCTTACCTTGGTTATTGCTCTGGTTCTGGCATTTTCAGAGATTTTGCAAAAAACTCAGCCCGCTTTTAACCTGTGGTTGACTGTGCCGCCCCTTTTTGTGTGTCGTGTGGTGGTGTGTGTGTGTCTGTCGTCTGTTTTATCCCCTTCCTTTATCCTCTCTCTCTCTCTCTCTTCTCCTCTCTCTCCTCTCTCTCCTCTCTCTCCTCTCTCTCTCTACACAACGCAACAACCCAAAAACACACACAACACCACCACACAACAACAACACCACACACAAAACCTTACGGAAGAAAAAAAGAAGAAAAAGAAGAGGAAGAAAAGAAGAAGGTGGTGGTGGAGGAGGGGGAGGAGAAACTGATGTAGAGATGTGATGTGATGATGAGATGATGATGAGTGAGATGTGATGATGATGAAGAAGAAGAAGAGAAGAAAAGAAGAAGAAGAAGAAAAAAAGAAGAAGAAGAAGAAGAAAAAGTGGAGGGGGGAGGGGGAGGAGGAGGAGGAGAGGAGGAGGAGGGGGAGGAGGGGAAATGTGATGACGACGACGACGACGATGATGATGATGATGATGATGATGAGATGATGAGAGATGATGAGATGATTTATGGATGAGATGGATGATGAGATGAATAAAGGAGAAGGGGGAGGGGAGGAAACGTAGAAGAAGATGGAGGGGAAAAAAAAAGAGAAAAGAGAAGAAGAAGAAAAAAGAAAAAAAGAAGAAGAAAAAAGAAGAAGAAAAAAAGAAGAAGAAGAAGAAGCGAAGAAAAAAAAGAAAAAGGGAAAAAGAAGAAAAAAGAAGAAGAAGAAGAAGAAAAAACAAAAAACACAACAAAAAAACAACAAAACAACACAACTCAAAAAAAGGAGAAGAAAACAGCAAAAACAACAAAAAAGAAACAACACAAAGACAAAGGGGGAAGAAGAAGAAAAACAAACAGAAAAACAAGGGAAAAAACAAACCAATCCAAGGATTGGGGGGGGGGGGGGGGGGGAAAAACAAAAGAAAGAAAAAAAAGAAAAAAAAACGAAAGAAAAAACACAGAAAGAATGAAAAAAAGAAAAAATGAAAACAGAAAAAAGAAAGAAAGAAACAAGAAGAATGAACCAGAAAAATGAAAAAAAAAATGAAAACAGAAAAAAAAAAAAGAAAGAAAAAAAAAAGAATAAAAAACAAAAAAAAAAAGAAAAAAAAAGAAAAAAGAAAAAAAGAAAAAAAAAAAAAAGAATTAAAAACAAAAAAAAGGAAAAAAAAATGAAACCAAAAGAATGAAAAAAAGAAAGAATAAACACATAAAAAAAGAAAAAGAAAAAAACAAAGAAAGAAAGAAACACAGAAAGAAAGAAAGAAAGAAAAAAGAAAAAAAAAGAAAGAAAGAATGAAAAAACAAAAAAAAAAAAAGAAAGAAAAAAAAGAAAGAAAAAAAAGAAAGAAAGAAAGGGAAGTGAGAACTTACGTGGTCGATAATGTTTTTTTGGTTGTTTTTTGTTTGTTTTTTCTTAAAGACGTTGCGGCACCCGGAAAAGAGACTGGACACCTAATCTCCCCAACCTTCTAAAGCAGCACTGCCACATCTCTCTTCCTCTCTCTCCCTTCTTCTCTCTCTCTCCTCTCTCTCTCTCTCTCTCTCTCTCTCGGGGGGTGTTGACGGTCGTCAGATGCGCGGACGCATGTTAATTTGCTCTGTTTAAAAGTGCTAATTACAGTGGATTTGGGCAGTGTTTGACTGTGTATCTTGCGATTGCCTTGATGGTATACCATGCCTTCATCACAGTTAGATTTCGTGTGCGGTGTGGTTTTTTGATTACCGTGTATTTTCCTCTGTTTGGTTGAGAGCAGAAAAAGTGCCGCCATGTGCATGAAGAATTGAAACTTAGGACGAGGATAGCGTGTCATGGCAGGCTGCCTCCTCACGCTTCTGTTTTGGGGCAGTTTATTACTGCAATGTGGAGATGTGGAACTAAACCCGGTCCACCACGTAAAGACAGCAGTCGCCAAACCTCGTTGACTCATGACAGCCGCCAGAGTCAGCACTGGAAGACAGCAAGTTCGTATCACGTGAGACATCGTCCTCTCCAACGTCCGATATCCCCTCCAACCTCGATTTGATGGCAATGCTTCAGTCGATGAACACTAAATTTGATAATATGAAAGATGACATCAGAGGTATCCGTGATGGTTTGGATGGATTACAAGAGGAGGTTCACACGTTGAGGAAAGAAGTGAATGACCTGCGCTGTGAAAATGATGATCTAAAGAAGAGGATCCAGGATGCAGAAAGGAAGACAGGACGATCTAGAAGGGCGTTCCAAGCGGAACAATTTGATCTTTCACGGTCTTCACCGCAGGCAGAACGAGACGCAGGAGGAGTGTGAGGCTTCGGTCCGAGAGCTGATGACGGACCAGTGGAACTGGCTTCTGATGTCCATTTGACAGGGTGCACCGCCTGAGCAGCAAGCCGAACGCACCTGTCATCGCATGCTGCACATTCTTCAAGGATAAGGAGAAATTTCTTAAGGCCAGGAGTAAGCTAAAGGGGACTAATGTGTTTGTGGGGGAGGACTTCTCCTGCGTGTAAGGGAGATAAGAAAAAGACTGTCTCCTCATTTGAAGAAGGCCAGGGAAGAAGGGAAACGTGCCATCTTGGTGTACGACCATCTCCTGATCGATGGTAGGAAATATTACTTGGTGAGGGAGAAACTCTTAGGACCAGTGAATAGGGGGGTGGCCAGCCCAGTTCAACACCGGTTACACCGGTCACATTTTTGAGGCACGCACGTGATAGTTGTGGCGGGGCGACGGGTGGTTGGGAGCAGAAGAGGTATGTGTGTGCAGTGAGAAGTGAACTTGTTGGCATTGAAAAGACAGAGGTGTGTTGGGGGTCAGGGACGGGGGACACATGTAAATAATCAGGAAGGGATTATTTTGAATGATCGTGGTTATGACAAGTTGCATGTTCTCATTAATGAAAATTCTGGCTGTAGTAATATTTTGATGTGCCCGGAAGTGAACGAAAGTGATTTTGTACATAACATACAGAGTGAAGGTATCTGCCACACTCATCACATCGTGAAGTGAATGGCTGTGACATTGTCAATGACAGTTTCGGTGGGGGGTCATCTCAAAAGGAGGTATGTCATGAACCGAATGGCTGTGACACTGTCAGTGACAGTTATGGTGGGGGGTCATTTCAAAAGGAATCGAATGATGACAAAGTCGGGGTTCGTTATTGTGATGTAACTTCTTGTATTCAAACAGAAAAAGACATGAATGAGTATACAAACATAAGCAGTAGTATGTATGAAAGCATGTGTGATTATGGTGAATCTAATGAATTCGAGACATGTTCATTTCTGCATTGGAATGTTAATGGACTTTACCAAAGCTAAGTAATAAGGAATTCATGTTTTTTTGTTAAAATTTGACTTTATATGTCTTGTTGAGACGTTTGTTGAATGTCCTAAAACCTCACTTTCCTGGGGTTACAGTGTTTTTATAAACCAGCTATTAAGTTTACAAAGCAAGGACGAAGATCAGTGGGAATTATCTGCCTAATTAAAAATGAGTTTATAGCTTATATTCAGGAAATTAAGACAGACCATCCCAACAGTTCTTCTGTTTCTGATTGACAAGAGTGTGTTTGACCTTGAGAGAACATTATATATGTATGTACGTATATCCCACCTGAAGGATCACCTTATTATAATCATTTTGATGTTGACAATGGTGTTGATGAACTTGAACAATGTCTTTTTGATTGCATGTTGGAGTTAGATGATGTGTTTTGGATTCTATCGGGCGATCTTAACAGTAGAACTTCTAACATTTTTCCTGTATTATAGACTTCAATGATGTAAGTTGTAATTTTCTTCATGATCATTCTGATCTGGCTAGCATCACAAGGAATTCGGCTGACAATGTACTTAATAAATATGGGAAAAAATTATTGAATATGTGCACAGCTTTCAGTCTGTGTATTCTAAACGGAGTGTGTAATGGGGATATAGATGGAAATTATACTTACATATCTGAGTCAGGAAACAGTGTCAATGACTACTTTCTGCTGTCTAAGAGACTGTTTGTTATTGTTGTCTCGTCGTGTAAATTGTTAGTGTCGGAGAGAATAGAGTCTGATCATTTGCAGTTGAACTGCATTTAAATTTAAATTGAAAAGAAATGTTACAAGGGGGCATACCATTATCGATGATCAGTTTATTGAAAAGTTTGTGTGGGATAATGATTTAGAAATATATTTGTCAGAAAATGTTATCTGACGAAATATTATCTGAACTCGATGGGGCCATTAGCCTGATTGATTCTGATTACAATGGTGCTCTGAGTGTCTTTAATGAGTGCATCAAAAACAAGGCCAATGTATGAAAAAGAAAATCAACTTGACAAAATATCATAAAAGTGATGATTGGTTTGATGGAGAATGTAAGTCAAGCAAGAAGAAAGCAAAACAACTGCTTAACATTTTTAGAAAATCAAAGAGGAAAACTGACAGTGATGCATACTGCATAGCAAGACGAGAGCATAAACATCTAATAGATAGAAAAGAAAAAACAGTATAATGATTTAATATTGGAAAGGCTTGTTTCTTCAGTAAATAATCAAAAAGAATTTTGGGAGAATGTACATAAGTGCAAGTAAAAGAAAACAAGTACATAATAATTTAACAGTTGATGATTGTTTTACCATTTTAAAGGTTTACTTGAATGTGGAAGTAACTAGAGAGTGTAATAACGAAGCTAATGATGACTTTGAAACAAATTATAATGTTGAAGAAGACTTTAGCACGATGAACGTCCGATATCAAAAGAAGAAGTGTTACTTGCTTTAGAAAGGTAAAGAACGGTAAATCTGCAGGCCCAGATGAATTATTAGGAGAAATGTTGAAACATGGTGGGGATCGAGTTATTGATTTTTTCGTAAAATTGTTTAATGTGTTGTTTGATAAAGGCGTTTTTCCAGATAATTGGACAAACTCTATTGTAATTCCTTTGTTTAAAAAGGGAGACGCAGATAATCCAGGTAATTATAGGGGTATATATTTATGTGATACGAGCAGTAAAATCTATAGTACAATCATAAATAGCAGATCCAAGAATGGGTTACAGAATATAATTTGACAGGTGAATATCAGGCAGGGTTCAAAAGGGGCTATTCTACTGTTGATCATATGTTTACGTTGTTGTCATTGGTCCAGAAGCAATTTTGTTTAAACCGCAAATTGTATGTAGCCTTCATCGATTTTGAGAAAGCTTTTGATTCCATTAACAGACACCTATTATGGCCTATACTCTTGAGAATGGCATAAAAGGCAAATGTTTCGTTGTATTCATAGCATGTATACTAATGTTAAAACCAGAATTAAATGTGGTTCCATGCTTACAGATTACATTACTGCACACGTGGAGTGAAACAAGGGATGCGTGCAGTCCCGTTTTGTTTTCCTTGTTTATAAACGAATTAGCATTAGAAGTTATTAGGGAAGGGAAACACGGGGCTATTTTTTCGTCAGACTATTTTGAACTGTTTATATTGCTTTTGGCTGATGATGTTGTGTTGCTGTCTGAAACTGTTATTGGTCTTCAAACACAGTTGAATAATCTGTATAAAAGCAGCTTCAGCTCTCCAGCTAAAGGTAAATATGGGACAAAAGCAATATTATTGTATTCAGAAAAAGGGGGGTATTTAGGAGCTAGAGAAAGATGTATGTATGCAGGAGCTGTGATGCCTGTTGTTAATGTATACAAATACCTAGGAATTTGTTTTCAACAAGACTGAGTTTTGTTATGGCATGTCGTAATTTAAGTAGTAGAGCTAAAAATGCTTTACTGTGCATTTCACAAAAGTTATATAAGTTTAAAAATAACTCGTTGACTGTCCTTTTGAAGATTTCGATTCACAAATTCAGCCGATTGTTCAGTACGGCGCAGAGCTATGGGGACTTGATAATGCGGCATATGAATGTGAAAAGGTTCACTTATTTGCTCTCAAGAGATTTTTAGGCGTAGAGATGCGAACTCCTAATGACTTTGTTTACGGAGAGACAAACAGATACGCCATATATATTAATTCAGCTGTAAAATGTGTAAAGTTTTGGTTTAAATTGACAAGAATGGAGGAATCTAGGCTTCCCATAAAGCTTACAAATGTTGTATGATTTAGATATACGTGGAAAGAAAAATTGGTTACAAATGTTCGTTGTAAACATATTTGTTTGGTTTTGGATATGTATGGCTTAACCAAGGTGTTGAGGGAATAGACAGATTTCTTCAAGTTTTCAGAGAACGGTTAATTTTATGTAGATGGCAAGAGTGGGACTCTCACATTAGTGATAGTGAAAGGTTTTATGTTTACAGTACGTTTTGCAAGGTGCCTGAGGTAAAATTTATTTACTGATGAATTTAGATAGGCATTTAAGGTATGCATTAACGAGGTTTCGATTTGCATTTCTGAAATAGCCGCAACATCGTTTCGTTACAAAACACATAGTAATGCGGACTTAAAATGCCGCTTTGCAAAAATGAAAAAGAAGATGATGTTCATTTTGTCTTATGTTGTCCTGTTTTGAGTGACTTAAGAAGACAGTATATCCTAGTAAATTTTATGCAGATCCAAATAATTTAGACTTGCATTGCTTATGGCAACAGAGCATAAACAAACTGTGAAACAACTGTCCATTTATCTTTACAAAGCATTCAAGTTGCGTTCTGTTCTGGTTTCTTGATTAGATACTAAATATGTTGTTAATTATGCATTTGTGTATAGAAGTTATGTACCCCTTCATGAGGGGCAATGGCCTATACATGAATAAACTTTCCGTTTCCGTTTCCGTTTCTCTCTCTCTCTCTCTCTTTTCTTCTCTCTTCTCTCTCTCTCTCTCTCTCTCTCTCTCTTCTCACTCTCTCTCTCTCTCTCTCTCTCTCTCTCTCTCTTCTCTCTCCTCTCTCTCTCTCTCTCGCGTATGTTGTGTGTGTGTGTGTGTGTGTGTGTGTGTGTGTGTGTGTGTGTGTGTGTGTGTGTGTGTGTGTGTGTGTGTGTGTGTGTGCGTGTGCGCGCGCGTGCGTGTGTGTGCGTGTGTGTTTCGTTCTTTAATTTAATGTCTATCCACTTTACAGTGATCTTAGACAAAAACAAGAGACAAACGAACAGGCATACAAAAAACAAAGACAAAACAGAAAAAAAACATGTAAAAGGGGTCGGTGTGTGTATGTCGGTGTGTGTGTGTGTGTGTGGGGGGGGGGGGGGGGCATACATGTGTGTGTTGTTTTAAAAATGTCATTAAAAGTGTATGGAGTGTGGAGGTAGTGTAGTATACTAATCTTTGCATGCATAGTCTATTTAATTAATGAGATACCAACAAGTGACTATCACTTTAACCCCATTCTAATCTACCGGCATAACGGTAAACTGCTTTAGCTGGATTCATATCTGAACATTTGTAAAGAAACAAAACATTTTAAACCATTGAAATAATAAGAAAATAAATCAAACAATTAACTCGAGAATCAAAGTAAATGTCCAACTGGACTCTAAACAATTGCCTAACAACTTCTACAGCCTTCGCTTCGTTCCCAAAATGTCCCAAAATTCGCGATTGATGGGTTCAAACTTAATAACCAAGTAGGTAAATATTTTTCAGTATTTCTGCAAAGGAAGATGACATGGAATAGTGTAATATTTTGGCCACAAATGCAAGTGACATTTTTGCAATATTTTTTTTTTTTTTTTTTTTCTTAATATATTTTTTAATACTTTTCCAAAACAAAGACAATAAACAAGACGCATGTACAGGAAAACAAAAACATAGTTTCAGAAACAATTACATGTAGTGATTAGACATTAGTAGGTGATGGACAGATGAGGGCACATCTCTATTATGAAACAGGTAATAATAGAAATATTACCAAATGGCATAACATAACATTTTTTTTAATACGTGAGCCTATGGATGGACAATTTCACTTTGCAATGGAGAGATTATCACCACACCATCCGCCCTGGCAACATGATGTCTACACACATAAGGCTTAAATTACATAAAAAGGCATATATTTTTTCCATGTTAGCTCGAATTCATGGGTTTTCCTACAGTTGCTGATAAATATTTTTCTGTTCTACCCTTATATTTAAACTATTGATGAAACTAGGCGTTGTAGGGTTCAAATTGTGTAGCTTGCTTTTATAGATGAAAAATTTGGCAAATAGTAGTATGAAATCTAAAGGCTTGTCTGTTATTACATTTTCTGCACAACCAAACAAAATTAGTGTTCGTTTAATATTAGTCTTAGAGATGGGGACATTTATTCCATAAAAAAAGATTCGAAGTCATGCCAGAAATTTTGAATTACAATGAAATTTCCCAAAACAAGTGCTGAATTGCCCTGCGTTTCTGAGTTACAGAAATTACATTTGTGGGAGTCTGTGAGTTTCCCACATGTGAAAAAAAACTTTTGTGTGGGGAGAATAGGGTTGTACAAGTCTGAACTGGAACCATCTCAGTTGAGTATCGTAGTAATTTTAAGGGGTTTAAAAAGATCTCTTTCCCACTTGAGTCCAGTATACAGACGTTCCCATTTAAATCACGCTGCGGTGTAAATTTTAGAACCAAGTAGGATCGTTTTTAACTACTTTGTTATCTTTCTGGATCAAGGTCCATACTTTATTTTCCTCATCAATAACATGGCTACGTCTTCTCTGTAATTGAGAATTTCTTGATATTTTCTAATAGCTTTGATGATTCCCTCAAAATGCTAAAAAATTAGTGTTTTGTAACATTTGAGTATTTTACCTTAAAATCATTAAAGGACAGAAAATTTCCATTTGCATCCATTACAGGGTTTTAATTTTTTGTTACGCCGCTTCTATCCATTCTTTCATGTAGACCCCTTTATTGCCCCTTATTATGTTTACATTGTAATGAAACATTCCGAAGAAATTCTTTTATATTTAAAGGTTTACACTTTGAGCGAACTTTTTATAGTGTCTAACAACATCAAGCCAGAATGGATTATCGAGTCGTTGGAGTACCACGTTAGAGTACTCACCTCCGAGCGTTTTCATTTGTTTCAGGGCTGGATACAAGGTATATATGAAACTACTAAATTCTGATTCTGGAATTTTTAAAACCGTCTTAACCAGCTAATCTTCAGTGTCTCAAGTAGTATAAAATATGTTACTCATTTTCAACCCTCCATTTTCATATTCTTGAAAAAATTACTGATTTTTTATCTTATTGTGTTTCCATTCCATAAAACGGGAAACATTTCAGTTTCTATTTCTTGAAATTGCTTGGGGGGTCCGGAAGATTAAAAAACAGATAGGTAAACTGAGAAGAATGAACTTTTTTAATTATTGCGATTTTTCCAAAAGGGGGTCAAAATTTCTTCTTTTCCATTGTTTTAAGATTTTCTGCACGGCTGAAAGCTTCTGACTGGTAATTTAAATCAACAATTTGGTCTGTATTAGTAGAAAATTTTATGCCAAGAACCTTAAAGATACCAGGATTCCTTTGGGAAGTTCCTGTCCCTAAAGTATCAAATTTGACTATTTTTTCTACTTCCAACCCACACTAGTTGGGTTTTTTCACTATTCATTTTCAAGCCTGACATCTGTGCATATTCATCAAGGATATCCACAGTTGCCTTCAGAGACGCTCAGAACCATCAAGTAGCAGAGAAGTATCGTCTGCAAACTGTGACAGGAGAAATTCGGGTTTTTTTTTATGCTAATGCCTTTAACATCTTTACTTTTCGAATCATCAGTGAAAAATCTCTGCGCATATTAAATATAAGTAGGGAGAAAGGGGGGTCCCCCTGTCTACATCCTTTTCAAGTTTAAAACGGGCAGAATACTGACCATTTACCAGAACGCACGATGTGGTATTCCATTACAATGTTCGAAACCACTGAACAATACTAGCTCCAAAATTAAAGAAATTAAAACCATTTTTCAATAAAGACCCAAGAGACACTGTCAAATGCTTTCTCAAAAATCAATCAGCTTTTAAGAGACCAGGAATGCGTGATTTTTCAGTGTAGAGCATAATATCTTTATAGGCAATCTATTTTTTTCTCCAATGTAACGACCTTTGATAAAGCCCTTCTGACAGACATTTATAATGTTTGGGCAAGACTGTTTGTAATCTTGCAGATATGCAAGCGGAAGCTATTTTATAGGAGACATTTAGCAGGGATTTTGGGCGCCAATTTTTTATAAATTGTTGGGTTTTTCCTCTTTGGGTAAACCACAATTTCCTTGTTTTTGTGAGACTGAAAGTTGCCCACAGTCGTAGCCTGAATTAACCGATCTGACAAGGAAGTGCCCCAATGTCTACAAAAAAGAACTTAAAGAATTCAACAGGAATCCGTCTGACCAGGACTTTTGTCATTTTGCATTTTTTTCAGTGTTTTTGCAGCCTCACTGTATGTGAGGGGTTTCCTTTAATGCTCTCTCTCGCGTCACAAGTTATTGCTGGGGCATCTGGCAAAAGGTGGTTAAGGTTAATATCATTAACCTCTCTGAAAACGTACAAATTGTGGTAAAAGGTCTGTACCTCGGGACAAGATTGTATCTTGGTCTGATATTATTTCACCATTGCCTTTGTCGAGGTAACTCATCGATTTGTTTACAAAATTTCTTTTTCCAAGTTGCTAAATATTTGCTGTTTTTTTCACCAAATCTTTTAACCATCTAGTTTTTGCTCGTATAGCTATCCCTTCCATCTTTTTGTTTTTTTAGTGTCTGCAGTTCATTTCTTAGTTCTTCTAGTACTTGTATTTTATCTTCACTTACATTCCCCTCCAGGGTTTGTATTTCTTTAGTGAGATTACTTTCCCTTTCTTTCTCAGTTTTCCTTTTGTGTGAAGAATAGGCAATAGTTTTGCCCGTATTTCCATCAAAAGCACTTCGAAAAACAATTGTTCGTTAATCTGGAATTGTAATTCATTATTTGGAACATTACTAAGTTCTTCAGTATTATAAACTGGTAACGCATTTTGTTTTTTTACCTCCAAAACTTTCTGTTTTATTTCTGCTATGATTTATCATCTTTGAGAAGTGTATTTTTAAATTTTCCCAGAACGGTCTATCCCTTTTGAACTGATCTTTTCTCAACACAGTGAAACAAAAGGGATGGCCCAGATCGGTAGCCACTATCTACAGTTGCATCTCTTATCTCTGGTATGAGTGTCTGGAAGTCAGGAAATAATCAAGCCGGCCTTGTTTTTATTGAGTTAAATTTACGCCATGTGTATGCCCTTTTCTGGATAAAAATTCCTAAACACATCAATTAAATCATACGTGGCTATTATGTCAAGAATTTTTTTTCCGTGTTTTAGGTCTGTTGGTAACGCTTGAATAATTGCGCACATCAGTTTGAGATCAAGGGGCACATTCCAGTCTCCAGCTGCAATAATGAAATCATTATCCATTTCCTCAATTTTTTGTACTATTCTCTCAAAGAACTGTGGGCTATCCCCATGCTTGGGCCAATACATTGACCATGTTATACGTTTATTTAAGAACTCTATATCCATTACAATGAAGCAACCCTCAGGATCCCTAAATACTGTATACAATTTAATTTCAAAATTGTTATTAAAAGAATCCCAAACAACCATTTCAATTTGTTTCAGTACCTGCAAACCCACAAGTTATAACCCCAATTAGCTCTTATATAGTTTTCATTGGCTTCCTTTAAATGTGTTTCCTGTAAAAAGTATATGCTTAGCCTTATTTTTGCGAAGATAATAAAACACATCTCTTTCTTGTTAATGTCAATTAAGCCATTGCAATTAAAAGTGCAAATTTTGAAATCATCATTCTTGTTCTTTAAACTCTATGAGCTACTTTTTGCTTTTTCAAACTTTCAAACATAGTATATATATATATATAAATATATATATATTATATATATATATATATACACACACATTTCACACATATATACACACTACATGTATACATACAAGTGAGGTCAACAACAATCCAACTTCCCCCAAAAGTCCAAAATCAGTGTCATACATACATAATTGACTAAATATCTTCTTTAAAATTTGAACTGCCTACACCCACTCAGTATCCCATTTGGACAATGAACTTTCATATATTCAAAACCGAAATGAATCATTACAAAAACCTGGGAAAAAAAATAAAGGTACAACATTAGACGAGACAATTAAACATATTGAATGGATAGAAACTTTAAATTAGTTTTGAACTGCATACACATATCGGAACAACAATGGAACTTGATCAGAATGAAAAATGACTGATGAAAGCGTCAAAAAAAGAACTTCAGCAGCAGCCGACGAATGACTACAAAGAAATGTATAGACTGTGTACAAGCATATCACCATGAAGATGTCAAGGTAAAATTTTAAAATTTGCAGTTGTGTTACCTGTGTTTGCGCGCACTCGCGCCGTTATGTGCACTTGACGCTGTGACACCAGCAAACAGTAGAACAACCCTAACACTTCCATTTCCCTCAAAGAGAAAAAAAAAATACATAGTTCCATGTCTACTAGCACCCATCACCATCAAATTCAAATCCTGGTGATGGTTCATGTTTATTCAAAAGCCCATCACTTGAAAGGGAAAAATGGAGAATGGAGGGTCTATTTGAAAGGGCAGGGGGGAGGAGAAGGGGGCGGGGGAGGCCGAAAACCCCTTGTCGCACCATACTCCAGCCCGGCCACCTGTTTGGGCGAAGAACAACTCATTACGAAATATTGGTGTTAAAAACCTGTAATCTTACAAACTTATTACAGATGTTGTGTTGAGTCATTGTCACTGCTTCTTTTATGTTTCTGGTATGGAAGTTTGGGTGTGAAGAGCAAGCGAGTATTGAATGATGTGGTGAATGTGTGTAGCAAAGTGATTGGAAGGAAGCAGTTGGAAAAGCAAGAATTGTAGACAGACGAGTGGAGAGGAAAGCAAGAAAGATTGCCAGTGATGATAGCCATGTTTTGCAAAATATTACGAAATTTTACCAAACTGGACGTCCCTTTTAGGACCCTTAGAGTCAAATCTAGGGCGCAAAAAACTTTTTTACCAGGTCGATCCATCTTTTGAATTTATGATGTCTTTTTTACCCCTTTTTTCATGCTTAGCGATGTGAAGGAATGCGAGAGAGAGGGAGAGAGAGAGAGGGAGAGAGAGAGGGGGGAGGTGGGAGGTGCGAGGAGTGAGAGCTTGTGGGTGGTTGAAGAATGTTTGCTTTGTTGAAGATATGTGTATTTGCTTATAATATGTCTTGTGTGTTTTGTGTGTATATATATTATATATATCTGCTTGTGAGTGTAAGCCTATGAGTGTGCTTGTGTAAGTGCATGGCATGAGGTTTTTCAAATGATTATAGTGTGTGTGTGTGTGTGGTGTTTGTGTGTGTGTGTGTGTGTGTGGTCGGGCTGTATATGTAAATTCTATAAGTGGCCACTTGATTGTGATGATTCTTGTTTTATTGATGTTGTCTTGTTATCTGTTTTTTATGCACTATCTTAATTTTCAATCCTTTGAGATAATAAAGTGTTCATATATATTAATTGGGAAGGGGAAATGAGGGGGGGCGGGCGGAGAGGGATGGAGGGAGGGGCGGGAGGATCAAGGGTCGACAGCCTTTGATGCTTTAGTGAAGCCTGCTGGGAGTTACCTATGATCAATCCATGATCGCATCAGACTTGATTATAAACAGGTACATGTTGTCAATTATATCTATACATCAGTTGCAATTCTATCAACCTGATTCCATTAACTCATACCTTGCATTCGACCCTTGATCAAGAACAATATTATCAATCAATGCATCACCTATGACCTAAATTAATTTTCAACAACCATCACCCAATGCATCACATCAGGTCGGTGGTTCAATGCAGACTATAAATATTATATATTACCCCCTGGTTACATTTGGACGGTAATCATTCACATGTTACCAAGCGACGCATTACATTAGGCCCGGGGGTCGGCTGGGTTTCCGTCAGCACACCAATGGTTTTTTGTCAACATTTGTACCCCAATATACCTTCACAGCCATACATTTTTTACTACTCCATGTACAGACGCTTCGTCACATCCATCAGAGAACACCTGTATACACGCGTCTACATGCACACACACACACACACAACACATGCCCACACACACTTACACATAGACACAGACCCACACACGCACACTCACTCCTCACACCCAAAAAACCCATGCACACACACACATGAATACACGCACACACACACATACATACACCCCCACACACCCACACCCTACCACACACACACACAAAACACACACACCACACACACTCACTCAGACACACACACACACACACACACACACACACACACACACACACACCACACACACACAAACACACACACACACAACACACACTCATCAAAACACACCACACACACACACTCATACTCACAAAACACCCACAAACCCACACACACACACGTATTTATACACGCGTCTACACGCACACACCCCATACATACATACACCCTCACACACACACCCCGCACACACACACACACACGTACCACACACAGTCACTCTCAAACACACACACAAACACTCGCACACCCCACACACAAAACACACATACACACATGCCCCTTTGACACGCACCACACTCTGGCGCCATCTACAAGATTTCGTGTACATTTAGCGTACCCGCCTGCATTTTTCACGCACAAAAAAGTACACGCACATGTTTGCGTAAAACAAACCCCAATCACATACATGCACTCACACGTGCATACACACCTTTACCCACAAAAATGCACTGAGCCCACCCAAACACATACACGCCCCCCCCCCCCCCCCCCACACCACACACACACATACACGTGCGCGCGCACCCCGCACACACACCCTCCTACCATTTTTACCGAATGCACAGGTCTCTGTTACAATCTGGTGTGTATCCAATTGTCCCCCAACAACCAAAGGACAGTATTTGCAAAGTTCAACCAAAACACAGTATTTGCACGTTCATCCAAAGCACAGTATTGCAGGGCTATACCATTTCACTTATTGCTGATAGTCCTTGGGGTTATCCTTGGTCATAGAATTTTTACAAAAACATAAAACACTTGTCACTGTCTGCTATTTGAGCTTCCCGACCCAAAACCCGGGTCTGGGTTTGACTATTTAGTATACCTTCTCCCCCCCCCCCCTCTCCCACTTTTGTTGTTGTTGTTGTTGTTGTTGCTTACTCTCTATCTCCCACCCCGACTCAAAAGTGAAATTGGTACTGTTATTTGCTTCGTTAACCGCCCCCGTCGACCGATTCCACCTCACCCCAGCCCTCTGATTGTTCAAGCTGCTTTTAATAACTATTTAGCTTTTACTGTAACTATATAATTTCATGTATTTAAATTATATATTTTGCACACATATGCTTTACTGTGTAAGTAACCTCCCCCCCCCCGGCCAAAGTCTCCCCCCCCCACCCCCCACCTTTACATGTGTCTTGCGAAGAAGGAGTCGAGGGCTGTGTCAATATCCACACTACTTTCTTTCCGTTCTTCAAACATGGCAATCACTTTACAGTTAGATGTCCATGCACTGGTGTGGCAGAATGTTCCTGGGCTTTCTTGAGGAGTTTAAAGTTTTTGTACGTCAAATCTTCAGTAACCACAACACCAGACTTGGCCAGCACCCCCCTGTTTTTAATGGAGGTCCCGTACTCTGCGACTGGCGAACTGGACGATGATGGCCGTGGTCTGGTCTTCCGCTGTCCGCCTGTGGAGGTTGTCGGCGACGATGGTGTAGCTGTCCCTGGGGGACGGAAGCCGGCGCTCGGGGGGCCACCTGGATATCCTCCTCCCGTGTCGTGACTTTCACCGATCATTGAATAGACGAAGACACTCGTCAGTACAGTTTTCGTCGGATGTTTCTTTGAGTCCAAACACCCTTTAAGTTCCACCTCCTTGAATATGTTCTTGTTCGTTTTGGTTCTTTTCTATGTTTCTCGTTAACGTTTGAAGCTGTTGTTTCAGTTGACGGTTTTCGTTTTTAGTTTTTTCCACCTCTGTACGAAAACTGTCTTTTTCAATTTCCAGCGCGACGATTCTTTCTTCCATTCGTTCTAGTTTCTCCGTTTGAAAATGTTCCCGCGACACTAAAATCTTTCCCTTTGTTGCTAGTTGTTTCAGTTTTTTCGTGAATTCCCCTTTTGTTGGCATCTCCTCCAATGTCTGTTTGATTTCCTCGAGTGAATCCTTGGTTGACTTGCTATCGCCATTTCCTCTGTTTGTCTATTGAGTTTTCCCGTTTCACAATCACTTAACGCAGCCTTTCTCTTTTTCGCTACTGATTTAACAGTTTCTTCTTTATCCGGACTGTAATTTGTTCGAGGAGCTGGATGACGTTTTTCTCTTAAAACTCTGGAGGATTGATGAATGCCGGAGCTCATAGTAGTGATCGGCAGACACTAGTAACACATTGCTGCATCAGTCAAAATGGTGGCGCCTCTGCATGCTCCAGAAAAGAAACTACAACTCGGTTTTCACAATAACAGGATTGCAGAGTCCCAAAATTTCCACAGTTGTTCCTTTACAGATGGACGAACTGTCAGCTTACATTCCTGGTTAATTTTAAATTTCCGGGAAGTCCCCTAAATTCGCCCACAATTACACAAGATTTACGGAGCTGCGTAAAGGTCCGTCGTCTTGTACGGGTCTTTTTGCAATATTTTGTTTTGTATGCATCAAGTCTGAGTCTAATATCAAAACTCTTCCCAAAAATCGTTCCTGGTGGGGGATGTGTCCGTTTTATATTTTACAAGCTTCTTAAAGAATTTTCCCTTGTTGTCTTTATTATGTTTAGACACTTTTTTGTCTTCCCATCACCCATCCCATGATGCTTTATCTAAAAGGCTATAATTTTCATACAAGGATAAGGAATATTTTTTTTGTAAAAATCTTTTCCTTAGCTGCACCATTTTTGGCTAACCGATCAACCCTTTCATTTGCTGCTAAACCACAATGTGATGAAATCCAACAAAAGTCAATAGAAGAACCACGTAAAGACAAAAAATTAATTAGATGGTATATCTCAGATATCATTTCTCCTCTCACTCTTGCATGAGAACATTTTAAAGCTTGTAAGACAGATTTTGAATCGACAACAAAATAATATTTGAAATATGGAATATGGAAAACTAAGAAGATAGTTCAGTGCCATAATAATGGCAATTAGCTCTGCTGTGAATACAGAGTAATTGTTCCCAATGTGATACGATTTCTCTATTTTTAATGATGGAATAATGAATGCAGCACCTGATAATTGGTTTTCAAGTAGAGAACCGTCTGTATATATTTTAAGATGATTTATATAATTTTCGTTTATATGTGCCTTGACATATGTTGGCAGCATGGCCCCATCACGTTTCCTTAAATCTGTATAATTAATATCGAAATTAGCCTTACTAAGCTCCCATTGAGGAATATTACTGTAAATCGTTTGAGGAGCTACTGTTTGGGTTCAACACCAGCATCTGTAAATAATTGGGACGTATAGGAGCCTATAGTTTTTACAGAGTCAAAACTCTGTGCTCACTTTGGAAAATGTATTTCTGATTTTAAACCAGTTTCCTTGATACATGAATTTTGCGTTGAATGACTCCTTAATATATATTTTGCTGAAGCAAGTTTCATATTTTCGGTAAAAGGCAAAATTCCTATTTCTGTGTAGGTTTTCAGTGTTGAGGCATGGACAGGGACACCGAGAGCTATCTTATAAGCTTTGCTATCGATGCTTTGCATCTTTGTTATCAAATATTTTGGAGCTGAAAAGAATATTTCCTGAGCGTAAGATAATTTTGATCTCACAAGCGCAGTTGCTAATGAATAAGTACCTTACTATCTTTTCCCCACGACTGTCGAGTTATCATTTTTAATAAATTTAATCCTTTTCTGGCTTTTGTCAGAATATTTTCCAAATGGTAGTTCCAATTCAATTTAGAAGTTTTCAGACTTACTCCAAGAAATTTAACAACTTTCTTATATTCAAGTGGCATTCCATTTATTTAAAAAGAGGGTAGAGGTTTAGGATCATACCCAGAGTTGAAGAGAACATATGCGATTTTTCATATGAAAGGGTTTAGTCCGTTTTCAATCATGTATTTGCTGATTTTGTCTAGTTCATTTGATAAACCTTTTTAATATAGTTGATTGATCTAATCGGTGTAAGCTTTTTTAGAGTGACTTTCATCCATATGCAAATATCATCCGCATATTGTGCTAGCTCGACATTGTTTGAGACCACTTTTGGAAGATCATGCATCAACATGTTGAAAAGGATTGGGGCTATTACACCTCCTTGTGGGATTCCCATCTGTGTACGTCTTTGATTGGAGTAGGCATTACCAACCTTAGTCTGTATTATTCTTTCACTTAAAAATGCCTTTATATAGTTGTACATATAACCTGAAATACCTATTAATCCTAGTTTATTCAGAAGTTTTGAATGCCAAACTTGGTCATGTGCCTTTCTAATATAAAAAAAAAGTGGCAACTACGTTTTTCCTACGTGAAAACTGATGTTTAATCTGTGTGATAATTTTTTACTAAATGATCAACTGATGATTTACCTTTTCTAAAAACCCGCCTGTTGTATTAGTATTATACCTTTATTTTTCACAGAAATGTTCAAGCCTTTTTAGAATTATTCTTTCCATAAGTTTTCCCACATGTGATGTAAGCGCGACAGGTCTGTAATTATTTTCATCTGATTTTGACTTTCCTCCTTGGGAATAGGGGTAACAGTAGAGTGTTTCCATAAAGATGGTGAATCCCTTCAAACCAACATTTTTGAAAAAAATGAACTTAGAAAAAAGTTTTATAATAACTGGTAATGCTTTATCATTTCATTGGAAATCGCATCTGGTCCCACTGATTTTTTCTTTGATCCAAGGTTTGAAATTGCATCTTTTGTTTCCTGAAAAGTAATAGGAGCATTTGTATAGTGATTGTTATTGGGACTTTTTTTATTGTCTTCGTGTTCGTCCATTTTTTCTCTAAGCTGTTTTTGTTCTTCTGAGAGGCCTTCGAAGTTACTATTTTTTGCAAATACATCTGCAAATGCTTCAGCTTTTCAAAATTGGAAGGAGATTCGTTATTTTACAATTTTAAGGGGTACCCAGGAAGACTTATTCCATTTTTCATTTCTTTTATTTTTTTCCAAGTTTTCTGGAGATCTTTGTGATTTTGAACCTCATTTTCACAGAAATTTGACCAATATTCTTCCTTTGCCTTTTCATTCACTCTATTACTGTGATTTTTGCTTTGTTTTTTTTTTTCAGCAATCTTTTCTGGATCTGTTTTATTTTTTAGATACATTTTATAAGCCTCTATTTTTTGTGCTCTTGCTTCTTCACAGGAAACATTCCACCAAACATTTCCTGTATATTTTCTTGTTTTATTCAGGATTACATTTAGGGATTGAAAGCTCAGCTGCACGCAAAACAGTATCAACAAATTTCATGTAGCTTGTATCAACATCATCAACCATCATCTCCTCGCAATTGCAAATAGAAAGCATGTTTTCAAATCTATCCCAATCAGCTTTGTTGTAGTTAAATTTTGGATTTGATCTTTTGTGAGATCAGAACTAGTTTGGTTTACTTTGATGGAAATAACTATTGGTAAATGATCACTGCCTAGGGAGTCTTTAAGTGTGTCCCATTCACAACTTTGAGCGACAGCAGCCGACATGAGAGTTAGGTCTATCGCTGAAGCCCGATGATATGAAATATCCGGGATTCGAGTGACACTACCATCATTCAGTATACAGAGTGAAGAGTCTACTACATTTTCAAGGAATCTGTTATGCGTTATGATTTTGCACTCATTATCCCAAAAGGGGGCGTGTGAATTGAAATCACCTGCAATTAGCCACTTATTGTTTTGGTCTTGTAAAGTACGAATCCACTCTGTGTTTTGATTGTCAGGACCTTTTGGCAAATAAACCGACAATATGTTCAGTATCAATGACCCATGGAATTTTGCTTTTACTGCACAAGCATTTATGTTTTTTAAAGCTTTTGAAAAAGGTGTATCTATTTCGAGGTATTCTACATCTTGTCGAATGTACAATGCGGTACCAACCCTTCCCGTTTCATCACTGTTTTGGTATATTGGTGGGTAGTAAAAGTTTGGGATTTTTGGAAGCTTTTGTTCATGTACATTAAGAGATTGTAATACTAATGCTTGGTAGATATTATCTGAGAGATGTTGAATCAGCTCCTGAATATTTGTTGATATTGATCTACAATTCCATTGCAGTATGTTTACATTTTTTGGTCTTGTCATGTTCTTTATAATTGTATACTATATCACCAGAATTTAAAAAAAGAAAAGAAAGTAACAACACTAAATATACAACAAATTTCAACAAGGATAGATAGTGGAAAAAAAGAAGGGGAAAATGTTTCAGGGATTGTGAAAAATGGCACAAAGTATTGCATGTCAATCTCCAACGATCAAAACATTTCTGATGCTGAATAAATAACAACTCTACAAACCATTGTGCTAGAATAATGTCTTCAGCGTGTTAGACTGTTTAAAAGTATTAATCCCCCTGTGTTAGCGCGTCAAAATAGTTCCACCAGGGGCCATGGAAGGGGGGGCCGAGATCCCTAGGATTGTAGTGAAAGGAATCTTCCCATGATGGATACCGTGCGGGGTGTTGTTTTTGGGGCCTCTTGGGTTTAGACCATAACATTCTGTTGAGGTGTCTGCCGATGTTACGGGCAACGACGCTGGTTCCCGTCCATGTCAGATGAATGCCATCACGCTGGGTTCCTGTGTTTGTCCGAAGAGTGTCGTGACTGACGAAGCTCACGTTTGGGGTGTCAAACAGGTCTGCCGTGGTGGTCGCATTGAATAGGTTGCGTTTCATCTCCAACTCTTCGTGTTTAACAGGGGCGATTTTGCTCACAACGATCTTGAGTGGGGGTTTTCTTTTGAGATCTCCTTGATTGTTTCAGTGAAGGTTTTGCTCGTCTTGGTAGCATCATTGCTTTTTATTCGTTTATGCCGCAATGGATTACGATTACTTCTGGGTGTTTGTCTGTGGAGGTTGCTGTTAGCAGGTACGGTTGGATTTCTTTGGTCGTAAAAGTTTTCATAGATGTTGATTGAAATCCATATGAGGCTCCCAGTCTTTCCCCATCCACTCTTTTCAGTACAGAGTCGTGTAGAAGAAGAACATTTGGCAAGTCCTGCTTGTTTTCTTTTTATACTTCCTTCCTTCCAGAGTTCGAATTCGTGACGTCATTCTTCTTCTTTGCGTCATTTTTGGAGAACATTTCTGCCGTAGTAGTCGGGGTATTTGATTTGTTGTTTTTTCTTTATCTTTTGAGCTTTTATTTTGTTTTTCTTTATCAGCATCTTTTTTCTGTTGGAACCGATGCCACCACCTCAGCAAATGTAGGCATACATTTTGAGGGACTCCAACGCGAAGCAGTAGGGTTTTGGATTGTTGGGTGGTACAGGAGTGTTCCATTTTCGGATCAACTCGTTTTGATTTTCTATTGTTTTTTTGAGCACAGAAATGCGATCAGACATACTTGTTATAAGTGTTTTTAAAACACCAACCTCATTTAACAGATCAGGCAGTGTACGAGCGGAGCAGATGTTCTCAGGCCGTTGCTCTGGGTTTCCTGTGTTTGGCGGGCCTTGGTTTGAGTTGATCGCTCCGAATTTTCACTTCCCAAATTCAGAGTTGTTGTACATTTCTTTGGGCACCTGCACGCATTTTCTGATTTCGGGTTTGAAGCGTGACTACACGAAATCTTTGTTCTCCGAGATCTCCTCATGTTAGTTGTAGAGTTGCAAAAATTCAGCAGAGCAGCTTACAATTATTGATTTGATGTCGCCATCTTGCGTGTGTGTGTGTGTGTGTGTTGTTGTGTTTACTTTCTTTCAACCATCTTTATATGTTCATAAATCAATGTTGAGTTCGATAGTAGTTTTATTACAACCACAGTTAAGTTGCCATCCTAGTTGAGTCTCCGCAACCAATCATCATTCAGTTAAATAATAATCAAGGGATATAATTCTAACATGCATATGTGACATCTCCTTCTTCAGCTTAATGTCTATATTATTATATTATTATTATTATTATTATTATTATTATTATTATTATTATTATTATTATTATTATTTCTATGGTGTTCTTCTTTCTTTCATCTTACTATATTACTAATGTTTCATTGACATTTAAAATAATCTGGAACAAATAATTTTAACTTATGAACAGAATTTAACATTAACATTTCAAACAAAATATTCATTCATTCTTTCAGGCATTCTCACAATTCTACCACTCCTTGTTGTAGTGTGTTCAGACACTTCTGTTTCTGAAGTGCCTTTTTGTTTACTTGTTTTGTTTGTTTGTTTGGCATCATGTTTGTTTCCTTGTTTTATTGTTTTCTTGTCGTCTTACTGTTTGTGTCAGTGTCATATTCACTCTCACTTTCTTCTTGGTAAATGTACTGTTTGTCAGGATTTGTTTGTTTTCTGTTTGGATTTGTACTTGTACTTTGTTTAGAGTTGCTGTCAGTGCATCATCATGTTCTTTTGTGTGCATCCTGATACAAGAATGTCATCAACCCAGTTATCAACTCTTGGAATGTCACTGAACAACTGTTTGATTGTTTTGTGGAATACTTCACTCGAACTAGCCAGACCCATTGGTAATCTTTTAAAAATATATCTGCCAAATGGTGTCTGCATGCAGCATAATTTTGAGCTTTCCTCATCTAGCGGTATTTGCCAGAATCCACTTTGAGCATCCAGTTTTGTGAAAAATTCAGCTCCATCTAATTGTGCTGTAACTTCTTCAACTGTTGGCATGGCAAAATGCTCTCTTTTTATAGCTTTGTTAAGATCTTTGGGATCCATGCACATCCTCAAAGTCTTGTCTGGTTTTTCTACAACCACCATGCTACTGACCCAATCTGTTGGTCCTTGTTTTTCAATAACACCTAGTTTTTCCATTCTGTCAAGTTCTTCCTTGATTCTACCTCTCAGTGCAAAGGGGATTTTTCTTGGTGGCTGTATGACAGGTTTTACTGTTGGGTCCAACTCAATGTGATGTGGCTGACTGAGACACCCTAATTCTTGAAATAATTCAGGAAAATCTGTGTAGACTGTTTCAGCATCTACACTCAAGATTTGAATTATGTTTAATTCTTCAATTCATTCAAGACCTATGAGTGCTGATTGATTTGTATTTACAACAAAAAATTTCAGCTCTTTGTCCATCACAGAAAGTTTACAAGTACCAACAATTTTCAATGTCTCACCTGTGTAGCTAGTCAGTTTTGTTTTGGTCTTTTTCATTGCAGGTTTTGTGTCAAACGTTTTGTATGTCTGCAATGGCAAGATGTTTGCTTGAGCACCAGTGTCAATTTTAAATTTGATACTTTGGTTTTGAACATCTGCAGTGACAAACAATTCTTTCCCTTCTATTTTTGCTTTGGGTTTATTTACCACACCAACACTGACTTCACTCTCTGAATCTGTGTCAAAATCAGATTCTGTATCAGTGTTTAACCTGTCATCATGCATGCTGTGTACTTTTTTCTCTTTACTTTTACAGCATTGCTTGAAATGATTGTATTTTGAACACAATGTACATTTTTTACCAAATGCAGGACATTTTCCTTTAGAATGTGTATATCCACATCTTGTGCATTGACTTTCTTTCAATCATCTTTATATGGACATAAATCAATGTTGAGTTCGATAGTAGTTTTATTACA